>JASPKZ010008439.1:0-535000 GCA_030220185.1 Diploptera punctata
GTTTATATTATGATTTCTGAGTAGATGAGAGGGTTAGAGCGCTAAATGTACAGAGTTCAGAAACTCGGATTCAAATTCAGATTCAGGCATTTATTTTTATTTTCATATATATATATATATATATATATATATATATATATATTGTCTAATGCCACCAGGTTGTCTTTTATGACATTTCTGGCTTTCTCCCCTGGTATTGGCGGAATTGTAATCCATTTCTTAGGTTGGGGCACCTGGAAGGCGGAGTTACGTTACCCCGATGATGTGATGGGTGATAAATGATAATGAAGTGCCAGGAGAGTTCTTAACCTAAACGTAACCTAAATTCCAAACCATGGACAACCACAGGAATAATTCCCTTTAAGATAAAATTCCTATTTTCTGAATATATAGGCCTATATATATACAAATTGCGTTGTATATTTGTAATAAATAAAAACGTATCTATTCATATTAAAAAAATGCTTACATATACGAATTATTTGAGGTTAAATAATTTATGTAGTTACTAATTACATGACATGAAACATGCATTCTCATTTTTTGACTGTGCAGTGTTACGTCTTACTCGGTATTGATTCTAAATCAAATCAATCGTTTAATCACTATTGATACATTTATATGTTCTTTTCATAAATTAAAATTTTATAATACTTAATAAAAGATGACTACATTAAAATAACGAAGTAATATCAGTGTAAGTACTGCTGTAAGAGTTGTAAAAACTCTTTTATGTATCTTAATAATTCACTTGCGTGAAATTCTTCTTTTTAAATCGAGATGGGTGAATAATTAAATCCTTAAGTACTTTAATTAATTTAGTCCGACTATAATTTTCATTTATTTAATTTTTAAATGGGAGCATTAATATGAAATGAATTTTACACATAGGAAATGAAAGTTTGTAAGTAAATATGTGTACTTACTTATGGTGGGAAGAGCAGGAGGCTGAATGGAGCTATCCGATCCGCGACACCGTCTAACACTTCCAAGACAGAAACTCACTGAATGATGCTCCTTATGCTTTCCAGGAGGAACTTGATATGGTCCATCAAAAGAATCTGGTGCTGAGTTAGTTTGTTTTCTCATAAAAAATCGTCTTCTCTTTTCGGCAGGTTTCAGGGCACATGTATTGGAACCAATCACTTCACTTTGTTGTCGGGTGCATCCAGAAACTGAAGGAACAGTTCTACTCTCGTCCATTGACCACTGATGTTTTAATTTCGGACGGGGCCGAAGGTCAAATAACGTAGGTCGTGTAGGTAACGTTGTTTCCGTGATTGTATCGCGGTTTTCTTCGTGGTCAAATGATTCAGATTCTGCGACTTGAGCCCCTGGTTGAGCTTTACTGCTTGAAGTCGTAGCGGAAGTTGTCGGTGTCCGTGGTGATGGGGGTACTTTACCCGGACTTGCTGATGTTCCAGGAGTTGGCGACATCGGAGATACATCAGCTGATACAGGTGCAAGTGGCTCTTTCAGTAATTGTGCTGAACATTCATCTAGAAGGCGTAATTGGTCATTTGGTTTTGGTGAAATAGGACGTACTGAAGGGATGCACGCAGCAGGCCTAATCAGTTTTGGTGAAGGCGGTGGTCCAGGAATCTTTGGTATTATTTGCGATTCGAAAAACGACGCATCCAGAAGCTTTGGAGTTGGGGTTGAATACTTCGGGGAAACTGGAAGAGAATGTGTTGCTCTGGAATCTGTATAAAACGAGGGGGAGGTATCGCCATATCTTGGTGTACTTGGGCAAACTAAATTAGGAGAAACACGAGGTATATTAAACTTTGGTTTAATTGAGCTTGAAGATGGTGGAGACGATGGACGTGATAATTTAGGAGACACCGGAGGTCCGGGAATTTTTGGTATAAAAGTATTTATGAGAGGAGATGAAGGTATCTGAGGTGATGCAGTATCCAATGGCCGTGGCGTTGATGGCGCTGATTTTCTTAGTGGTGAAGGCGGGGGACCAGGAATTTTTGGTATCGGAGAAACTGGATATGATGGAGATATGGAATCAGCAAGATCCGCAATGAGAAGCCCCGAAACTGTTGGCCGCGGTATTTTAGTGTTTATTGTGTCTTGAGCGCTGGAGGACATTCCCCTCTGGAACTGGAGGGACGAGGGCGGACTCACAGCTGCAGAAATAGTTACTGGTACCGATCCTCCTAAAGAATCGAGAGACCTCGATCGCTGAGCCCGGAATACCGAACCAGTTGTAGTTGGTTCTGCATCTGTATCCCATGATACCATTTGTTCATTTAAGAGAGAGAGCATTGAGCCTCCTAAATCTGGAGATGGAAGATGAGGATCATCATCGATATATCCTTCTGTCTGGTGGTCTTGCCAAGTGTCCGACATGGATCTCTGAGTAGGGACGAACCGCTGGCGTAGGGCTCGGGCGCGGGATGAGATGAAGGACATGGTTCTAAGTAGTTTTCTTCCGTCTCTTGTCTCCATGTTTGTTCCCTGAAACAGACGAAATTGACGTTGTAAGAAAGTTCAGTAAATATAGTTTTATTATTAAAAGTGAGAAGGAAGAAAAATAGCTCTTTTTTAAAGTTATGTATAGGATTACTGTTGCACTCTTACCTATATAAATATTTTCACTACGACAGGAATGGTTAGTAGGTAGAGTAAAAAAAATCTCTGACAACAGTTTTTTTAAATCATATGATGACTGTGAAACTATGGAAATACGTAGATTGATATCAGTTTAAATGCATGTTATCAAAATGCAATACCATTAGTTCTTAATAATTCTACATAACTTAATTAATGTATACTGTTATTGTATTATTATGTGATTGTAATATAATTGTGTTTTCTTTATGTAATTGTAACATTATTGTTTTCGTTTTGTTTTTCTTTATACTATTACCAAATATTACTTTATTGTAACGGACTGTCAACAACACGTATGGCTTACTGCCCGTGCGACCCATATTTGTAAATAACATCGTACATAACTTACTTTTAGTCTAATAAAGCCCTACTACTACTACTACTACTACTACTACTACTACTACTACTACTACTACTACTACTATTACTACTACTACTTACATAGATTATAATTTAGTACATTGATTGTGGGTGAAACCAATAGTATCTTTAGACGGATGCGAAATAAATTGGACTATAGACGAGAGTGTGATTTGGACATAGTTTTCGATGGTAAATTGCCAGATGGCTTCCAACGTAGGAATTACAGTTTTCCCTGTGTAGAGTAATAATTATTGTCTGTAAATAAACCATCTGAAGTCATTTAAATGCTCCTTGACAATATCTGTGGTCACAGGGAATGCATTTTAAGACACAAAATGGTAAGAATGAGTTATTCTTACTATGACTATTTAACTCATGCCCCAAATGGGAGTCAATGACCAATCACGTTTCAATGATTTCTGTTTTACAACCAATCAGAGTCGTGTTTCACCAAATATTTATCAGTGTTATAATTACCATATTAAAGAAAGCTCCTCCTTACAATATTGCGTTCCTTTGGCAATAAATAGTATGATCTGGTTGCAGTGATAAACAAATGAAGCAGTAGAAGCGTACCTATCGTTTCTCATTTGTTTTCAAACATCGCCGTTTACATTAAATGTATAAATATTTTAAAATAACTATAGTTAAATAATGATTTGTGAGTAAACAGCTTAATTTTATTCGTTAAATAGTCCTAACAAATGCCACTCTTGATTTCCAAATTCTCTAGATAAATTCACTCCTCACTTCGTGAGTCGTGAATTTATCGATAATTTGGAAATCACTCGTGGCATTACTTATGATAATCTCCTAAGTCTTCAGTACACCGTGAATATGCGAGTCACGCAGGGCTCTAATTCTTTCCGAGTTATAAATATTTTGTTTCATAATACCTCGTAAGATCAGTGCATGTTCTCGGTGAAAAAAATCCAGAATGTAGGAGTAGCGATTTTGTACTTAAAGCTTATTCCCTGAGACCACAGTCGTTTTGTAATCATTCTATTTAAGTAGATTCATATTAACGTAATTTATAATTTACAAATTTTTCAAGCAAATATGTTCCCTTCAATGAAAACCTCTTGATTAAAATTAATAATTGAATTATATATCTACGCTTATACTTACTTACTCACTGGCACTATCGAACCCGTAGGTTCATGGCCGCGCGGACATAAGCTCTCCATGCATCCCTATCCTGAGCTAACGCTTTCCAATCATTCTCTGTATAATCTACTTCCCTCAAATCATAGTTAATGTTATTCTCCCACCTCATTCTTGGTCTACCAACTGGGCGTTTTCCCTCTGGCTTTCCAACAAGAAGCTTCCGTGCAAGTCTTTCATTCCCCATACGTGCAATTTGTCCTGCCCATCGCAGTCTACGAGACTTAACTGTTCTTATTATATCTGGCTTCCTATAAAGACCATGTAGTTAATTGTTATGTAGTCTTTTCCATTCACCTGTCTGTTCATCTCTCTTTGGTCCAAAATTTTTCCTGAGTACTTTATTCTCAAATACTTGTAATCTCCTTTCCTCCCTTAAAGTGAGAGTCCATATAGAAAAATTATCCCAGCACTTGCATTAGGAGGCCCTTGGGTTAGTAATAGGTTACGACTCTCACATTTTTAGACAATCGACCGGGCCTAATAGAATGTACAAGTTCAGCTGCTTAAGTATTTACCAATGATGTCGAGCCATCGTTTTCCTATTATGTGTAAACAAAATAATTGTGCTGACCGACAAAAACTAACTCCTGAAAATATCGAGAAATAATATTGTAGCTTACTGTGTTTTGTGTCATGAGAGATTTTAGGATTGTACCTAATCTGATAGAACATACTACATTCTATGCAATTTGTGTAAAATCATTTGTATCCTATTTAGTTAGGCCTATATAAAACATTTAAAAACGTTTAAATCGCCTGGAAACATTATGAAATTAATGTTCCCGCTATTAGGATAAATACATTAATAAAGCACTTTTAACGTTCTTTTTAATTTTGATATTACATATTTTGTGGTTTGTTGTTACATATTTATGTACTCGTACATAATTCATAGGGTAATCTTATCTATAAAACTGCAGACTGCAAATAATTATGCTCGTAAAACTCGAAAAGTAGTCGGTCGATTGACTTCAAATTTTGACACATATGTATTTTTAATATTCTACCAGTTATATGGATGCGAAACTTGGATCTTACTTTAAGAGAGGAAAGGAGATTACGACTATTTGAGAGTAAAGTTAGTAGAAACATTTTTTTGACCAAAGAGAGATGAACAGACAGATGAATAGAGAAGACTTCATAACACTGAAGTACATGGTCTTTATAGGAAGCCAGATATAATAAGAACAGTTAAGTCTCGTAGACTGCGATAGGCAGGACATGTGACACGAATGGAGAATCAAAGGCGTGCATGGAGGCTTCTTGTAGGAACGTCAGAGGGAAAAAGCCCAGTTAGTAGACCAAGAATGAGGTGGGAGAATAACATTAACTATGAAAACATTAGCTTAGGATAGGGATGTATGGAGAGCTTATGTCTGTGTGGCCATGAAACTACTGGTTCGATAGTGCCAGTTAGTTAGTTAGTTATTTTTATGGAGAGGGTTTTTATGCTATCTACTTTGTATTATGTTCTGAAACCGTTAGGTGTATGAGTTCACCTGAAACGAAAATTTAAAAATTGCTCTAGTGGTATCCATTTTGATTTTTCACAACGATACTCAGTACATCCTATTGCAATAAACATGTGTAGGTATTGTCAAAAAATCAGTGAAATCCGACCATTAGAAATGGGGGTTTTCCGGAAATTCTAAATTAAAAATTGACTCTGTAAGGTTTGTTGCAATGTATATCATTGTGAATACCTATATGTTTTTCAGGTATGGCTACTATTTAGCCGCTATCTATTATACCTTAAATCCATTAGGTGTAGGAGTTCACGTGAAACGAAGATTTAGAAATCGTATTCAGTTTATTTAGGAATAGCAGCGAGTGCCGGGTGTTTGCTAGTCTATATAAAAATCCGGCCTGTATTCATCAAATCACATTTTACACTATATACATTCCATTAGCGGTCTGAAATGTGACCATTAATAACCGGACACCCTTGATGTTAAATATGCAAGAAGAGTATCCCCCTATTCTATATGAGTTCTGAGATAAAACGCAAAACTTCAGGCAGATACAAAAAGGATTAGCATAGCTAACCATAACTCCAAAGCATTAATGAATTCTAAACCACAGCATTAAAGGGTTTTACTGAAAAAAGTTTTTATGTATCTAATGATATTTCAAATGGACTCTTGAGGCACCAGAGCTATAGTTAATTAAAAAGGGTTGTTTGACCAGAGGGCAAACATAAAGAAAGAAAGTTGATGTAACACTAAACTTTTTTCCTGTAATTAAATTAGTCATAATAAAATAAGCAAGTGCAGTTTAAGTCGTGTGCGATGAAGGGTGAAAGTAATATCCTTAACTTAGTTTATATAAAGTCTGCCTCGTGACTGAGAGAAATTAAAATTTTTATTCGAACACTGAACTTTGTTTCTTTTTTCAAAGATTTTCTACGGTCTGTACGGATGGGTCACGCCAATTAGACGCAAATGGAAACATTTCCTATTGCAACATGGGTAGTTTAATTTAGGGAATGCCCCTTTTCAACCACACTTTTAACAGGAAACTTCAGTATGTAAATATGAAATAAAAACAGCTCACGATTATAAATAAAATGACTTCGGAAAATGAAATTAGAGGTGAAACAAGCACATAATACAAATAAAAACTAAGTACACAATATAAATTGATTAAGACAGGCAATTAATATTTTACAGATGGGAGGATTATGTTATAAAAGATATACTAGAAATGAAAATTGAAAATTGGCCAGTCTGTATCCAGAATAGATCTAGGTGGAGAAAAATTGTTGAGGAGTCCAACACTTCAAGGGGGTTGTAGTTGCCTACTAAAGAAGAATTATTATTATTATTAATATTATTATTATTATTAATATTTTAAGGGCGTTTTTAACAAAGAAAAAGTATAATAACTAATAATTATAATGATAACGAAAATAATAATAATAATGACAATAATAGCAATGGAATTAGTAACAATAATAATAATATTAATATTAAATAGTAATAATAATAATAATAATAATAATAATAATAATTGATGAAATAAAAAGCGACAGTTTTAGTAGTATGGACACATATTTAGGATGGATAACACAGGTAAGTCGAAGATGATTTAAGAAGAGGTACCACCAGAGAGAAACATTTGTTGAACCTGAACTGAGTTGGAAGAATAATATGCAGGAAGTCATGAAAGGAAGGGCACTGGAAGAAAATTACTGCTTTGACAGAACTAACTGTAACTAACTCACTGGCACTATCAAACCCGTAGATTCATAGCCTCGCGGATAAAAGCTCTCCATACATTCCCTAACCTGAGCTAATGTTTTCCAGTCATTCCCTGTATAATCTACTTCACTCAAATCATAGTTAATGTTACTCTCCCGACTCATTCTTGGTCTACCAACTGGGCGTTTTCCCTCTGGTTTTACTACAAGAAGCTTCCATGCACGTCTTTCATTCCCCATTCGTGCCAGATGTCCTGCCCATCGCAGTCTACGAGACTTAACTCTTCTTATTATATCAGGCTTCCCATAAAGATCATGTAGTTCACCGTTACGAAGTCTTCTCCATTCACCCGTCTGTTTATCTCTCCTGCTTAGACAGAAGGAAATGCAAATTGGGAACCGAAAAATACGCCATTGTAACAATACGAAAAGTATGTAATGAGAATGCATATAACAACAATAATAATAATAATACATGTAATAATAATATTAAATAATAACGTCTAAAATAGTATACTATTAATGGTAATAATAATAACAGTAAGAAAATAGGAATAAATCATTGAAGCAGCGGAAATGAGACTTTTGAACTCTGTTCTAGGATATACAATACTGGATGGAAAAAGCTTAGATATAAGAAGGGAACTAAACATCTGTAAATTAATAGATGGAATAAAACAAGGTAATGATTGGAAACAACATTTACGGAAATTGAAAGACGACCGCATTCAAAACTCATAATGGACTACAACCTAAATGGTAGAAGAAATGTTGGAAAACCGAATGTACGAGTATATGGACTTAAAAACAATGAAACTGCAGTCGTAATCCATGAAAGTGATGATGATGAATAAATAATTCATTCCTTAGGAATTCTGTCCGAGGGCAGGTCTTCAACTGCAATCATAGTATTTCCATGCTATGCTTTGCAGCTTGACTAGGGAATTATAGGTGTTGTAGCTTCCCCGTTGCTTTCCACACCGGTGATGGATGGTGATGATAATGATAAGGATGATGATGATTGCCGGATGATTTTCGGGGACCGTTGGGCCCTAAGCTTCCTGACATTTGTCTTACAGGTGAGGAAAACCCAGCAAAACCCTCACCCAGGAGCCTGTCCCGAACGGGAATCGAACCCGGGCCCGCTGCGTGACAAGGCAGCACGCTACCTCGAGACCACAGCGGTGGACCTCTTTGTTTAATACAATACAATTTATGCACCTAGATCTCACTATCAACTCTTTAAAAATGTAATTTTAATTTCTCACTAAACTAACTTAAAAATCATCTCTCCTTGGAGTTAACTCATAACCATTTGTATGCATTTCTTCAAAATGCTGTAGTGTTCAAAACTGATAATGTATAAACCCACAAAATACAAAATGTTAAATTTCGGATTTAAAATTGATAAAAATCACGATCCATTGTTCTAGGTTTATATAAGATCTAATGTAAACTAATAAAACGTAAAGTGTTCACACTATAGGCCTCAGGAGGCCCTTGGTGTAGTAGGAGGTTAAGGCTCCCACATTTTCTGGACAATCGGCACTTCATGCCAGTCGGGTTGTCAGCCCTGCGTGACGGCCGCCTATACCCCAAAAACAAGTGTCTGGTACTCATTTCCGTTAGAGGATGAGTCGACACGAGGGCCATAGTGCCGCCAGAAGGTTTGGGTCAGTTTAAAAATCCTGACCCCACCGGGACTCGAACCCTTGACCTTCCGGCTTGTAGCGCAGTGCCTTAACAACTACGCTACGGCGTACCCCAATAAAAGTAATAATGGTGTAAATTTAAGGTAATCCTTAGTATTATTTTAATTTTATGATTTTGTTGGATAGCTTTATATCTCTGTCGTCATTTTTGTAGGAAAGCGCGTGACTTGACACGGTGTCAGATCTCTTAATAGTAATAATATTAATAATAATAATAATAATAATAATAATAATAATAATAATAATAATGCTTTATTTTAGAGTTAAGGCCAGAAGGCCTTCTCTTCCACTCAACCAGCGAATAGTAGAATTATACAAAAATTACATTACATACATATTACAATTTTAAGATATTATTAAAATACAGACTAAACAAAATACAATGATGATGTGATCTAATACTAGCTAATACTAACAAAAACATAGAATATAATAAAATTAAAATGATATAAAATAAAGTAAGTAGCTTCCTAGATGATTATTAATGGAATGCTCTATATAGTTGTTATGCAGTTAATGTTTTCATTATGTTGAACTCAAGATATCAGTTAATTTGTATTTAAACTTCATCTGGACATCATAATCATTCATGTTATATTCACGTTGTACAGATTGAATGATAGAATAGTGTATTCTGTCTTAAATGTTCACTTTATCTCGGAGGTGGCACTGTAACTGAGCTGATCGTTCATTCGGGGAAGCCCTCCATGTCCTATTGTGGAAAAAGAAATGTAAGTGATTCAGAGATTAAATAGGCTATCCTCTCCCGACAAGTCTTATCCCTGTAAGGAATGGGTGTCGTTGGCCACATAAATGTACCTACAAAGGAAGAATATAAAATGAGGAACATAAATACTTTTTGTTATGTTGTAACTTGATAATTTACTTAGATTCTAATTTAAATTGGAATGTGTAAGTAAAACAAACATCTAAAAGGATCTTCTCCATAATGCATTCCCTAAAGCGACTTAAACATTTTCTCCCTACAGCTCTTAAAAGAATTTTAATCCAAACCTTAGTGATGCCGCATTTTGACTACTGTGACGTTCTACTAACTGACATAAGTGACGGATTGTCGGACAAACTGCAGCGTGTCCATAATATGTATATCAGATTCATATTTAATGTTCGAAAATACGATCACATTTCTCCATTATTCCACGAATTGTCATGGCTACATCTAAAAGAGAGAAGAAAATCGCACTGTCTAATTCTCTTATTTAAGATCCTACATACCTCGATTCCCAATTCTTTATCATCCCGTTTCCATATCTATCCTCAAACCATAACTTAAACACAAGATCACAACATAGTCTCTTGCTTAATATACCGCAACATAGGACATCACATCACTCCATGTCATATACCATCTTCACTTCTCGCAACTGGAATTCCCTACCACAAGAAATAAGGGGCTGCCGGACATTGGCATCTTTTAAAAGAAATCTAAATTTATATTTGCTCTAACCTCGACTTCAATATTGCCCAGTGTAAGGTATATATATTAATTGGTGTTTCTCGTATAATTTATCATATTTATATTATTATTATTATTATTATTATTATTATTATTATTATTATTATTATTATTATTATTATTATCGTATAATTATTATTACCCTATAAAATGTTGTTTGTACATGAAATTTACTTTGCTACATTTATTGTATATATAATTGTTTATAATTAGTATAGTGTATATCTTTATTTGTCAAATATTTATTTGTATTTGTGCTGGTGGAGTGGAAGAGAGGGCCTTATGGCCTTAACTCTGCCAGAATAAATAAAGTATTATTATTATTATTATTATTATTATTATTATTATTACTATTATTATTTGAAATTATATAATGTGAACATTTTTACATGTTGCTATTTGAAATGATATAATATGTACCTTTTTATGTTGTAATTTAAAATTATCTTCCAAGTATGAAACTACTAATAATTACAAATAGGAATGAGATGCACAATAGTATATCACGATGCGAGGTTGGGAAGTGGTTTTTACAGAACAGAGGAAAAAGTTTAAAAAACCAAGCGATAGCGAGGTTTTTATTTTCCGACATTCTGTAAAACACTTCACAAACGTGCGTTGTATATTATTTTTTTGTGCGATGGTGTTTTCAAAATAATAAATGATAGAAAAATAATATCTTTGTTGGAAGTATTTGCGTCTATTATAAACAATTGACTAACGTTAACAGTGTGGGCAATATTTATTAGTACAAACATCAGGAGCCCTTGAGAACAATTATTGATAACATGGCCGCAAGTACGTATTTATTGTTTTAAATCGTTTCAAATAAAGTTCAGTTCATTTAATATGCAGTGATTTGTTTCGTATAATGTATATTAACACAATCTTTTGGATATTTTCTGTATATAGGGTCGAGGGTTCAAGTCCCGTTGGGGTCAGGATTTTTAAACTGACCCAAACCCTCTGGCGGCACTATGGCCCTGGGGGTAGACTCAGCCTCTAACGGAAATGAGTACCAGACGCTTGTTCTGGGGGTAAAGGCGGCCGTCACGCAGGGCTGACAACCCGGCTGACATAAAGTGCCGATTGTCTAGAAAAAGTGGGAGCCTTCAACTCCTACTACCCCAAGGGCCTCCGGGCCTGTTGTGGGATTACTTTACTTTACATTGTACGTAGTATACATAGTGGGCAGTGGTTTTACTTCACGCTCGTGGGTGCAAATGTAATATTACAGTATAATTATTTAGGTTGGCAACCCCGAATTTTAGGAAGTTAAACTTTCAATAATGGTCGCCATTGCTGGTAAGTACGACAAAACGCATTATCCCGCAAAAAGAAATTAAACATAGGATTAATTCTGAAAATATATGCTATTATACATTACAAGGACTCTTGTCACCCCAACTCCTTTAAAAAAAAATATAATAAAATAAACTGAAAATATATAAAACATTTATTCTCCCATTTATACTAAATGGATGCGAAACGCGGGCTCTTACTTTAAGGGAGGAAGGGAGAATACGAGTATTTGAGAATAAAGATCTTAGGAAAATGTTTGGGTCAAAGAGAGATGAACGGACAGGTGATTGGAGAATACTACATAACAGCGAGCTACATGGTCTTTATAGGAAGCCAGATATAATAAGAGCAGTTTAGTCCCGTAGACTGCGATGGACAGGACATGTGGAACGAATGGGGAATGAAAGAGGTGCATGGAAGCTTCTTGTAGGAAAACCGGAGAGGAAACGCCCATTTGGTAGACCAGGAATGAGATGGTAAAACAACATTAATTATGATTTGAGGAAAGTAGATTATACAGGGAATGATTGGAAAACATTAGCTCAGGATAGGGATGTATGGATAGCATATGTCGCGCGGACATGAACCTACGGGTTCGGTAGTACCAGTTGTTTAGTTATTTAGTTAGTATGAAACTACTAAATGCAAACGAGGCCTATACAATAAGATTTCTTCAAATAAATTTCAATTTAAAGTGAAAATCAAATTTAGTTAAACATTAGTATATATTTAGGACCCAAAATACTCAATGAACTAATTAGATTCAATCGAGACCTAAGCAGATTGAACGCAGATATGTTAAGAAAAATTAATTATGAAAAACATTTAATAATCACTATTTAACGCATGCCTCAAATGGGATTCAATGACCAATCACATTTCAATTATTTTTTAATTACGACCAATCACAGTCATGTTTCACCTCGAATTTATCAAAGAAGATTGTCATATTAAAGAAAGCTCTTCCTTTTTAACATTCTGAATAGGCCAGAGCATAATTTTCTCAGAACACAGAGAAAATAATCCAGCGAAGATAAACGTACTCGAAGAGATGGAAATCATGAAAGCAGCTCACAACGACAGCCTGATAAACGAAAACGAACCCAATACATGCAACCCCCTCTACCAGATCTTCAGTGAAACACCAGTTTTGAATCCTGCCGATGATGGGACAAGTCCCGAAAGCGCTACAGTTAAATGATAATTCAGTTGAGGAGACGGACCTTTCAGGTGAATATTCTATAATTTTATATTAAGGATATAATAGAAAAACATTCGTAGTAATTAATTTTACCACAATAAAAAGAAACCACTATTTGCACTTTCTTAAACGTATTATTTCCCAGGTATTAACGTTCAAAAAATATATGTCATATTTACATCATCCATCCATAGTAATTCTGCCCGAGGGCAGGTCTTTCACTGCAAGCATAGCATTTTCATGCTATGCTTTGAAGATCTACTAGGGAATTATAGGTGTGGCTAGCTTCCCGTTGCTTTCCACACCGGTGAAAGATGATAATGATAAGAATGTTGATGATGGCCGGACGATTTTCGGGGACCGTTGGGCCCTAAGATTCCTGACATTTGTCTTACATATGAGCAAAAACCCCGAACAAACCTCACCCAGGAGCCTCTCTCGACTGGGAATCGAACCCATATACGTCATAGGACATCAGAAATTAGTTAATAACCTATAATTTTGGTTGTAAACAGTATGATGTGTTTAATATTTTTTCTATGCTAGGGTGCATTCTTACGATATTGCGATCCTTTGGCAATAAATAATATTATCTGGTTGCAGTGATGAACAAATGAAGGAAACAAACTTTTCTCATTTGTTTTTAAATATCGCCGTTTACATTAAATATATACATATTTTAAAATAACTATATTTAAATAATGATTTGTGAGTAAACAGCTTAATTTTATTCGTTAATTAGTCCTAACAAATGTCACTCTTGATTTCCAAATTCTATAGATACATAGGAAATCACTCGTGGCGTTACTTATGATAAATATGGAACGGAATTTGTTCCACGATGTGATGACTTACTTGTACTAGTAGATAGATAGATAAATTGAATTTATTTCCTTTTTTCAGAAGAAAGAAAATACATATGCATTTACATTGCGCACGGGCCTGCATGGCCGTACGTGCATTATTTTTCCATGAATAAAAACATAAAACTAATCATAATATAAACAAATACCTACAAATACACCTGTATCAAAAAACAATATACGTAAAATCTATGTCTACACTACATCACAATAATACATATCTATACTCATCGATGAAAAGACCATGTGTATAAATAAATAAAAAAGTCCCATTCCGTACATTAATATTAAAAAAAATGCTAGAAAACAAAGTAGAAAAAACACACACACATACACCCACATACCCCCACACATATACACACCGCGCGCTCATACCCTCCTCCCCCGTCCCTGCAGGCATCAAATGCACTATCAGACTATTCAACTTATCAGACCTACTTATTATATAATTATTTGTACTAGTATGGACTGTACTAGAGCGATCGGGTGACAGTGGGATGGGGTGTATCACATGTCTGCATACCTATCGGGCGACTCTTCTGTCATATAAACTTTAGATAGCAATATAAGGTGCATATTAATATAATAAAATGTACTTAAGTTATTCGTTGCTTAGAAGGTAATGAAACGTTTTAAGACAAAGATTACCTTATAACATGCACATTTGTTTTCGTTTTGGATGGCTTTTCACTATACGTAAAGTCAGATAGGCGCCATGTCAACTACGACGTACTGTACAATAACATTTCTTGTCTTGTAAGCCCATGTTTCCCTTAACAGAGATTTAGGCGCTCTCCCCCTACAGGAATGAATTTGAACCATACTAATTTAGAAACACTTGTTTTCGTATAGATGTCATTTGAGTGGTCCGTGGTCAGCGTTCCGCCTCATACTGACATTTAGGAAACCAAGGTAGTACTAGGACGGGAAAATTCGGTAAATTTTGCTTAGATACCTTTCTTTCGGGCTTAAGGATCTTTTACGAGCCTGAAAATCTTCAGACTCGGGACCCACAGCTTAAAGTCCCTCCCGGAGGAATTGCTCCTTGGATTTTTCAGTCCTAAAAAATCCATCGACCCCGGCCGGGTTTGAACCCGCGACCCTCGGGACCAGAGGCAAGGAGCATAACCACTAGTCCACCGCGGCCGATTCACAATAACCCAATTTCGTTATTAAAGAAACGTTGTTTACTGCGACTTTCTGCGTCGCAGAGCTCTCCTCATTACCCGGCAGGCATGCAGCTATGTGATAGGCCCACACCGCTACCCACCCCCTCGCACGTATTCTCTTATAGTATATGTGTGTGGGGGTGTGTGTAGGTATATATGCGTGTGTGTGTTTTTTTTTTCTAATTTGTTTTCTAGCAATTTTTTAAATTATTATTGTACATAATGAGACTTTTTGTTTATTTATTTATACACATGAATTTTTCATGTATGAGTGTAGATGTGTATTATTGTGAAGTAGTGCAGACATAGATTATATATATATATATATATATATATGTTATAATTAAATGTTTAACATTGAGCAATGGAAGCATAATATGGAATGATAAGAAAAATAAATGCCTGGACGGGATTCGAACCCGGATCTCAGAGATCCGGGTTCGAATCCCGTCCAGGTATTTATTTTCTTATCATTCCATATATATATATATATATATATATATATATATATATTGTTTTGATACAGGTGTATAGCCATGTAGGTATTTGTTTATATTATGATTATTTTTTTTAATTCATGGAAAAATAATGCACGTACGGCCAAGCAGGCCCGTGCGCAATGTAAATGCATATGTATTTTTTTCTTTTGAGAAAAAAGCAATACAAAAAATAAGCCTTCGACATTGTGGAACAGATTCTGCTCTCCGATGATAAAAATGTAGTATCCTATTTTTCTTGATATATCCTAATGTCTTTAATATACTCCTAAAGTGTGGTATTAATCTAATCTAAATTGTTTATTTTATTCTCCTTTATATTAATTTTTTAGTATCAGAGTGCATTTTCTATTTTGAAAAAAAACGTGCGACTAAATTTTTATATTGGCGTTTTCCTTCACACTTTTGCTATAACTTTATAATGTATATTTTCATTATGTATTAATTTCTATAACTGAATTTCATCTGAACACGAGGAATTACTCATTATATTCTCAATATTGTGTACAAAAAAATATCCTCAACTCGTGTAATACTCAGGGTCGAGTCGAGGAATGAGATTAAAAATGAAGCCCTTTGATTTATAGAGGTCAGTGAACTACAGGGGTGGCGGCCGACCATCCGTGACGCACCGTCACAGGAGCACATGAACCAAATGAAACGAAGTGGATGAGATGAGTATGGAGAAATTATGGAATACAATTTGTGGGCAGGGAAAAACGGGATATACCCGGAGAAAAACCTGCCCAGCTCAGCATCGTCCACCACGAAACCCACATGGAGTGACCGAGACTCGATCACGGGATCCCAGCGGTGAGAGAGGTGAGCGTCTAACCGCTTGCGCCACGGAACCGCCACAAAAATTAAATAAATAAATACATTAAAAGAAAATGTAATTTTATTCTAATATATATATATATTATATATAATCCACCGCTGTGGTCTCGAGGTAGCGTGTTGCCTTGTCACGCAGCGGGCCCGGGTTCGATTCCCGGTCGGGACAGGCTCCTGTGTGAGTTTTTTTCGGGGTTTTTCCTCACCTGTAAGACAAATATCAGGAAGCTTAGGGCCCAACGGTCCCCGAAAACCATCCAGCCATCAGCATCATTCTTATCATTAATACCATCCTTCACCGGTGTGGAAACAACGGGAAGCTACCACACCTATAATTCCCTAGTAAAGCTGCAAGCATAGCATGAAAATGCTATTATTGCAGTGAAAGACCTGCCCTTGGATAGAATGACTATGGATATATATATATATATATATATATATATATGCCCTATATAAACATTAATTTTATTAACCGTATCTCTTCTCTTAAATTTGAAACCCCTTTTCGCATGTAGGAATGTAGTCATTGTTAGTTTTTTACAGTTTAATGGATCTTGTTGCGTTCGATTAATTGTTCTGTTTTACGAGCTTCCCACGCACCTAGGTTGGGTCCAGAACGGATCACTCGCACGCATTGAATTTTCAGTTTGGTTGATTTGCGCAGACGTAACGTTGTGTGTAGCAGCTAACAGATGGCGACAAACTCTAGAACGTGAACAATCCTCTATCCTTGTTCTTTGTTTGTTGAAGTAATTTTATTGGGGTGTGGGGGAATATCACTTTTGGTAAGCACTGTACATCATGTTACCTCCCTCATTTTTAAATTAATCAGCCGTGTTGTTTACTGAACGATAAACACTAAGTTCTGCTGATAAGTAATCCTAACGAAGTGACCTACTTTTTATCAGTTGCTTTACAACAGGAAATTCTGACGTCTTGTAGAGAATTTAACCCTTAAATTGGCGAAACACAAATTTCTCCTGCGAGTTACCTAAACGTATCGTACCGCAATGAAAAAAAAATCCTATTTAAGTGTAAGTTTTAAAGTATATTGTGCAATTCGACACAAATTTAAGTAATTTTGACCGTTCGTTTTTGTATTGTTTTATAAAAAAAGTTTAATTAGATTAAACGAATATAAATGGAAGGATACATTGCTAATTTAAGGATTAATATGTTGGCTAAATTGATGACATTCTAGGAGATCATCAATGTGCATTTAGAAGAAACAGGTCTACAACAGATCAGATTTTTAGTATAAGACAGATTTTAGAAAAGAAATGGGAGTATAATGGTACTGAACATCAACTATATGTAGACTTCAAAAAAGCATATGATTCAATTAAGAGGGAGAAGTTATATAGTATCCTACTGGAGTTCGGAATTCCTAAAAAGTTAGTTAGACTTATACGAATGTGTCTAAATGGCTCAAAGAGTAGGGTGCGTGTAGGCAAACAGTTTTCAGACACTTTTGAAATCCAGAATGGGTTGAAGCAAGGAGATGCACTATCTCCTCTACTATTTAATTTTGTACTAGAGCATGCCATTAAATCTTTAGAGAATGAGGAAGGCTTACAACTGAATGGTATTAATAAGCTGTTAGTTTATGCTGATGATGTAGTACTACTGGCCGATAGCGAGGGGATACTGAAGGCCAACACGCACACACTATTGAGTAACACTAAGAAATTAGGACTGGAAGTAAATATCAGTAAAACTAAATATATGGTCACACGTAGAATTTCAGTATATAATGGAAATGGACAGCTAATGACAAATGAGGGAAATTTTGAGGAAGTGGCTGAATTCAAATACCTAGGATCGATGATCACAAATAGGAATGAGATGCAGAAAGAAATTAAACATAGGCTCAATTCTGGAAATGCGTGCTATTATGCATTGCAGAGACTCTTGATGTCCCAACTCCTTTCAAAAAACGTTAAGCTGAAAATATATAAAACTATTATTCTACCAGTTATATTATATGGGTGCGAAACATGGACTCTTACTTTAAGGGAGGAAAGGAGATTACGAGTATTTGAGAATAAAGTTCCTAGGAAAATTTTTGGACCAAAGAGAGATGAACAGACAGGTGAATGGAGAAGACTACATAACAATGAACTACATTTTCTTTATAGGAAGCCAGATATAATAAGAACAATTAAGTCCCATAGACTGCGATGGGCAGGACATGTTGCACGTATGGGAAATGAAAGACGTGCATGGAAACTTCTTGTAGGAAAGCCAGAAGGAAAACGCCCAGTTGGTAGACCAAGAATGAGGTGGGAGAACAAAATTAACTATGATTTGAGGGAAGTAGAATATACAGGGAATGATTGGAAAGTATTGGCTCAGGATAGGGATGTATGGAGAGCTTATGTCCGCGCGGCCATGAACCTACGGGTGCGATAGTGCCAGTGAGTAAGTAAGTAAAGTGAGAGTTATTACAAGTTGGATAATTTCAGTCTCAATACTTCAATGGTATATTTTACCTAATGGAGTTAATATCATAAGGCCCTTTCTTCCATTTCGCGAGGGTTAATTTATACATTAGGGTGGGCCGAAAAAAAAACTCATTCTTTATTTCGAAGTTGTAAGATCGCGGAAAAGTTGCGAATTATATAGACGAAAAAAAAATATCAAAATCGGTTGACATCTTCCGGTCGCGCAAAGGCTCTAAAGTTTGACAAAATATGAAAAAAAAACTTCATTTTTGAGATTATCTTTTTAATATTTTAGTTAGATGTTTTCGTAATGTAATAGTTTGTAACGTCTTCAAATAGAGCCTAAAAACATTGTGTTTTAATTTGGTTTATATCAGTTGATATCTTCCGGTCGCCCATAAGCTCCAAACTTTGCCAGAATAATGAACAAGTTATATTTTTACGCATTTTTGGTATTTGATAAATAACGTCCAGAGTATTGATTTTCAGATCCCACAGATAGACATAAACGTGCATAGCAAAGATCAGCAATACCTATTTGATATTAAAAAAATAAATAATTGCAAACATGACGTTGTTTTCATATTTTTACCAAACTTCAGAGCCTTTGCGCGACCGAAAGATGTGAACAGATTTTGATATTTTTTTTCTTTTTTCTAGCTATATAATTCGCAACTTTTCCGCGCTATTACAACTTCGAAATATAAAAATTAATTTTTTTCGGCCCATCCTATTATACATATATAGTAATTATTATTAATTATCTACAACTTGATTAATATTCTAGTGCATAATAGGTATAGACTACACAATATACAAATGACAAGAAAGGAACAAAAATATTAAATAATAATAATAATAATAACCTGTGATTTGATTAAACAATTGGCTTGGTACAGTGGCTGAATACAAATACCTAGGAACAATAATCAATAATAGGAAGGAGATGCACAACGAAATTAAACATAGGCTCAATTCTGGAAATGAGTGCTATTATGCATTACAGAGACTTTTCACGTCCCAACTCCTTTCAAAAAACGTTAAACTGAAAATATATAAAACTATTATTCTACCAGTTATATTATATGAGTGCTAAACATGGACTCTTAATTTAAGGGAGGAAAGGAGATTACGAGTATTTGAGAATAAAGTTATTAGGAAAAATTTTGGACCAAAGAGAGATGAACAGAGAGATGAATGGTGAAGACTACATAGCAGTGAATTACATGGTCTTTATAGGAAGCCAGATATAATGAGAACAGTTAAGTCTCGTAGACTGCGATGGACAGGACATGTGGCACGAATGAGGAATGAAAGACATGCATGGAAACTTCTTGTAGGAAAACCAGAGAGAAAACGCCAAGTTGGTAGACCAAGAATGAGGTGGGAGAATAACATTAACTACGATTTGAGGGAAGTAGATTATACAGTGGATGGTAGGAAAACGTTGGCTCAGGATAGGGATATATGGAGAGCTTATGTCCGCGCGGCCATGGACGTACGTGTTCGATAGTGCCAGTGAGTTAGGTAGTTAGTTTATGTATAACCGTAGGCTTTCACGGCCGGCGTCTTGATCGCTATTAGTTTCTGCAGCCGACTGTTGAGGAGTTCACAGAGAGCACGCAGTATCTCCTGATGATGTCTACCGCAGCAGTAGACGAAACGTCGAGTGGAAGAACGACTGGACCACGGCCTATATGCCCGGAAGACGAACCTAATAGCGGTAGTTAGTTTAATTAGCTTGGCAAAGAAAGTGAAAATTATAAAAGAATAATACAAATATACCTAGAATATGGTTATATGTTATATTGTCTAAGGAAATATTTACTGAGTTTTTGAAACTGTTTTTGAATTGGGCAGCCCTTAGTATAAGAGAGGAGGGAATTCCAGAGTCGGGTGACTGAAACAAGCATGGCTGGAGAATAGTGAGATGTTCGTTGTAGAGGTACAGCTAGAGTTAAATTTTCTCTCTGAATTATATTTAAGTTATGATGGGAAGATAGCGAATGGAAACGGGTAGAAATATAAAGAGGTGATGAGGTGGACAAAGTGTTGTATAAGAAACAGAGCCAGTCTTCCAATCGGAGCCAATACAACATTTAAAATGCTGGAATTCAGTTAGCCTATCTAATATACGGAGGTTGCTAATATAAGGTGCAAGGGCATTTTGAACTTTCTTTTTTTGTTGTTTTTGGGGTTGAAATGAATCTCAAGCATACATTGAATAGCCTCCCAAATAAGGGTTTTCATAATGTTTATATTTTTCTTGAGTTTTTACCTGGGAAATAGTTTTAATGACACTTGAGACTTTTTTGCATGTAACAATCAAATTTAAGGGGAAGAAAGTATTACTACCTCTATCTGAGCGGCTGTTGACTTAAGACCTGTGAGAAAAATTTAAATGGCCTTTCCCTTCTAAGTGAGATCTTTGTTCCCTACTAGATGTTTCTTTGATGAGATAAGCTAACCTCTTGTCATTTAATATTTAATTTTAGGAAGTTATATTTTGAGGTTATTTTAATTATATTATTTTTAGTCTGGACATCTTACCTCAATATTAATGTTGATTTGTTCTTGGACATGTTTCAAAACAATTCTGTTTTATCGTCAGCTTTCCCAGACTGGTTTTATTTATGCTGCATTATGCTGCACAACCTGGATGTCGATGTCAGCTCCATCCTGTGGTTGGCCAAAGAACCTCCAAACAAGGTCACCCTCCATCGGAATATCAAAATTCATAACTCTGTTTCTGTTCTTCTGAATATAATTTTTTCCCCAAATAGTCAGCTCTTTTGTATTTTCTAACTGTTTTAATAATTTTGTGTCTGAATTTATATTATGTTTTTCAGACCAAACATGAGCAGCAACTGCAGATTTTTCAATTTCTCCATTTTTAATATTTCTTATGTGTTCTTTGGTTCTAATTTTTAGGTTTCTTTTTGTTTTCCCTATATATATATATATATATATATATATATATAATATATATATATATCTTTTCACAACCCGTACATTCAATTTTATATATTCCTGACTTTTTATTTTTATCAGTTTTTTCATTTTTGTTGGTTTTTATTAGTTTATTTAAACTGTAGTTATTTTTTGGTGCTAATTTAATATTAAACTTCTCAAATATATTTTGAAATATATTATGTGCCCAAGGGTGATATGTGAATTTCCTGTATTTTTTTTTTCATAGGTGGTTCTTCTTTTTCAAGATTACTTCTGTCATTTACCTAAAACTGTAAGAAAAAACAAGCATATCTTAATTAACTTAGTTAATTAACTCTCGCAAGGGAGCAACTTTACTTCAAATGAGGATGTACGGGGTATAGATAGAGATGGAATGGAATTGTTAAAGCTTGAAAGAAACATAGCAAGGTGTGAGTTAGGCCTACTTTTTAAAAGAAATCTTCAGTTAACAGAAATTCCGATTAAGCGTATATGAACAATGCTGATTGAAGTGGTGTATTCCTCGTATCAGCAACAATAAATTATTACATGAAAAGTACATTAATCTTTCAAGGTATTGCTAATTCACTGTTCTGATTAACTCCATGTAAACCTGTATAAAACAATACGGTGGGCCGAAAGAACTAATTTTTTTTATTTCGAAGTTGTAATAGCGCGCAAAAGTTGTGAATTATATAGCTAAAAAAAAGAAAAAAAAATTCAAAACCGATTGACATCTTCCGGTCACGCAAAGCCTCTGAAGTTTGGCAAAATATGAAAAAAACTTCATTTTTGCATTTTTTTTCTAATATCAAGTAGGTATTGCTGATCTTTGCTAAGCACGTTTATGTCTATCTGTGGGATCTGACAATCAATACTCAGAAAGTTATTTATCAAATAACAAAAATGCGTAAAAATATAACTTTTCATTATTCTGGCAAATTTTGGAGCTTATGGGCGACCGGAAAATATCAACTGATCTAAACCAAATTAAAACACAATGTTTTTAGGCTCTATTTGAAGACATGACAAACTATTACATTAAGAAAACATCTAATTAAAATATTAAAGAAATAATCTCAAAAAATGATTTTTTTTTTCATATTTTGTCAAAATTTAGAGCGCGACCGGAAGATGTAAACCGATTTTGATATTTTTTATTTTTTTTTGTTTATATAATTCGCAACTTTTGCGCGCTATTACAACTTCGAAATAAAAATACGAGATTTTTCGGCCCACCCTAATAAACAATAAAACGTTGTGCTATTAAGATCAATATGCATTCCACCTATGAATACATTTATAAATATTTTATGGAAGTTGGGGAAAATTCAACAGATTTGTGATACTATATAAGAACAAACTCAATTAAATTCTATGTAGGCCTAGCAGTAGCAGTTCCTACATTACTATTGGCTCGTTAAAAAAGTGTGATAAACAAAAAAAATGGAATTTTAGAGATGCGTTTCCGGAGTTATATAGCTGGATATTCTTTAAGGGATCATACAAGAAAGGGAAATATAATAAGGAATGAACTAAAAATCCATCCATAGTAATTCTGCCCGACGGCAGGTCCTTCACTGCAATCATAGCATTTTCATACTATGCTTGCAGCTTTACTATAGAATTTTAGGTGTGGTAGCTTCCCGTTGCTTTCCAACACCGATGAAGGATGATGATGATGAAGATGATGATTATAATGATGATGATGATGGCCATATGATTTCGGGGAACGTTTGGGTCTGAAAGTTTTCCTGACATATGTCTTACAGGTGAGGAAAAACCCCGATAAAAACCTCACCCAGAAAAACTGCCCCGACCGGGGATCGAACCTGGGCCCGCTGCGTGACAAGGCAGTACGCTACCGTTAGACCACAGCGGTGGACGAACTACAAATTTTGTAACATAAATATAGTTACGAGAGAAATATAAGTAATTGGTATTAACTCATAAAAAATGGACTACAAACCTCAAGGTAAATATATATATATATATATATATATATATATATATATATATATATAAGGAAAACAAGAAGTCGCTTGATATACGACCTACTATATGTTTCCCTAGTAAAGCTGTAAAGCATGGCATGAAAATTATATGATTGCAGTGAAAGACCTGCTCACTGGCAGAATTACTATGGATGGATATGTTTCAATGTGGAGCGGGTTGGGCCGTTTGGCCCATACATTGATGCCGATGACAAGAAATATTCTTGTTTATACAGGCTGGAAGAGAAATGATGAAAAACATTCACATGTTGTTGAGAGAGAGAGAGACTGAGTTGATCAAAGGAACTCACAGGAGGATGATTATGCAGTCAGTATAGGTGTGAATTGTAGCCAGCTTGTCGAAACCACAGTCGTCATAGCTGTTTTTTCATCCTGTAGCCGCTAATTATTAAACTACCCAAATTCCTAACGAAGTGGCCGAAATTTCATGAGAAATTTTCTTCGCTCCGTGGGATTCGAAACACAGCATGGCCCCGTAGCCATCAGCAAGCTTAGATAGTTCTCTGCTGCTGCGCGGGACGAAATGTTGGTAAAGAGAGAACAGAAAGAGGTAAATAATAACGATATTACAAGTGTACAGATAAATGTCGTTATTGATTGTACTACGCCACTGACACGATCGAACCCATAGGTTCATGTCCGCCGCGCGGGGCATGAAACTCTGTGCATATCAACTATTCTGGAGCTACTGTATTCCCGTCAATCCCCTTTAATAATCTACTGTATCTCAAATCATAGTGTTGTCCCTCTGATTTTGTTTCCTGCGACCCACAATGCACCTCTTTCATTCCACATTTCGTACCCGCATATCCTGCCTATCGCATTGCACTGAGACTTAACTGTTTTTTATTATGTCTGTTTCCTATAAAGATTATATAGATCACTGTTAAGTAATTATTTACGTAACATAAGCGCTAAGGGAAGAGCACAAAGGAAATAATATAACCCGTATTTTGAACGATTTGTGGTGTGACGAGTACCATACAATGGTGCAGAGCTACGTTATTGCGCCTGGGTTCAAGTCCCCATGGAGAAATGCATTGTCTCATGGAATTTCTGCTATAGATTGGACGGTGTCCGGCAACGGCGCCGTAGCGTAGTGGTTAAGGCACTGAGCTACAAGCTGGAGGGTCGAGGGTTGAACTCCCGTTAGACTCTCAGAGTTCTTTTAAACTGAAACGGACCCAAACCCTCTGGCGGCACTATGGCCCCCTGGGGGCGACTCAGCCTCTAACGGAAATGAGTACCAGACACTTGTTCTGGGGTAAAGGCGGCCGTCACGCAGGGCTGACAACCCGGCTGACATAAAGTGACGATTGTCTAGAAAAAGTGGGAGCCTTAACCTCCTACTACCCCAAGGGCCTCCTGAGGCCTGTTGTGGGATCACTTTATTGGACGGTGTCCACCCGGCGCGGCGTCATGAGGAATTGGGACAGATACAATAAGTAGCTGCTCCAGGTTGATAAAATTATCAGTTATTACGGCTAGGGAAGTTCAGCATGTGTGACCTTTAACTCGTTGGATGATCGTGTACTTCTGTGAAAAGGGCATGCTGATGTGAGGCCAGCAGCCGACTGGTAAGCTCAGGATATTCTAGGCCTCTCTCGCAATGGAGTGGAGAGTAGGAGTTTTAAGCGAATTTGTTATTTAATATCAAGTTTTCCTTTTACAAAGGCAAACTTCATGTTGATATTGGATGAGGAAAATGCAATATTGTTATTTTGTGATTACATCAAACTATGTGGATTTCTAAGTCACAATTTATGCTAGATTCTCTTGCGCCATAGATATGCAATTCAAGACATCGTAGCCGAGCAATTTAAGCATCTTGCTTAGTGCAGAGCTAAGGGATGTGCGTTGGGTCGTGTCCTCGTGCAAGAAGAAATTTTCTCATGGAATTTCGACCAGTATGGGAATGGTGCCCACAAAGCATCGTGAGAAACTTTGATAATTACTTCGAATAACGACTTCAGTTGTGAAAACCAGCTGTATTGTTTAAAGAAACTTAAGTGTTGGCCATATGTCACACTCATACTAGCTGGAAGATCGTTCACCTCTGCAAATAACATGTGCGTGTGAAACCAGCAAACGGCTGTTAAGCTAAGGGGTTTATAGCCCTGTCGCACCTTTTCTTAACGCATTTAATGGATAGTGGTTTCACTTTTCAAATGTCAGATGTCAGTATATGTCCGCTGCTGTGGTATCGAGGTAGCATGCTGCCTTGTCACACAGCGGGCCCGGAATCGATTCCCGGTCGGGACAGGCTCCTGGGAGAGATATTTTTCGAGGTTTTTCCTCACATGTAAGACAAATTTCAGGCAGCTTAGGGCCAAACGATCCCCGAAAATCATCCGGCCATCATCGTCATCATCATCCTTATCGTTATCATCATCATTCTTCACCGGTGTGGAAAGCAACAGGAAGCGACCACACCTATAATTCCCTATTAAAGCTGCAAAGCATAGCATGAAAGTGCTATGATTGCAATGAAAGACCTGCCCTCGGACAGAATTACTATGGATGGATGTCAATATAATCGAACTCTTTTACACAGCAGTGATTATTTGATGATATACTTTAAAACTGCTTAAAAATACCAATGAACGTGTCATTATATATATATATATATATATATATATATATATATATATATATGTGTGTGTATGGGTGGGTGTGGCTGTGGGTGTGTATGTGTTTGTGTTAAGAAACGTAATATAGTTTATCTTCCATGTACATAAAACCTGCATTTAATAAAAAGCTGATATTTGACAATATGAACTTTTAAATATAACTAAATAAATAACTCATTCGCACTACCAAACTCAGAGGCTAATGGCTGCACGGACAAATGCTCTGTATATCTCTATCCCGAGTATTTTTAAGAATCAATCAATGTATAATTCACCAGTCTCAAATAATGTTCAATATTTTTCTCCAGTCTCATTGTTGGCCCCCTCTGGTTATCCTACAAGAAATTCGCATGACCCTGTTCTCCCCCATTCGTGCCACATGTCCTCAGTCTCGGTCTATGGGAATTAACTTTTCTTATTGCGTGTTGTTTCCGTGAAGAAAATATAGCTCGCTGGTTTGTACTCTTCTTCATTCACTTGTCTGTTCATCTGTCTTTGGTCCAAAATACAGCATCTCAAATACTCGTAAACTTATATTCTCCCTTAAGGGGGCGATGGATGAAAAATTGACCATTTGAGATCAAAATTGGCATTTTTTATTCTTTGTTCTAAAAAAAATAGCCTGTGCTCTAATGTATATGTTGGCAAAGTTTCAGAGGCCTATGGAGCTTTTAAGTGCCCTGAATTACATCAGAATTAAAAGGTTGCGCCAGTTAAATACTACCTGCATGCAAACTTTTAAACTTGTTTTTCCACACATTTATTTCCATTGCATTTTTGTACATTCAAAATTGAATGGAATTCAGACATTTTGTCCTAGAAGGTTCAAATTTTTATTGTATGTCCCAAAAACTGTGGGTAACAATGTAGTACATGTAGTATTTTAAGAAAAAAAATAAAATGTATGCAATTATTATTTTTTTTTTGTAATTCCACGCATGAGGTACAAGATTATTTTTTTCTCCCTTTGAATTCACATTAAGAATTCTAATGCATGATGTTATTTCTAAGTATTTTAGGGGTACTTGTAGAAAAATCAGACATTTTACTAAAAAATTGTGGAACACATTTAATTACAATATATGCAAATTTTTAAAAATATAATATTTAATAACTTATAAAATAAATGTCTCACAAGAATGAAATTTAAACACATAATTTTGTATCATGCTGTGAATGTACAAAACATTAAATCTCTAGCTCAAAAAATGTATAAAATAAAAATTTCACCCATGACCCCCCTTAAAGTAACAGACAGCGTCTCATGTCGTTATAATATACTGAAAGAATAACCGTTTTATACATTTATAGTTTATTATTTTTTGAGTGCAGATGCGTTTCCGGAGTTTAATATCTTTCTGCTCTTCATAACTGTTTGTAATTACTGTTCCCAAAGGTTTTTTTCATGTATATAGAGTAGTATTACTCTTATGGGAACGCTGTTGTCATTTGACGCCTCAGTCTGAATGATAGAGATGCAATTTATCTCTCTTTTTTCCTTCTGACATAAGTGCAGCATCAGCATAAGTCTATTACATTATTATTTGATACTGCTTCTAAAATCTAAACCGTGGTCATTCTAATGTGGTTACTGAAGAACAACATTAATATTTGGAAGTACGTTCTTCAATTGAACACGTTAATTTAAACTAAACTAAATATTCTCAGCTCAAGTCCAACTCAGGGTCGGGTCCAGAGATGAGATGAAGCCCATATATAGAAGTCTGTATGGAATGGGTCCACCGCTGTGGTCTCGAGGTAGCGTGCTGCCTTGTCACGCAGCGGGCCCGGGTTCGATCCCCGGTCGGGGCAGTTTTCTGGGTGAGGTTTTTATCGGGATCAGGAAAACTTTAAGGCCCAAACGGTCCCCGAAATCATATGGCCATCACCATCATCATCATCCTTCACCGGTGTGGAAAGCAACGGGAAGCTACCACACCTACAATTCCCTAGTAAAGCTGCAAGCATAGCATGAAAATGCTATGATTGCAGTGAAGGACCTGCCTTCGGGCAGAATTACTATGGATGGATGGATGGTATGGAATGGAATTTATTGATTTTTTTAAAATAAAGTAAATCGGCTACATATGCATTTACATTGCTCACGGGCCTGCTTGGCCGTACGTGCATTATTTTTCCGTGAATAAAAAATAAAAATAATCATAATATAAAAAAATACCTACATGGCTACACATCTGTATCAAAACAATGAATAAATAAATAAATAAATATACATAAAATCTATGTCTGCACTAGATACACAAATATACACATCTACACTCATCTATAAAGGGACCATGTGTGATAGATATAAAGAGTCTCAATTTGTATATTTATAATTTTAAAAATCGCTCTACAAATCAAATGTAGGCTATTCAACTTATCAAGACTACTTGTTATATAATATAATTGAAGATGGAAAACAAAAACCATATTGAGATTCTCATTATTGACAATACATATACCCTTACTGATCTCAATGTTGCCATACCTCAATTTTCTTACTGTACCTAAAAATTTGCATGTTTTCACTACACTCTCGATCCGTGCTAATAGATCCTAGCACGCCACTCTCCCACGATCTGACCTGAGAAATCTCTCCGGCAGCAACTGTAATCTAAGTTGCTCTGTCTCTCTATAGAATGCTATAGGCCTAATATGCTGCCAGTTTTTACGGTCATAGAGGTCTGTAAATGGTAAGGGTGCCGGCCGATCACGCCTGACTCACCATCACAAGGGCAGATGAACGAAATGAAACGAAATGAATGAGATGAGTATGGAGAAATGGAGGAATGAATTGTGGCAGGGAAAACGGGAGAAAACCTCGAGAAAAATCTGCCCTAGCTCTGTTTCGTCCACCACGAAACCCACATGGATCGACCGAGACTCGATCTCGGGACCGCAGCGGTAAGAGGTGAGCGTCTATCCGCTTGCGCCACAGAGCCGCTTAACATGTTAATATACTTTTGGCTATTCATAATTATAATCATTAAAAAAACAGATTTTATACTCAAGAATAATTCTCGTAGAATTGAACACGACGCTGTGTATACCATGTATCAGTATAATATCAAATAAGAGATAGATAAAAATATGAACCCGAGTTTATTCATTCTTCTCATAAACGTAATTTATATTCTTTAGAGTCCTCTAGAGGGCTATCATGGACAAATGGGAGATCTGCGTCATTGTTAACTGCATTAAGATAGTCGCGATAGTAGATGGTAGATATTTTCTCCTCCTTTTCCAGTATATGCGAGTGTTATGCATACAAAATGTATCTGGAAGTTTGTAAATATTGATAGATACGACATATAAACATAGATTACAGAGCTAAATACAAATTAAATAACTAATAAACAATAACAGTATATGAAATGGAAAGTGTCGTATATAATGAATTGTATACATTTATCTCTTAAAGATATATTGTGAAGTTTATCAAGCTTCCAAAGTTTGAGGTGGGTGGGCGATATTTTTAGGATGGAGGAAGATATTTCTACAAAAAAAAACTTAACCTTTCATAAACCTGATGCAGTAGAAGAGTAGACAGACCAAGATTGTGATGGTTGGATGGACTGGAAGAGGATCTTAAGCAGTTGATGACAGAGAAATATGATATGAAGAAAAATCTTGTTAGCACTTAGAACCGAAAATTAGCTGTAGTGCCATTATTTTATTATTATTATTATTATTATTATTATCAACAAAATCATTATCGTCATCATTATCATCACCAACATCATTATTATCGTTGTTGTACATAGCATAGAAGAAAGTAATTAAAAAAATAAAGGAGTACAGTTACATATTGACGGGTAAAGAATCCAAATAATATATATATATATATAGTCCACCGCTGTGGTCTCGAGGTAGCGTGCTGCCTTGTCACGCACCGGGCCCGGGTTCAATCCCCGGAAGGGGTAGTATTTTCTGGGCGAGGTTTTTATTGGGGGTTTTCCTTACATGTAAGACAAATGTCAGGAAAGCTTTAAGGCCCAAACGGTCCCCGAAATCATATGGCCATCATCCTTATCATTATCATCATCATCATCATCATCATCATCATCATCATCATCACCATCATCCTTCACTGGTGTGGAAAGCAACGGAAAGCTACCACACCTACAATTCCCTAGTAAAGCTGCAAGCATAGCATGAAAATGCTATGATTGCAGTGAAGGACCTGCCTTCGGGCAGAATTACTATGGATGGATGTATATATATAATATATATATATATATATATATAATATATATATATATATATTTGATTATTTCATATAAAAAAATCAAGACATATACGTGTATGTATATATATATATATATATATATTATATATATATACATACATACACGTATATGTCTTGATTTTTATAAAAAATAATAAAAAATAAGTGATGCTTGTAATCAGAGAGGTTTTTGCAAATTATTTAAAATTAATTAGATTGAGTTGAGTACATATTTATAGAAGGAATGAAAATTTAATAGCCAAAGATGAAGAATGCCTACAGCTCAATGGTATTAATAAGCTGTTGGTTTATGCTGATGATGTATTACTATTGGCCGATTGCGAGGAGATACTAAAGGCCAACACGCACACACTACTGAATGACACTAAGAAATTGGGACTGGAAGTAAATATCAATAAAACTGAATATATGGTCACACATAAAAGTACATTATATAATGGAAATGGACAGCTAATGACGAATGAGGGAAATTTTGAGGAAGTGGCTGAATTCAAATACCTAGGAACAATAATCACAAACAGGAATGAGACGCATAAGAAAATTTAACATAGGCTCAATTCTGGAAATGCGTGCTATTATGCATTACAGAGGCTCTTGAAGTCTCAACTCCTTTCAAAAAACGTTAAACTGAAAATATATAAAACTATTATTCTACCAGTTATATTATATGGATGTGAAACATGGCCTCTTACTTAAAGGAGGAAAGGAGATTACGAGTATTTGAGAATAAAGTTCTTAGGAACATTTTTGGACCAAAGAGAGTTGAACAGACAGGAGATTGGAGAAGACTGCATAACAGTGAATTACATGTTCTTTATAGGAAGCCAGATATAATGAGAAGACTTAAGTCACGTAGACTGCGATGGACAGGACATGTGGCACGATAGGGAGATGAAAGACTTGCATGGAAGCTTCTTGTAGGAAAACCAGAGGGAAAACGCCCAGTTGGTAGACCAAGAATCATGTGAGAGAATTAAATTAACCATGATTTGAGGAAATAGACTATACAGGGGATGATTGGAAAACTTTGGCTCAGGATAGGGATATATGGAGAGCTTATGTCCGCGCGGCCATGAACCTACGGGTTCGATAGTGCCAGTGAGTTAGTTAGTTAAAATATCTCAAATAGTTTGATGTTTGGATGTAAAGTAAGAGATAGTCCAAGGTAAATGTGCCTACGGGAATTAGAGAATGACATGATAAAAAGAAAGGGAATGGAAGAAGAAAGTCGTGAAGTGATGCGAATGGACGAGGTTTCTGAAGGAAGCCAAAGCCCAGCCCTGGCTGTTGGGATGAGAAAGACGAATATATTTTCAAGAGACTGATTGGGATGGAAAAAATAAACATTGTTCGTCGTTTTTCTGTTTTTAAGTTGCTGAGCCGTTTGTTGCATGTATTTTGTTTTATATTCTGAAGATTTAGAGTTATTCACTGTTGGTACTGGCTCCACTGTTGGGAAACTCCACTTTAATCTACATTTGTGCAAGCCGATCCTATCTCTCTTGAATCGAAATTAACTAATAGTCTACATTGAATGGAATTCCATTCTGCTACATACAATGGAAGAGGATACGACGGTCTATAGATTAACCGCATTACTGATTATCGGGTTTGATTTGATTCCACGTGAGAGCATTACACTTTTAGGGGATCTAGGAAACCCTATTTCGATAAAGTTAAAATTCTTGCTTATAAAGGTGGATGTTTCCTCACAACGCACTACAAAATATAACATCGTTCAAAAACATACTAAAGAATTATTTAATGACAAACTAACTTATACACCTCACTGATAGTATTCTTTTAACAATTAATAAATTTAATTATTTATGAAAATAATATTAAGAATAACAAATATTTTCAATTGTTTTGTTTTAAATATTGTATAATCGTAAAATTAGTTTTTCTATATCTCATTATTTTTCTTTATATACATTAGACAGGGACAATTTAATATGTCTTGCTTGTATACATTTTATTATTAGAATTAGTCTTAAATCGGCCGCGGTGGACTAGTGGTTATGCTCCTTGCCTCTGGTCCCAAGGGTCGCGGGTTCAACCCGGCCGGGGTCGATGGATTTTTTAGGACGAAAAAATCCAAGGAGCAAGTCCTCCGGGAGGGACTTTAAGCCGTGGGTCCCGAGTCTCAAGATTCTCAGGCTCGTAAAGAATCCTTAAGCCTGAATGAAAAGGCCTCTAAGCAAAATTTACCGAATTTTCCCGTCCTAGTACTACCTTGGTTTCCTAGATGTCAGTATGAGGCGGAACGCTGATCACGGACCACTCAAATTACTTCTATACGAAAACAAATGTAACGAAATTAGCATGGTTCGAATTCTTCCCTATAGGGGGAGAGCGCCTAAATCTCTGTTAAGGGAAACATGGGCTTACAAGAGAGAGAAGTAGTCATAATTTTAACTAACATTAACTGGATGTATTATAGATAGTAATGTGATAGGCCTAGATATTATCTATTGATCAAATGTTTATTTAGTATTTAATATTAGAGTTAATTGAGATTGTTATATTCTGATGTAATATGTTTGTCCTGGTGAGTGGAAGAGAGGGCCACATGACGTTAACTCCACCAGGCTAAATAAATCTAATCTAGTCTAAATAAATTGGCTTCACATTTTCAGAGAGCTGTATACGAGGTGAATATTTTCTCACAAAATAGTGATTAAATTTAGTTAAAATTTTCTCATTTCCGCTTACGAGGTGGATATTTTCTCAGAATCTAGTGAATAAATATCCTTCAACTTTCATGAGATATTTGTTAATGTATTCTATATTATATTTAAAATTGGAATTGCTCTTTGAAGTTACTATTATTAGATTTACATGTAAAATAATGCTTGAAAAACAGCGGAATTTTATGTTGCTTGGAAACATACATTTACATATAGAAACATTCACTTCGTAAACAATATTTTTAATATTAGCATTATAGAGAAATTCTTATGACATTAAAATATCTGTATTAATTTATTCATGAAAATGTTTTTCGTCAATAAATTATTCACATCATGCAATTAACAGCATTTGCAATTCATATTCTTAGTTTTTGTTAAATAAGTGATTAGCTAATATTCGGCGTGAGCTGCTACGCCTAAATAAATGAAGTGTTTTGCATTTAGTTGAATAAGTAAAAGGAAGAATAACTATAAATTTATCCCGGCATTGCCCAGGAATCTACGCATCCCGATGTACTTGACATAAATGAGGTGAGAGACAAAATTTGTTATTTTGTGTTATTTATAAAAGAATTCCTGCCGTGCGCTGCTATGCTTGCCCGGGATCTATTTATCACGATCATCTTCGTATCAATGACAGACAAAAAATGTCTGTCGTGAGTTATCCTTAAAAGATAATCATTTGCTCTAGCGGACTTTCCTGTAGAGTTTTTTGAGATATTCAATTTTGTGTACAATAACTTTGTGTGTTGTTATGGTTCAGGCAGCGTAAGCCTTTTAAACTTACAAAAATCTACATTATTCACGTCTTTTCACTACAGAAGGTGATTTTTAAGGGTGAAGGGCTTGAGCATTAAAACTCTCTTATAACTTATAACCCTCCCGGGAAAATCCTGAACATTTTGCAAAAAGCCCCATGACAATCGGATGAATGGTAATGGCAGCACATGCTTGCCCGGGAATCTACTTATCCCGATCTCCTTGGCATCAATGAAAGACAAAAATGGCTACTGTGTGTTATCTGTAAAAGATAAACATATGCTGTCGCGGACTTTTTTGTAGAGTTTTTGAGATATCCAATTCTGTATATATTAATTTTGTGTATTTGTTATGGTGTAGGCAGCGTAAGCCATTTAAGGTTTAAAAAATTACTTTTTCATGTTTTTCAATGCAAAGGGTGTTATTTAAATGTGTAGGAGTTGAGTATCACAACTCTCTTATAGCCTATGTTCGTCCCGGGAATCTCCTGAACATTTTGCAAAAAACCCATCACAATCGGATCAACGGTATGGCCGCGCATAAAGTACGAACAAACAAGCAAACAAACATTCATTTTTATATATTAGATTTTTGTATCTTTATATTAACTGTTAGTAACGTGTTACATTCTAAATAACAGTGGGCTATCTGATATATGTCCACCGCTGTGGTCTCGAGATAGCGTGCTGCCTTGTCACTCAGCGGTCCCGGGTTCGATCCCCGGTGGGGGCAGTTTTTCTGGGTGAGGTTTTACCGGGGTTTTTCCTCACCTGTAAGACAAATGTCAGGAAAACTTTAAGGCCCAAACGGTCCCCGAAATCATATGGCCATCATCATCATCCTCATCCTCACCATTATCATCATCATCGTCATCCTTCAACGATGTGGAAAGCAACGGGAAGCTACCACACCAACAATTCCCTGGTAAAGCTGCAAGCATAGCATGAAAATGCTATGATTGCAAGTGAAGGACCTGCCTTCGGGCAGAATTACTATGGATGGATGGATCTGATATGTAAGGGACATCAGACATAACAAGATGATGTACGTCTTATGGAGTCTGATGGACAGGACATATGGCATGAATGAGTATGAAAGAAGGGCACTGAAACTTTTTAGAATAACCAGAGAGTAAGCGCCCAGTAGGTATACCATGAATGAAGTGGGAGAATAATACTGACCATGAGCTGAGGGAGGTAAATTATATAGGTGAGGATTGGAAAACATTTGCTCAGAATACGATATATGAAGAGCTCCTGTCCGCGCGGCTATGGACCTCCGGGTTCCATAGTGACAGAGATTTAGTGTGTTCTATTGTCGTCCACTACACTACACATGTTGATTTGGATGCGATAGATGTTTTAGCGAAAGAAACAAGGAAGAAGCTATTGATGTTGTATAGCTGGAGAAAATGGAAGTGATCGCTGGCTTCAAAGCTGAACCTTGTTGGACCTCGGTTTGAGGTATCCTGATATCTATAGATCTATTGTAAAAATAATGCATATTAATGTTATAGTTTAGTGGTACAATTGTGGACTGGTACTCATTCGTACTTACAACCAAGTTCTTTTAATTTTTTTAAGAGAGAAGAAAAACTATTCCTGCTGTCTCCATTATACAGTTTTGGTAATTAACACCAGATTCACGAATATATTATGTCATGACATAGATATAATGAGAACAGTTAAGTCTCGTAGGCTGCGATGGGCAGGACATTTGGCACGAATGAGAATGAATGACGTGCATGGAAGCTTCTTGTAGGAAAACCAGAGGGAAAACGCCCAGTTGGTAGACGAAGAATGAGGTGGGAGAATAGCATTAACTCTGATTTGAGGGAAGTAGATTATACAGGGGATGATTGGAAAACATTGGCTCCGGATAGGGATATATGGAGAGCTTATGTCCGCGCGGCCATGAACCTACGGGTTCGATAGTGCCAGTGAGTTATTTAGTTTATGACCTTACCATTATTTATTTTAATTTTACTGCAGAAAATAGTTAGAAAAAATATCACTCTAAGCATAAAAATCTTTCGTGGCATAAACCAATGAATCGTACTAACGTCCAGTTTAGAAAATTCAAATAAAAGTAAGTAGTAGTAGTAGGACTATTAGACAAAAAGTAAGATATTTACAATATTATTTACAGATATGGGTCGCACGGGCAGTAAGCCGTACGTGCTGTTGACAGTCCGTTACAATAAAGTAATAATTGGTACTAATGTAAAGAAAAATAAACAACAAAAAAGCAATAACATTACAATTACATAAAGAAAACACAATAATATTACAATTAAATAAAACTAAAACACAAGCCTCTAGTTAATATTCGGTTCGTCATCCTACCAACTCGATCACACAATTGAAATCGCGGAAACTACCGTGAAAAATCATCAACCCTCGGTTATTTTAAAATTTAAAATTTTCAAAAATATCTCCCGTCATCAGAACTTTTTTGAATCAAAGTCATTTATGACTAGAAGAATTATTAAAAGACAATTATTTGCATAGATATTTAATTTAATCTAGCCACCCCTGGGAAGTGAGACCCAAGGCTTGTGCTCGCAGTGGTGGATTCTTATAGAAATAAATTTTACAATAAATATATACTGACAGTACCATTAACAAAACAAAAACTATAGCAAACAGAAACATAAAAAGCGACTCTCTTAGAGAAGTAATTTAAAAAATGTGTTGGATAATACTTTTAAATCCATTTAATATACTTGATTACAACAAATAATATTTTTGTGCTCCTAACGTCTAGTTCTATAATTTCTGTATGAACAATACACCAATATTGACTTCAATTCTAGATTACTTATAATTACTCAAATTAAGTTACATAAATTCAAGTTATATTATCATTTATTTGAATAATAAATATTATATTGAATTTACTTCTAAACTCTTTTATAATTACGGAATATATATTTTTTACAAATTTTGTTAATTTTTTTATATGCAGTTTTGGATTTTTGGCAAGTTAATAGTAATATATTATAAATTCTAGGTCCATAGTAGCTGCAATGCCTGTAAGCTGCTGTTCTTTTACGTTTTTGCTCTATTAAAGTTGTAAAAATTTTCCTCTTTCGCATTGTTAATAGTGATTGATTTTGTTAAAGTTGATTAAACTGTATGTATACATTTAATACAGTATGGAAAAAGAGTTTTTTTGATAATTTTAAATACCCTTAAAACATATCAAACAGTAACTTTGTCGGAAAATCTAATGGTTTATTGATTATAATTTTTAATTTTTTGTATCATTTGTAATGGTCTAAGTGCATATTTGTAGGTATTTCCGCAACATATTATACAATATTGTAGTATACTTTGAAATATGGCATAATATATTGTATTTATAAGTTCCATGTTTATAATATTTTTATGGTTTTCAAGATATATATATATATATATATATATATACACACACACTCACTCACTGGCACTATCAAACCCGCAGGTTAATGGCCGCGCGGACACAACCTCTCCATACATCCCTATCCTGAGCTAATGCTTTCCAATCATTCCCTGTATAATCTACTTACCTCAAATCATAGTTATTATTGTTCTCCCATATCATTCTTGGTTTACCAAGGAACATGTCCCTGTGTTTGAGCCTTTGGCATGGGTTCCCTGAAGTAGTCCCCAGCCGGAGAACTGAATGGGGGACTATTTGACCTCCGGAAAATTTTACCCCAGTTGAACCCATGTCCGCATTTCTTGACGGTTGTATTTTTACGGTGAAAGATCGTCACTCCATCGAACAACTAATTATATATATATATATATATATATATATATAAATTAGTTGGTCGAGAAACGATTAATTAAATAACTCAAGGTACTATCGAACCTAAAGTTTTTAATGACTGTACGGACATAAGTTTATCATACATCCATATCCTGAGCCAATATTTTTCAATCATCCCCTGTATAAATTATTTCCCTCAAATCATGGTTAATGTTATTCTCCCACCTCACTCTTGTCCTACTTACTGGGCGCTTTCCCTCAAGTTTTCCTACGAGGAGTTTCTATGCCCTTTTTCACTCCCTTTCGTGTCACGTGTCTCCCCATTGCATTCTACGAGACTGAACTGTTCTTATTAGAGCTAGTATCTCGTAAAGATCTTGTAGCCCACTATTATGAAGGTTTCTCCATTCTCTTGTCTCTGTTAATCTCTGTATGGTTCAAAATCTTCTTAAGAAATGTATTCTCGAATACTCGTAGTCTTTTCTCACCGCTTAAAGTAAGAGACCATGATTGGCATCCATATAATATAACTGGGAGAATAACAGTTTTATATACCCTCAATTTAACGTGTTTTAGAAAATTTGGAATGATAGAAGTTCCTGTAATACATAATAGCATGCCTTTTCAATATTCAGCCCATGTTTAATTTTTCTCTGCACCTCATTCCTTTTTGTAATTACTGTTCCTAGGTATTTGAATTGAGTCACCTTTTAAAATATCCTTAATTTGTTATTAACTGTATATTTTCATTATACGAGGAATTTATATGTGTGATCATGTTTAGTTTAATTGATGTTTACTTCGAGCCCTAATTCATCAGTATTACTAAATATAATGTGCGTGTTGGCCCTTAGAATCCCCTCGCTATCTCCTAATAATATTGTATCATCAGCATGAACTAACAGCTAATTAATACCATTGAGTTGTAGGCCATCTTCATCACCATAATATTTGATTACATGGTCTAGTACCATACTGAACAGTACAGGAGACAACGCGTCTGCTTGCTTTAGCCCACTGTATATTTCAAAAGTACCTGGAAACTGTTTGTTTACCCGCACCCTATTCTTTGTTTCATTTACACAAATTCGATTCAGCCCAATTAACTTTTTTAGGGATTCTGACGTTCAGCAGGATATTATACTTCTCCCTATAAATTTAATTAAATGTCTTTTTTTAGTCTACGTAAATAGTTGATGTTCAATACCGTTATATTCCCATTTTATTTTCTAAAATCTCTCTTATACTAAAATCTGATGTATTTTAGACCTATTTAATCTAAATCCACATTAATTACCTCCTATTACGTCGTCGATATAGGGGGTAAGTCTGAATACTAATATATTTTGTTAGAATTTCGTACGAAGTTAAAAGTATGATATGCCCCTATAGTTGTTACAAATAGTTTGATCTCCCTTTTTAAAGATTGGTACAGTAATTGATTCTTTACATCCATTTGGAAGAGTATATATTTTCCCAATCATACTAAGGAATCGATGTATCTTGTCCATCGATTTTTCTCCCCCAATTTTATCAGTTTTTCTGCTATCACATGTGGACGTAATGATTTATATATCTTTAATTTTTCTATCGCCATTTCAATTTCTAATGTACATTGGTTCAGTGACAAATATTTCTGCTGTTTGTATACCGTCTTCTTTAATATTTTGTTCTGAATGTGTATATCATAACCGAATATTTTCCCCAAATATATAAACATATATAACGTGTAATAAATATAATTTTATTTCTTATATGTTTTGATTCTTTAGTTTCAGTCATTTGGATATTGTAAGGTAGCAAAGTTGGTATATATGTACACTTGTGTCCAAAAGTTAAGGATAATTAGTTCATTTGCCGACTTATTATAAAGCATTTGTCAGAATAATACAAAATTTGGTAAGGGTATGTCACAGATAATTAGAAACATGGCACGAAAGAAACAATAGCATGAATACGTCATTCACTTGTCATTTTCACAACAAACGAAAACTGCATTTCAGAATTCGAACATAAAAGTTGAACAACAATGGTTCAAATGATTAGTATGGGGTGTGATTACCCCTGACAGCTACACAAGACTCACATCGACGTGGCATGCTAGTGATGAGGTTGTTCAGGAGTTCGATGCTCAGCAAATTCCACTCCTCATGAAGAGCAATGTGAAGGTCTTGAAGTGTCCTCGGAGGAGGCTGACGAGATGCAATTTGTCTCCCTAAGGCATCCCATGCATGCTCTATAGGATTCATATCCGGAGACCTCGCTGGCCACTCCATACGCTGGATATCTTCCTCCTGAAGAAACTCATCCACCAGTTGTGACCTGTGAGGTCGGGCATTGTCATCCATGAATATGAATTCTGGACCCACAGCTCCCCTGAAAAGTCTTACATGAGGTTCCAGGATCTCTTCTCTATACCGCTGAGCATTAACAGTGCCACCTGCGAAAGATGTGAAGCTCTGTGCGTGCATTCATCATTATACCTCCCCATACCAGGAGACCACCGCCACCAAATGGATGTCTTTCCATGATGTTCATGGGGTTGTAACGAGTTCCTTGCTCCCTCCAGATAGTCACGCGATGCGAATCACAGTTCAAGCTGAATCTGGACTCGTCTGTAAATAGCACGCTGCTCCACTGATTTAGAGTCCAGTCGCGATGTTCCTGACTCCACCGTAAACGTGCTCTCTTGTTATCAAGGGTGAGTGGGACGCACACTACAGGCCGTCTAGCATACAGACCAGCAGCTCTGAGTCTTCTATAGACAGTTTGTCTGGATACTCTGATACCTGAGGCGGCCGCAAGTTCTGAACTCAGTTGTCTGGCAGACATTGTTCGGTTTCTTCTTGCAGTTAACGCAAGATATCGATCCTGCTGAGGATTTGTAACTCTTGGACGACCTCCCACTGGTCTTCGCCTAACGTCTCCGGTCTCTTGGAACCGTCGCCATAACCTAGATATAACATTTTGTGGCACATTAAGTGCTATGGAGACCTCAGTTTGTGTCTGTCCTGTTTCTAGCCGCCCAATAATTCTACCCCGAAGCAGAGGGTCCAGATGTTGTCTTTGTGCCATTTTACTGCAATCTGTTCTTACACTACATCTGATTATATCATAACTCTCTTTAAAAATGAAGATTTATGGAACAGGGCTTAACTGCAACAATGCAATTTTCATTTATAATTGCTATTAATTTTTTCATTGTTGAAGAGAGATTATAATTTAGTATGTAAACTAAACTAAATGTACTGAGAAACGTTTTGATAAATAATTTTTACTCCTTGCTCCTCTTTAAGCATTTTGATTTTCCGTTTTACAAATTATCCTAAACTTTTGGACACCAGTGTATTTGTGTTATTTTAACATATAACAATATTTTTCCTAATTATGAATGATTGGAGAGAAAATGGAATACTTAAATACCTTCACAGATGATTAACTTATCTCGCCTAACAAATGTGAAAACATGTAACGAAAATAAATAAGTGCATGTTATTGACCAAACCTTGAACTTTAAGGGCTGCCTGAACAATTTAAAATAAACAGACTAATAACAAACGTAATTTCACTGCGCATCAGTGGTGTGACTTGCGTGTTCGTTTTCATTTGAACTTTAACCTCTTCACCATCCTTTGGATACATCTTGCAGATAATATTATAAGGTGTGCTGGCATTGATGTGGTGCATCTTTCATGTTTTCGTGACTGTTTTATGCCGTCCAATACTCCAGTGAGCCTATAATTTCCTTATTTTTGTAAAAATCAAAGAAACATAGAATACCGTAATGCTTAAACCTGCACACATAATCTAACAAATGTTTCAGAATATCTTAATACTTTCTTGAACGTGTAAAATTTCACACATATTGCTTCATTATTGCCTCAATTCCATTGGTAGCAGTTTTGCAATGCAACCTGGCAAAAAAGTTCATTACATCTTTGAGTTCATAGAAATCCTTTATGAGTGTCATGTTTGCAAAACTGTTTTCTGCCTTGATTGGGCAAATCCATAATAAAGTACCTTCAATATTTTCTTTTTTGAGTTTTTAGACTTATGATCTGTGATAGTAAGTTAAAAAAATATTCACACAATACCGATCATGATAAATGTCATCAAAAACTACAGGTAGGGTGTCACATGTTCCAATTCCATACCGCACAATTGTAGTGAACATAGATTTCTAAGGATCGAGTGCCAAAATCTCGCCTTGATGTCGGCAGTGTAATTTTCTGCAAAATACACTTACAGAATGGTAATAACAATTTTTCATTTGAATTTTATTTTTCTTCAATAAATGCATCATCTCTCTCTTTGCGTCAGAATTGAGCACAAGCAAAATGTAGCTGCATTTTCAAACTTCTCACAGCTTCATTCTGATCTTCTTGTATGAAAGTCAGTTCTAACCTATTATCGATCATCATCCAGTGTCTGAACTGAACAACAGGATACATAACTCTTCCTTTCTCTAGAAAAACATTGTATATGCAATCACATTAGAAACTCGTGCAGCTGTAGGTATAATTTTCTTGGTCATAAATCATATATGTTTGAATGAATTCCTTCAAGTAAGCTCCATATTTTGGTAAAATGGCAGAAGTGGTATCATGAACATTTTAAGAATTTCCACGATATCTGCTTACACATATGTTATGCGGAATATTTTGACACGGTTTAATATTATTTGGTTTCAGTGAAGGAAATTTACCACACAAGAGGAATACAAAATGGCCAGAATCGTGTATGGTCGGGCTGACATTTATACTTTGTATTATTTTTTTTCCAATTCCACCAGGTTGTCTTTTATAACATTTCTGGTTTTCTCCGCTAGCATTGGCGGAGTTGTAATCCATTTCTGAGGTTGGGGCACCTGCAAGGCGTAGTTGCGTTACTCCGATGATATAATGGGTAATAAATGGTAATGAAGCGCCAGGAGAGTCCTTAACCTAAACTTAACCTAAATTCCAGACCATGGACAACCTCAGGAAGGAGGAACAACTCTATGGTCTGAGCGGGAATCGAACCCGGGTCCTCCTGAACTGTAGTCAGAACTCTGACCACTATCCCATGAGGCAAACTAATATAACATAAAAATATATGAACAAGGAAAATTACTTTAGTGATATTTACTTACAGTTGCATTCGATTTGCAGTTATGTAATATACTGCTTAGACTGCGATGGGCAGGACATGTTGCGCGTATGGGGAATGAAAGACGTGCATGGAAACTTCTTGTAGGAAAGCCAGAAGGAAAACGCCCAGTTGGTAGACCAAAAATGAGGTGGGAGAACAACATTAACTATGATTTGAGGGAAGTAGATTATACAGGGAATGATTGGAAAGCATTAGCTCAGGATAGGGATGTATGGAGAGCTTATGTCCATGCGGCCATGAACCTACGGGTTCGATAGTGCCAGTGAGTAAGTAAGTAAGTAAGTAAGTATTGCTTAAGCAGTAAGATTCCTACAGAAATTTATTTGATAATATCGTTAATGGCGTGACATTAAATGTACTTGTTGAGTATTAATTTTAATATGCCCACCTAATGAAATACAGTAACGAAGTAAAAACACACCTATAAAGATTAAAATAAACTGAATGATTGGGTACCAAACATATGAATATTGGTGGCCTAAAGCACTTTCAGTAGTTGTTTGAAATATTTATCAACAGGAATATTTGTGTCAATTTTAAAACATGTTTGAACATTCTTAAGACTATTGTTATTTAATGTTATTTTTTTACATTCAATTAAGTTGACCATATTAATGTAGGCAGGTTTTAAGATTATACGAAACATTTACATCTAGCAGAAAGTTAATCATTCTGTAAATTGGACATTTTATCGTGGAAAACCCCATAAATTTTTATTGTTTAAGGAAATATTGGCAAGTCTATCTTTTAACTGTTTCTGCTACGATTCGTCCTCGATACAGAAGGGAAGAGACTTCCAGTGATGGGCGCCCGAAACAAGGAAGAATGAGGAACAGTGAGATGTTCGATGTAAAGACGTAGCTATGGGTAAGTTTTCTCTCGATCGTGTGTTCAAGTTATGGTTGGAAGATGGTGAATGGAAGCGAGTAAAAATATATATGGGTGATGAGGTGGATGAAGTATGATATACGAATCAGAGGAAATGTATCTTCCTTCCAATCAGAGCCAAGATAACTTTTCAAATGCTGGAATTGTGTGATCTGATTTACGAAAGTTGAATATATTACGTAGAGAAGCAATATGAACCCACTGAGGGTCCTTGTCTGAATGTGATGTCGTTTAAGAGCAAGTCACAATAATCCAAGCGCGGCATAATCAAAGTTGAAAGAAGCACTTTTTTTATTGAAGAAGGAAGGTACAATTTTCAGGCACTTTATGTAATGAAATATTAAGTACATTTTTTTACAACTTTCTCTTATGGGATTATTCAGAAAGGAAGTAGAACCGCGAGTTCCGTGTTGTAGATTTATGACACGTAAAACAGGCACAATCTTCGAAAAGATGACCTCTGAGCGACATTTTGAAGGTCTTATGGCCTTAACAATGCCAGTTAAAATAATAGTGATAATAATAATAATGAAAATAAAATAATAATAATAAAAATGATGATGATGATGATAATGCTGATTATCCAGCCATCCATCCATCCATCCATCCATCCACAGTAATTCTGCCCGAAGGCAGGACCTTCACTGCAATCATAGCATTTTCATGCTATGCTTGCAGCATTACTAGGGAATTGTAGGTGTGGTAGCTTCCCGTTGCTTTCCACACCGGTGAAGGATGATGATGGTAATGATAAGGATGATGATGATGATGGCCATATGACTTTGGGGACTGTTTGGGCCTTAAAGTTTTCCTGACATTTGTCTTATCGGTGAGGAAAAACCCCGATAAAAAACTCGCCCAGAAAAACTGCCCCGGCCGGGGTTCGAACCCGGGCCCGCTGCGTGACAAGGCAGCACGCTACCTCGAGACCACAGCGGTGGACAATGATGATTATAATGATAATGATAATAATAATAATAATAATAATAATAATAATTATAATAATAATAATAATAATAATTATTATTATTATTATTATTATTATTATTATTATTATTATTATTATTATTATTATTATTATTATTATTATTATTATTATTATTATTATTATGTTCATCGCTTTGGTCTCGAGGTAACGTGCTGCCGTCTCTCACAGCGGGTCCGGGTTCAATCCCCGGTCGGGGCATCTTTCCTGTGTGATATTTTTTCGGGGATTTTCTTCACTTGTAAGACAAATGCTAGGAACCATTAGGGGACAAACGTTCCCCGAACATCATATGTCCATCATAATAATCATTCATATTCGCATTAGATTAAATTTAGGAATAAGGACTCTCCTGGTGCACCATTATCATCATCCATCATATCATCGGGGCAGTGTAACCCGGCCTTGCAGGCGCCCAAACCTCAGAAGTGGTTTATAATTATGCCAATGCCAGGAGAGAACACCCGAAAATATCGAAATGACAAACATGCGACATTGGAAAACATTGTTTTAATAATAATAATAATAATAATAATAATAATAATAATAATAATAATAATTGTTATTATTGTTATTATTATTATTATTGTTAGTAGTAGTAGTAGTAGTAGTAGTAGACTGCGATGGGCAGGACATGTGGTACGAATGGGGAATGAAAGACGTGCATGGAAGCTTCTTGTAGGAACAACAAGGATAACGCCCAGTTGATAGACCAAGAATGAGATGGGAGAATAACTTTATCTATGATTTGGGGGAAGTAGATTACACAGGGGATCATTGAAAAACATTGGCTCAGGATAGGGATGTATGGAGAGCTTATGTCCGCGCGGCCATTAGCCTACGGGTTCGATAGTGCCAGTGAGTTAGTTATTATTATTACTATTATTATTGTTACTGTTAATATTATAATCGCCATTGTCATCACTTGTGGAATAAATTGGACATGAAACAGGGGCATGGAGGCATTTTCTACGAAAACCAGAAGGAAAGCGCCCAGTAGGTGTGGTAAGAATGAGTTGGGCGAAATATATTATGCGTGATTTCAGGAATTATACCGGGAATAATTTGAAAGCATTAACTCCGGAAAGGGATGTATTGAGAGCAATATGTCCATGCGGCCATGAACCTCACGGTTTGATAATGCCAGTGAGTTAGTGATCGTTTTCATTACTAATACCTGCCGATATATAATTATTCTCCAGTATGTTGTCATATGGAATTTGTAGTTGCGCCGGAGAAAACTATAAATAGATTCTGTATTGATAAATGTTGTACTTGTCACTCGCGGATTCCCTGAAAACTGTTGACGGTCCCCTGGGGATTCGCAGAGCACAGTGTGAATCTATTGCTGTAAGGTATAATATTTGTCATTGTATCTGACCATTCTGAATTTGAATGGATCACTGGCACTTTACATTTATCTGTACAACTGGTATTCTTTCCGAGGTGTGATTCCATGATTGTAGTACGGACTCGTAAGCAAATAGAAGAATTTATTTGACTTTTTAAAAAAGAAAACACATATATTTACATTAGGGACAGGTTTATTTTTGCCATAACATTTTCTCTCTTCCATTCTCTCTTTCATTCGCCCATACAGAGTGAATCGGAACTTTGCCGATAAACTTGCACAAGTTATTTAGGGATGTTTTCTGAGTGTTTTGATTATGAGGAACCCATTGCCTCCGATAGCTCATTGCAGAGTAATTTCTATACAAAATGTTATTTCAACACGTCTTCCAACATTTTCTGGATGATATAACACTGATGTTTCGCAGGGGGTATTCTGTTTCAATTGAAGGCCCCAGCACATTTTTTTAAATGAATGTTAGGAAATGCCTCGATGAATAGTTTAGGCATAGATTAATTGGTCGTGGTGGTCCTTTTTCTATAGATAGCTCGGTTATCAGATCTCACACACGTGGACTTTTTCTTCTAGGGTTACATGTACGTGACTCTGCCGAAACTTGTATCGACTTGGTTGCTAGAATTGTAACAGACACTGTCGATGTGCGCCAATCTCCTGGGATGCTAGACCATATGCAACAGCCCATGACGCGTCGCTGTGAAGATAATAGAGGTGTACATTTTAAATAATTACTTTAAAAAGTGTAACAATGTGATTTGTAAAAAAACACATTCCATGTAAACCAGAAGTCTCCAAACCTTTTTTGTCTCGTAGTCCAGTGCCATTATTCGAGGGGGGAAAGGAGATTACGAGTATTTAAGAATAAAGTTCTTAGAAAAATGTTTGGACCAAAGAGATATGTACAGACAGGTGAATGGAGAAGACTACTTAACGATGAACTACATGGTCTTTATAGGAAGCCAGATATAATAATAACAGTTAAGTCTCCTAGACAGCGTTGAGCAGGACACGTGGCACGTATGGGAAATGAAAGACGTGCATTTAAGCTTCTTGTAGGAAAACCAGAGGGAAAATGCCCAGTTGGTAGACCAATAGTGAGGTGGGAGAATAACATTAACTATGATTTGAGGGAAGTAGATTATACAGGAAATGTTTTGAATGCATTAGCTAAGGATAGGGATGTATGGGGAGCATATGTCCGCGCGGCAATGAACCTACGGGTTCGATATTGCCAGTGAGTAAGTATGATAGTCCTGGCCATTTTTTTCTATTTTGGGTAGACCCCCTGCATTTCTAATACTTTTTCAAATTCATCAATATCAAATGAGTTATAATTAGCTGTGCTAAACACTTTAATAGGCTTAACTGTAGGTATTGTGAAAAAGTTAACAAAAATGGTAAGTTCTATATATTTATTACTTAAAACGACGCAAAATAATATTCTATTTAAATAATTATAACATAAAATACCAGTAACTACACAAAAAAAAATAGTGGAAGGGATGAGTCTGTTGCTTTAATAGCAAAATTTAATCATTTGGCTTCAAATTAGTTAGGGTTAACCTTAAATCTCGTCGATCAGTGACTTACAATATTTTTTCCTTTTCGTAAGAAAATTGACATCTGTGCTAAAACCTTTTTCCACGAGGTATGAGGATGGAAAAGGTATCGAAAACTTTCTCTCGATAGCCCATAATGCAGGATAAATGTTATAAATTTCAGCATTTTTGTAAACTCCCGCTCGTAATGGTCGGTTATTGATTATGTTTGGAAAATAATTATTTCGTTCTATTTCATTGGCTTGTCCGAGTTTCGTTACGAAAAATCATTAATTTCGGTCGCTTGAACGATATTTAAATTTTCGTTTCCCGGTGTGCTCTCTTTTCTAATGGTTCAATTTTGTTATTTAATGAAATTTACCTTATTTTTTTATTCCTATATGCCGAGGTTGATCCCAAAAAAAGAGAAATTAAAAGATTAAAGGCACACACACATATACAAATACATACGTACGCACACACACACACACACACACACATACACACATATAAATACATACACTTTATATATATTATATATATATATATATATATAGTCATATATATATAGTCATAAATAAATAAATATATATATATCAATCGAGGTTATAATTAAATTTCTTTCGATCTTGAGATGGAATGAGATGTACGCGTAAATAATATTGACATAGTGGGTGTAAATAAAAGGAATATGCCTGTAGAAAAATAAGAAGAAGGAGAAGGCTTATAGCAATGGAGACCAAATGTCACAAATTTAATTATAACATCGATATAAATGCATAACTGATATCAAGTAAAAATATTCTCATAAGTAATGCCACGAGTGATTTTCAATTTATCTAGAGGATTTGGAAATCAAGAGTGGCATTTGTTGACTATTTAACGAATAAAATTAGTTGTTTACTCAAAAGTCATTATTTAAAAATATTGTACCGGTATTTTAAAATATTTATATATTTAATGTAAACGGCGATGTTTGAAAATAAATCAGAAATGTGAGTTTATGTATATTCACTGCAACTTGATCATATTATTTATAGCAAACAGGATCACAATATTGTATGCCTAGTAGTGGTAGGACTTTATTATACTAAAAGTAAGATATTCACAATATTATTTACAAATATGGGTCGCACGGGCAGTAAGCCGTACGTGCTGTTGACAGTCCGTTACACTGAAGTAACAATTGGTAATAGTATAAATAAAAACAAAACGAAAACAATGATATTACAATTTCATAAAGAAAACAATAATATTACAATGACATAATAATACAATAATATTATACATTAATTAAGATATGTATAATTATTAAGAATTAATGGTATTGCATTTTGATAACATGTATTTATTCATGAATGAGTGTTGTTCTTATTTTCCGCGTTTTGTCCAAAAATTTATCCAAGACAATATTGTAAGAATGCACCCTAGTGGAGAAATAATGAAACACTTCAAACTGTATATTTTAATTAACATTACAGGTTATTAATTAATTTTTTAGTAAACAACTCAGCAAAATCAAGGAATCTCTTAATTATTTGCTATATTCAATGTATTTGTTGGAGAAAAAAAAAAATGCTCTCAGGTTCAGAATATTAAAAAGGAGGGGCTTTCTTCATCACAAAAGTAGGAGCTTAAAAAAGAGAAATCGATAAAGAGCTAGGTGAAAGATGGCTGTCATTGGTTGTAAAATAAAAATTCATTGAAATGTGATTGGTCATTTACTACCATTTGGGGCTTGAGTTAAATATATATATATATATATATCTTTAAAAATACTTTATTGTTATAGAAGCCATAAGTTGACATTGCGAGCGATAGCCCACTGCCTCTTATGATATAGAGTAACCTGTAAGGAAAGAAATGTGAATGTCTGAACCAGGAGTATGAGTGGACAAATTGGTATATCAATAACGGCTAAAGTTAGAAGGTTCGGGTTTATATCCTGGTTTTGACGTTTATTTTTCTTTTCAAGTATATATATATATATATATATATATATATATATATATATATATATATTAATGGTTATTTTTGGTGTCTTGTAAGTAGGATCGTTGAACATTTGCCATTTTTTTAGAAATATTTTCATGAGAACAACTTAAAAGTAGATAATACTGTCCCCATTTCTTTACCGGTGTGCTCCCCGAAAATATTTTTCCGAGTTACGACTGGAGTTAGTCCATTTAACGAGAGTGGCCTGGTTTCTAGAATTACTAGTGTTCTGGTCAGTTAGGTTATCATGTTGCACCTCTACGTAGATTCCCCTCGGGGCGAGATTTTACTGCGCACCGTATACTCAATCCCTTTATCTTCTTATATTACTACAATTCTGTAAGCTCATGTACAGGTTGTTTCATACGTACTCTATACTATAAATAGCAATAATTTAATAATACAAGAGTCAATTGAATGTGAACTATTTTTCACCATGATCGCCTCTAGTTCCGTTCGACCTCGGTGGTCTAGAAGTTAAGTACCTTATCTATAGTCCCGAGTATTGCGGTTTCAATCCAAGGCGGAGTACATGAATCCCGTTGAATGGAAAAATTCAAGAGACAAGTCCTCTGGGAGGGACTTTAAGCTGTAGATCCCTTATCTGAAGATTTTCGAGCTCGTAATAGAATCTATAGTCCAGCCGCTGAATCTCCGGCCCTGACGTTTAGATTGTACGAGGGGTAAAGGGAGAAACTCGAACTCTACTGCCAATAAGGAAATATTTGATGTGGTAGTGAACGTCTGCCACAACCAATCACTACTCTTGATGTCACTGGTAAGGTTTGAATTGCTGCTATGTTGTCGGCTGTATTTTTGTTAACCGCATACATAAAGCGGCCCCTCCCACTGAATATCCATATCGGCAACACTGTCGTGAAAACGTCAGGGCCGGAGACTTAGCGATTGGACTGTAAGGACCACAATAGAGGTTTTGAGCAGAATTTAATTGACATTTTTCCATGCAAGTTGTACCTTAGTTGTCTACTATATGTCCTCTTTGTGACGATGAGCTTAAAGCTTGTTACTCGCTGACATATGTAGATAAATAAGCGTGAATAAATTAGCTCTCGTAAGAACACCCTTGCCTGACTTGGGGATGTAGGATACGGGCATAGACAAGCAGGCGGACAGACAGATCGACTGAATCTGGTTCCGATGTTAGCGAGTTCAATCACAAATGGAATCTATTGATGTTTCATGTTGTAAAAGTTCTACTCATGTGTTTGTTCGGAAAATAAATAAAGCCATAGGCCCCGTGTCGTGGATTTTCAAAGCGCAAAGAACATCAAACCTGAGGAAAAGGAACACTGAACAATTTTTTCCCCTTTCACGTTCATATTTTAATTGAAACGCTAATTACACTGGTCAACATGACTTTTGTCTCATGAGTACCAATAGTTGTACTTAATGCAGTTTTTATCGTGTTTTCAAACATGTATTCGGAATTTCTCAATCACCCACTGTTTTTCTTTATTTCAATTTCAATTAATGAATTTAAATAATTATTTTTAATAAACATTTTTTCGTCCATTTGTCCATTGTAAAATAAAACCAAATGAGCTAACTCAAATGATTTTAGCTATGGAAAAGAGATATCAAGGCAAATGGAATCCTAATATTCTGGCCGATTATTGTTTGACCATCAAGAGAGATGGTCCACATGTAAAATATAGCGGAAAATCGTAATTTCTTACTTTCTAGGTGAGTCTGAATGTTCGAATATTGTGTAGTTACGAATGTAGAAAATATTAAAGTGTTTGAAATTATAAATGCCTATCTCTCGGAAACCTTGCTTGATGGAGAAAATCCTATATTATATTTGAATTCAGGAGAAAATATAGTGTCAGAATCACATATTTTTCTTTCTGAGACAAAAAAAAGTTTCTTTTGTTGTTGCTCAGTGTTATCAATGATGTTAAAAGCGTTGTTAAATAAAATACTAACTCTTACTCAATAATACAGCGTTCCGATCTAGCTCAGATGGTAGTATCCTTCCAGAATACCGGGCCCGGGTAAAATTTTCAAGCTCAGGGCTAGGAGCAGTGTTGGTGCACAATTTTTAATTTCTAGATTGTGCACTAAATGATAGAGTTAAATTGAAAATCCCTCCGCAATTTATAAAACGAAAATGTGGTACTCCTTATAGCGATTCCGCTGTCGGTTGGAAACTTTATGCTTATTGATCCACAGGCACATGTGCTTATCATAAGCTGTAGGCTATGTGCCGACACCGGGTTTTACCTTCTCCTTTATATTCATATTAATCACTCAATTGAACACTTTTACACTACACATAAACAATTATAAATACACGCATTATGAACTTCCTTCGGTATAGGCCTACAATTTAAGTACATATTACCTATATACATTGATCTGCCGAAGTGGAGCGTGAATTGAAATTAGACCACATTAATCCAATCTATCCTCCTAGCGAGGACATGAGGCTTGAAAAGTGCAAAGGGTGGCATTAGAAAACACAATATAGGCCTAATGGAATTCGTGGTCTTGATATAGCGCTCTCGCGTATGGACCTGATGATGATGATAATGATAATAATAATAATAATAATGATAATAATAATAATTTTATTGTTAATCGTAATCGTTGTTTGGACCAAAGATAGAGAAACAGACAGACGAATGGACGAGACTGCATAACAGTGAGCTAGAGGCCTATTATCTTTATAAGAATCCAGATATAATAAGAACAGTTAAGTCTCATACACTGTGTCATTTAGGACATGTGGCACGAAAGAGGAAAGAAAGACGGGCGTGAAGCTTCTTATCGGAAAACCAGAGGGAAAACGGTTAGTTGGTATACCAAGAAAGAGGTGGGAGAATAAAATCAACAATGATTTGAGGGAAGTAGATAATAACAGGGAATTACTGAAAAACATTAGCACAGGATAGGGATTTATTGAGAGCTTATATTCGCGAGGTCATTAACTTACGTGTTTTATAGTGTCATTTAGTTTATTAACCGCGTGACATAATGTAAAATGCAGTAGACATTGCCAGTTAATAAACAATAAAATACATTATGTACCGTAATCGCTAAAACACATGGATTACCGGGAGTTTCAAGGAAAAATAATGTATTCCACTTTTAAATGTAGTAAAATTTACTGCATGTGCTTCACAACGTAGCTGATTAAATAAAGTAATGTCTATTGATTTATACCGAAGTTTTCTAGCCTGACCTCAGCTTCGTTTAGTTAATATAAAGTTATATCTCGTGTATTGTAATTACGGTAATCGCTTCTAATGACAATCATATACTATTTTTCTCAGTTTCTAGAAGGCACTGTAAAATATACAGATCACCTACATTATATGTTCGGATACAAATAAATGTCTACACAGTGGATTATATTTAGCTAGATGTACTAGAACGTCCATTCCAATATTTAGAGAATAAATAAGTCACACATTTAACTGAACGTTTCGATACCATAAAATACTGTTAAATAACACAACAAGCATTTTTAATAAAATACTTGTGGATAATATAGGAGATTTGACAGAAGCTCTAAGTGTAAATCTATCAACTATTTACTTGAAACACACACACACACACACACACACACACACACACACACATATATATATATATATATATATATATAGACGCTTTAACTTTTAAGGTCGTACACCGTCTTACTATCTTAGGTTGTATCCAGTAAGTTGTGTATGTATTGTATATAGTCACGTGCTCTTGAGAAATTCACTGATTTAAGTTTTTCATTTTTTTTAATACCTTCTTTTAAGCTCTCCCGTAGTAGCTACTTTTTACATGCCCGGGAAATTTTTTCTACGATATTTTGAGATGGTGGTTATGACGAAATGAGTGTGATAATAAAATCCCTTCCCAGCATTTGCCCTCACTACTTAAAAAATCTAGGGAAAAACTCGGTAAGATTAATCAGTTCGTGAATACGAACCCGGGAACATCCTTATAAGAGTATCAAACGCTACCACCTTGGGTCAACTTGATTTGTTTAGATATTTTCAGGTGTGTAAATTTCGAGTACATATTTTCCTTTGGAGGGGAAGTTAAAAGCCTTCAGTTCTGTTACACGTTCAAAATCAGTTGGATATCCTGATTATATGTCTGGAAACATTCTATGTGCTGCAATCATTTGTTAAAATATAATTTACAGCTCCAAGAATCGGTGATTTTTATGAGGGATGGTTGCTAAGGGATGTGAGAATAAACTTTATATTTTTTATTTATACACTGAAATTATCGAATAAAGTAATTCTAAATTGTATTAAGTGTCAGCAGTATTATGTTTCTTTAGCAAATATATTACACAAATTTGAATTTTGAGTCCTTGAACATTTAGAACAATTAAATGAAGTTCAAAATTATGATACCAATAGTAATAATAATGACAGTAATAATAATAATAATAATAATAATATTAATAATAATAATATTAATAATAATATTATTATTAATAATAATAATAATAATTTCCGATTGTAGGTTCTTTTACTTGTAGATTATTACATATTTACTTACATTATGAAGGGAATCATGTTCAAATATTTACGCCTGATATGGGCGAGGTCGAAGTGTGAATTTATTTGATGATTGAAGAGAGAGGATGAGAGAGTGAGAGAAAGTAAGAGAGAGAAAGAAAGAGAAGCAAGGAGAGAGAGGGAGAACTTGTAAGATAGATTCCAAGAAAAATAGGGTGCTAGGTAAGAGAAGTAGCCATTAAGATAGGCTTTACTTCGTTAAAGAAATTGGGATGGAATCCAAGAAATAAGAATAAGAATTCCACTATCATCCACAGTCTATTTGTCTCTCTATACCAGTGCATCCCCAGGCGCGCCAGGGGTGTTCCCTTGCGGACGCTAATTAACCAACTTTCAACTTCCTACGAAATTCTAACAAATAAAATATTAGTATCCAAACTTACTACCATTATATTTACGTCTTAACAAGTGATCATCAATGTGGATTTAGAAGAAATAGATCTGCAGAATATAAGATTTTCAGTATATGAATTAAACATAATTTAGAAAGGAGGGAATATAACTGGACTGTATATTAACTTATGTAGACATTAAAAAATAGGGAATAGTTTTTTAGTATCCAGCTGGATTTCTGAATTCCTAAAAAGTTAATTAAGTGCTTATTAGAATACGTTTAAATGACACAAAGAGTAGAGTGCGGGTAGGCAAACCGTTTTCAGGTATCCTACTTTTAAAATTAAAAAGAAATGGGTTAAAACAAGAGATGTACTGTTTCCTCTACTATTACATTTTCTACTAGAGCATCCAAAAAAATCTTTAGAGGATAAAGAAGGCATACAACTAACTGATGTTAATTAGCTGTTGGTATATGCTGATGATGCATTAGGTACTATTAGGCGATAGCCAGGATATACCAAGTGCCATCACTCACATTCTAATTAGCAACACTAAGAAATTGGAGCTGGAAATAAATATAAATAAACTAAGTATATGGTGACACATAGAAGTACATTTTATGAGGGATATATTTGAAGATGTGGCTGAAATCAAATACTTAGGGACAATAATTACAAATAGGAATGGGGTGCAGAAAGTAATGTTAAACATAAGCTATGGAACGATTGAAATTACTGCAGGGACTCTTGCCATCCCAAATTCTGAAAAAAAGTAAACTAAAGCTATATAAAACTGCTATTCTTTCAATTATATTATATGGATGTGAAACATGAAACCTTACTCTAAGGGAGGAGAACATATTACCAGTATATGAGAATAAAGTTGTTAGGTAGGTTTGTGGATCAAAATGAGACAGGTGACGGGAGAAGGCAACATAATAGTGAGCTACAGTATCTTTATGAGATAGCAGATTAATAAGAAGAAGAGTTAGATATCATAGATTGCGATGGGCAGGGCGTAAGATACAAATTGGGCTGACAAATCGATATAGAAATGCCTTGTAGGAAAACAGAGAGAAAGTATCCAGTAGGTAGGTCACGAATAAATTGGGAGAATAACATGATTTGGGAGAAGTAAATTATACAGGGGTTGATTGGAAAACATTAAATGAGGTTAGTGATGTATGGAGAGCTTATGTCCCCCCGGCCATGAACCTCCGCGTTCGTTAGTGTCAGTGAGTTAGTTTTTTTTAAATGAGTTACTCTTATTACCCAACAGGTATCAGCGAGTGACAAGTGACTTGCTCATTCTCTCGGAGAGACAATTCGTTTGCAACTGAGGCGTTTCTTGAATGGGAAAGGAGATTTAGTTTTGACCAGAGGCTCTAATTTAGGTTTGAGTCTGAAATGTTGGGGATCGGGAGTCGTCTCTTGAATTCCTTCCGAGTGGACATGTCCCTTCAATCTATCATCCTATTTATCCATCGATCCGATCAGGTCTAAACCGGCGACATTCGGGACCAGAGCCAAGGAACTTATTCTCTAGACCACCGAGGAAGATAACTATCATGATAAATAGAATTTTATTAATAGGAAATAGTGTCTTCATCACAAATATATATTTTTAATAGGAGTAGCCATAAAATATAGCAGAAATAAATGTAAATCATTTTACATTAATAATGACGTTAACATCATAATTCTAATGCAAAAAGATAACGAGAAATCGCTGTTATATGTTATTTTTATGATCTAAACACCTAATAACTCCTAGTCAGTGCATTAAAAATAATTGGACACGAGTGAGTAAAAAATGTCCTCCGCGCAAGGACTGTGCGAAATCATCGTCAGATTTACTTTGTTTATTTAATACGTTTTACTTATGTTAATTAATATATATATATATATATATATATATATATATATATATATATAATAAGACTGACTTCTTCATCAGAGAAATAGCGTCAAAATACAACCTGCTACACACCCCAGCCTACGAAGCACACGTAAGAGAGAGATCAGAAAAAGCAGAGGATATAGACAGCGGATTCTTCCTGACCCCAGCGATGAATACTGAAACCGAACTTCTCCCTGAGACACGTGTTCACGAGGACTGCCTCGCATCGAACCAGTGTCTCTGCAAGCTATGTGACCAAAAATGTGAACAATACCACCTAATTGACTCTACCGCAAGAAGAATGCCTCTAAAATTCTACGCAGATGGTAATAACTTTCAGTAATTGTATCCTAATGTACACAGTGTGTTTAATAAATCTATATATATATATATATATATATATATATATATAATATATATATATATGATGAATCTAGATTAAATCAAAATATATTGTAAATAATAATTGTATTGCAGACATACCAAATAATATTTTTGTTTATTGTAAATTAGATGTAATTGTAGTACTTTTAGATCTATTTGAGTGGTAGACAAGGCCTTAAAGACTTAGCTCTGCCTGGTAAAATAAAGTTGTTATTTATTATTATGCCGAGTTTGGACTCGAAAAAACAAAAATTGCTGCCGACGAAGCTATGTAATTTTTAAAAAAAATATTTTCATGTAACTACCTCAATTACTACATTAATACGAAATTCGCTAAAACTGCGGCTATTCCAGTTATATTGTAAAATCCTCTGCTCGTGTCTAGCTCAATGCCAGATCGAGGGATGAGATGATATGAAACACATATTATTGGAAGTTCTGTGATAAAGTCGGTCGCACAATCGCAGGAGCCAATTAAATAAAACGGATGGCATGATTATGGAAAATGGTGGAATGAAGTTTTGGCAGGGAATACGGGAGAAACTCCAGAACAAATTTGCCATGGCTCCGATTCGTCCAAGAAAAACCCTCTTATTTAGCGACTGGGACGAGAACTCGTGTTCCTTAAGCGGAGGGCGGATGATTAGACACCTGGGCCATGCAGCTGCTCTAGTTGTATTATATGGATACAAAACATTACCCCTTAATTTGATAGAGGATGGATACAAAACATTACCCCTTAATTTGATAGAGGAGAAAATATTACAAGTATTTTGGAAGAGAGTGTTTAGGAAAATGTTTGGATCAAACGGATACGAAGAAAGGCGAGTGGAAATAGAAACTACAGTGAGTTTCAGTAAATTTACGGGAAACTAGAGTCCCGAGCCATAGCCGAGTGTTTAAGGTAAGATGCCTTGGCACTGAGCTATGGAACTCGCGCTGGTTCTAGTCTTCATGGGGACAAACATTTTTTCTCATGAATTTTCCGCCAGTACGGGACCGGTGCATACCCTGCGTCGTGAGGAATTTGGTTAGCTACAATAAGTAACGGCTCCATGCTGAGAAAACCAGTTATAACGGCTGAGGAACCCGATATGCTGACCACATGTCACCCCTACTCTGGCTGGATGATCGTGTACCTCTGTGATTAACACATGTGGATGTGAGGCCAGCAGTAGGTTGGTAGGCCAAGGGCCTTCTAGGCCTGTCGCGCCATGGAGTAAACAATAAATGGCAAATCTGACGTAAAGTGAAGTCAAGTCTCGTGGTCTGTGAGTGGCAGGACATGTGGCAGGAATGGGTTACACTGAGCATCAAAAAAGAAACTTTTTTTTTTGTCTCAGAAAGAAAATTATGTGATTCTGATAGTATTTTTCTCCTGAATTCAAATATATCGGCTTTTCTCCATCACGCAAGGTTTCCGAGAAACAGGAATTTATAATTTCAAACACTTTAATATTTTCTACATTCGTAACTACACAATATTCCAACATTCGGACTCACCTAGAAAGTAAGAAATTACGATTTTCTGTCATATTTCGCCTGTGGAGCATCCCTCTTGATGGTCCAACAATAATCGGCCAGCATATTAGGATTCCATTTGCCTTGATATCTCTTTTCCATAAACGTTACCATTTGAGTTAGCACATTTGGTTTTATTTTACAGTGGACAAATGGACGAAAAAAAGTTTATTAAGATAATTATTTAAATCCATTAATTGAAATTGAAATAAAAAGAACTGTGGGTGATGGAACAACACCGAATACGTATTTGAAAACACGATAAAAAGTACATTAAGTACAACTATTGGTACTCATGAGACAAAATCATGTTGACCAGTGTAATTAAAGAGGGGCAAGGAAACTTCTTGAGAGAAAACCAGAAGAAAATCGCCCAGTAGGTATGCCAACAATTACGTGTGATTTAGTATTGTTTGAAGAAAGTGAATTATACACGAAATGATTAAAAATATTACCTCAGGATAGGGATATGTAAAAGAGCGTACGTCCAATTTCACATAAAAATGGGTATCAGTGAATTAGTTATTAATGTCCTCAAATATGTTTATTAAATTATTAAATAAAGAATATAACTGTATCCAAAAGGTACATTGCCAATTCAATAAACGTGTTAAAATTGTTTCATTTCTAAAAATCTGAAGAGAGAGGATCATTTTTCTATCATTTATTGCTTATTTTGCCTCACATAAATATAAATAAGGACATGTTTAGTACTCTCCAAGCCTTTAACGACGCAGCTTTCCTCTGGGGTTTGCGGTGGACAAGCTGGCTCGAGTATAAAATTTCCCTGGAGTATTAAGATTTTCCCTTACAATTAAATCCTCTTCGAACTTCCCCTTTTCCAAATCCTCAATTCATCTTTTTCTCATTATGATACAAGCCAGAAGAACAGGAAATCAATTACCAGCCGTCATAACAAGTTACAAAACGGTTACCGTGATCTTTTTATTTCCTTCCCGTTTGCAACCTCTGGTTAATTAATTGTATAGCATATTGACACAATTGGTTTCAGTGTCTTTGATGGACATAACTATCCACCAAGGTATATTTGATATTGAAATTACTGTATCTGAACTAAAAATGTATCTTGAAATTTGATTCTAGTAACATTTTCATGGTAACATTAACATGACCCGAAGGCTCATGGCCGAACGAAAAAGTTACATACATTCCTATTCTATACTAATATTTTGTAATCACCTTCTGTTTAATTCATTTCCAATCAAACAATGATTAATGTAATTCTTGCACCTCATTTTTGGCCTACCTATTAGGCGATTTACTTCAGTTATTCTAAATAATTTATATGCCTCTCTTTCATTCCTCTTTCCTCCCACATGACCTGCCCATCGCAGTCTATTAGACTTAACTGTTCTTATTTCATCCGCTTATCCATATATTTCATGTAACTCACTATTATATAATGTTCTCCATTCACCTGCCCGTATCTCTTTAGTCCAAATATTTTCCTAAAAACATTATTCTCAAATACCCTTAATGATTCCATCTTCCCAAAACTTAAGAGACTACGTTTCGCAACCATATAAAACAACTGGAAATATAACCGTTTCATAGGCCTATGTTTTTAGTTTAACGATTTTTGAGAGAAGTTGGTATCAATACTTTTAAGAAACTTTATTAACAACCGTTGAGGTTATGAAATATTTAAAACAATAAAAATTGTAGCTGTTTTGGCAGTCGTCCTCAACAAATTAAAAATTATTTAAAATAATCACTAGGGTGCATTCTTATAATATTGCGATTCTATTTGGCAATAAATATAATCTGGTTGCAGTGATGAACAAGTGAAACATAACGTTTCTCATTTGTTTTCAAACATCGCCGTTTACATTAAATATATAAATATTTTAAAATAACTATATTTAAATAATGATTTGTCAGTAAACAGCTTAATTTTATTCGTTAAATATTCCTAACAAATGCCACTCCTGATTTGCAAATTTTCTAGATAAATTTACTCCTCACTTCGTGAGTCGTGAATTTATCGATAATTTGAAAATCACTTGTGACATTACTTATGATAAATTACATAAACGTGAGCTTCGTGTTCTTATTGAGATCAGATATAAAAATATTACAGTTACGTCTCTTGCACTACGATGGGAAGGACATGTGACACGAATCGCGAATGCAAAATGGGTTTAAAACATCTTATAGAAACGGCAGAGACAAACCTCCCAGTAAGTAGGCCATCAATGAGTTGGGAGAATAATAATAACTGGATTTGAAGGAAGTAAATTATATAGGGACTTATTAAATTAAAAAACACTCCATTCACCAAAACATTTAAACACAACATACGTAGTAGCCGAAATGCGTTGACTTGCTGTTTTTAATTGTTTTGGTGAATGGAGATTTTTTTAACTTAATAAGGTTTAACATATAAAATTAGGAAATATTTACCCCAAAGGTCCGTCTCCTCAACTTAAAGATTACAAATTATCTGTAGCGCTTTCGGGACTGATTATCAGGGGTCGACATATGAGAATCCATATCATTTTACTACTGCTGATGATGGGACTAGTCCTAAAGCGCTACAGATAATTAATAATCTTCAAGTTGAGGAGACGGACCTTTTAGTAAATATTTCATAATTTTTTATTAATTTCGAATAATACCTGAACGGAAATTGATCTTGGATTGTATTAATGTTAATAAGGTTTATTACCAAGTAGAACCATTGTTTTAATTTCTAATTAAACAGAGACTGATTGGAAAACATTTCAAGATATAGCTTATATCCGCGCGATCATGAACCTCAGGATTGGATAGAGCTATTAATTAGTTAATTTACTAAACGATGGACAGGACATGTGGCACGAATGGGGAATGAAAGTCTTGCATGGAAGCATCTTGTAGGAAAACCATAGGGAAAAGCCCATTTGGTAGACCAAATAACATTAACTATGATTTGAGGGTAGTAGATTATACAGGGGGTCATTGGAAAACATTGGCTCAGGATAGGGATATATGGAGAGCTTATATCCGCGCGACCATGAACCTACGGGTTCGATAGTGCCAGTGAGTTAGTTAGTTACTGACAAGAAAATGGAGAACATTTTCATATCAAAAGTAGTTACAAATAATAATAACATTCATTTAAATGACCGTAACTAACATTCACTCACTTGCTCTATAGAACCCGTAGGACATAAGCTCTCGTATATCCCTATCCTTAGCTAATGTTTTCCAGTTGTCCACTGTATAATCTATTTCCCTCAAATCATAATTAATGTTTTTCTCCCATCTCATTCTTGGTCTACCAACTGGACGTTTTCCCTCTGGTTTTCCTAAGCTTCCATGCCCCTCTTTCATTCCCATTCGTGCCATATGTCCTGCCCATCGTCGTCTACGAGACCTAACTGTTCTTATTATATCTAGTTTCCTATATAGACCACGTAGCGCATATATATGTAGTTTTTTTTCCATTCACCTGTCTGTTCATCTCTCTTAGGTATAAATATTTTCCTAAGAACTTTATTCACAATTACTTGTAATCTTACTTTTCTCTTAAAGTAAGAGTCCATGTTTCGTACCCATATAGCCTAATATAACTGGAAGAATAACAATTTTATATACTGGTATTTTCATTTTTTTAAGGAGTTGGGATGACAAGAGTCCCTGTAATGCATAATAACATACATTTCCAGAATGTATTTAAAGTATTATAAAGCGTATAGGCCTATTTGTTTAACGTCTAGATGCAGCTCTAAATCCAATATTTGTGAACATATATTTAAGTCTGTGTGCACATTGATAAAAAAACTTTGATAGTATATTCTTCATAATATGGTATTTTAAAATGTTCCAGTTATAGAAACTGTGATAGCTGCAATTTCATATTTAAAAATTATCGTCTTACATTCTTTACTGAAAGCGTACTGTATTTAATTAACAGTTTTTTAACATACTTCACAACAACGGAAACTGTTAATTTGGAATTCGTAGAAATCTGGGATCAACGTTGTAGATAATGATCACATTTTTTTTCTTTGCAATTTTCAAGTTGTAATGAATAATTGCGAAGTTTTAACTCGGCTACATTTCCATATTTATATCAAAGAATAATCATCAATGTTTGATACAAATTAAATTCGCCCTTAAACTTCAGCTAGTTTGTTTTGTTCACAATTTTAACAATGCTGAGACAGCTATAAAACCTTCTGCACGCCATTTACAAGTTGCTGTTTTATATGTTGAAACGTTCAGGGAAATGCTTCAGCACTTTGTTTTTAAACATGTCAACGTCACATTCATGAATAAACCTAAGTTTAAACCACATAATATTCCTTAGGGATATATTTCTATCACTTCCTGTTTTCAATTACTTTTTCAGTTTATTTCTTTTTATTCTATTACTTCAATTCTTTCCGTATTTTTAGCGAATACCGAAGGAATAAAGGCATTGTGGTTGTTATCATAAACTAACTAACTAACTCACTAGCACTATCGAACCCGTAGGTTCATGGCCGCGCGGACATAAGCTCTCCATATATCCGTATCCTGAGCTAATTTTTTCCAATCATCCCCTGCATAATCTACTTCCCTCAAATCATAGTTAATGTTATTCTCCCACCTAATTCCTGTTCAACCAACTGGGCGTTTTCCCTCTGGTTTTCCTACAAGAAGCTTAAATGCACAACTTACATTCCCCATTCGTGCCACATGTCCTGCCCATCGCAGTCTACGAGACTTAATTGTTCTCATTATATCTGGCTTCCTATAAAGACCATGTAGTTCACTGTTATTCAGTCTTCTCCATTCACCTGTCTGTTCATCTCTGTTTGGTCCAAACATTTTCCTAAGAACTTTATTGTGGTTGTTATCATAGAGAAGATGTTTGAAAAATATTTTAATCAATGCTAACTGGTACACACTGAGAATGACAATTATACAGGGTGTTCCATTCAAACCTCCCGGATTTAAATTAATCATAAAACGGGAAGTATGATAGATAGGGCAATGAAATTACGTAGAATTCAAGAAAAACTCGTTGATATTAATTTACGCACGCTTGTACATTTCTACATGTATACCATTGGTAGCACGAATAATATCCAACCTGTATTCAACTTCATGTAATGTTTTCTCAAAAAATTCATGTTTTTATGTGGAAATCACATCAGGGATTCGGTTTGAAATTATGGATACATAATTCGCTGGAGTCGCAATTGCATGTAACCCCAGAGGAACATGGTGCACAGGTCCACATAAACCGAAAATTTGAAAATCACTTGATCAGTCATAATTTTTTATTAGTTCGCCATTAAATTCCGTATTTGATATTGAAGTTAAACCAGAAACGTATTATACAAAATTCAGCAAAATTCGACCATTAGATGTGGGCGTTAACTAAAAGCCATAATTTAAAAACTGCTCTTGCTACCGACATACACGGTACGATTCTTGGTTCAGACATTAATTTTTCTTTTCACAATATCATTATAATATTAAAATATCAATTATTGGAACTGTGTTAAAATAATAGTATTGAAAAATGTTAAATGAGGAATATCAGACCATAAATTTGATTTGCTGAGCTATTCTGCTTAGTATACGCAGTTCTGCGTAGGTAAATGTATTAATATCAGATCTCAACCCGACATAATTTATTTAAAAATTATGAAACTTATTTTTTTAATTGTAGGTAAAATTCTACAAATATACGTGTTATGTGTATCTGCAAATGCATGTAATAGTGCAACAATATCTGTCCTTATGTAAGCATATGTGCATGAAGGAGCCCCATTGCATATGTTTAATTTGTTGTGCGCGTTAGATCAATATTGCAGATGAAAGTGGGAACCTTTGTTAAATTATTCATATCCGGCTTCCGGGAACTGAACTCCGCAGCCATTTAACCTCTGGCACAATGTTATACGCCTACCTGAAAACAATATTACGCAGGTGTTTAAACATTAAACAATACCAATTTGTAATTATCTATATGATACGAATATCAGTTTTTGCCACTTATTTATACGCTAGGCATATATTTAATTAGTCACCTAATATTTATGGATTATTTTCATTATATTATGCATTCGTTATTCGATATTTAATTATGAAAGGATCATAGTTAACCATAGACGTAGCAACATTATCATAAGTAATGCCACGAGTGATTTCCAAATCATCGAAGTGATGAGTGAATTTATCTAGAGAATTTGGAAATCAAGAGTGGCATTTTTTAGGACTATTTAAAGAATAAAATTAAGCTGTTTACTCACAAATCATTATTTAACTATAGTTATTTCAAAATATTTATGTATTTAATGTAAACGGCGAAGTTTGAAAACAAATGAGAAACTATTGGTACGCTTTATTTGCTTATTTTGTTCATCACTGCAAACAGATCATATTCTTTATTGCCAAAGGATCGCAATATTGGAATAATGCACCCTAGTGGAGAAATTTATAACCAACATTATAGGTATTAATTAATTTCCGATGTCCTATGATGTAAATATGTCAATTATATTTTTCTGCAACGTCATTTCCTGGAAAATAATTCGTTTAAGAAAGTGCTAACAGTGGTTTCCCTTTTTTGTGCTATAATCAATTGCAACAATTTTTTATATTATCTCCCGCATGCGCTGTGTGTTGACATTCATGCGCTATATATACTATCTGGTAGGTGTATTTCTTAGAGAGTCAGTCACTGCAAAATTATGCTGTGACCTATTCAGAATGTTAAAAAGGAGGAGCTTTCTTTAATACGAAGAACTTGTTTTATAAATTCAAGGTGAAACACGACTGTGATTGATTGGTTGTAAATAAAAAATCATTGAAATATGATTGGTCATTGACTCCCATTTGCGGCATGAGTTATATAGTCTGATACAACATATTTTATATACTTAAATTAACTAATATCTTTCAAAGACAAGTCAGAAGAAGAAACGAAAATAATATACCAAACTTCCAGAACCTGGTCACTTCAGTTCATAATCCTTTACATGACGCTAAAAATAAATACTTAAATTTGAAATTCTGTAAGCTTTGTCTACCCATAGCTACTTGGTCCACAATAATCAAGCAGATGACCGCACTACAACCATCCCCCCCCAAGAAAAAAAAAAACTTATCCTAAAACTTATCCCGGTCGAGGATCTACGGCAAAGATGTTGAAGTAAAGTAAAGTGATCCCACAACAGGCCCGGAGACCCTTGGGGTAGTAGGAGGTTAAGGCTCCCACTTTTTCTAGACAATCGGCACTTTATGTCAGCCGGGTTGTCAGCCCTGCGCGACGGCCGCCTTTACCCCCAGAACAATCGTCTGGTACTCAATCCCGTTAGAGGCTGAGTCGACCCCAGGGCCATAGTGCCGCCAGAGGGTTTGGGTCAGTTTAAAAATCCTGACCCCAGCGGGACTTGAACCCTCGGCCCTCCGGCTTGTAACTCAGTGCTTTAACCGCTACGCTACGGCGTGCACCACGGCAAAGATGTAACCAAAGTTATATAGTTTTATTCCTGTTAATTAATGCTCTTAATTCATGAGGTGAATGGAGAAGACTACACAACAATGAACTACATGGTCTTTATAGGAAACCAGATATATAAGAACAGTTAAGTCTCGTAGAATGCGATGAGCAGGACATGTGGCACGTATGGGGAATGAAAGACGTGCATGGAAGCTTATTGTAGTAAAACCAGAGGGAAAACGCCCAGTCGGTAGACCAAGAATGAGGTGGGAGAATGACATTAACTATGATTTGAGGGAAATATATTATACAGGAAACGATTTTAAAACATTAGCTCAAGATAGGAATGTATGGAGAGCTTATGTCCGCGCGGCCGTGAACCTACGGGTTCGATAGTTCCAGTGAGTAAGTAAGTAATAGTAAGTAATTGATGATATAGTATCAGTAATTCTAACAAGGGAACTGTCACGCATTGCAAGCCGAAACCTACTTGAAGTTTCTTCCTGAGAAGCGTTATTTTGCACAAAGGCCGTGTCAAAAAAATCTGCCTTTTTTTAATTCCAAGGCACAAAACCCCAGTGCCAAATCTCTCACTTAAACTATAGTGCAGTAATAACACTCCTATATTGGCAGACTGGATAACCTTCATTACTCCCGTACGCGCCGCGTCCCGCCTCACTTCACTCCGCTCTTAACTCATGCAGGGATGTACATCTGCTCCTTACCGTGGGTTGCCAATGTTGGATCCTGGCTTCGATTTCTGATCTTGCAGTTAAAAATGACAGATATTTTTTTCGGACACGGCCTTGGTACATCACAACGCTTCTCTGGGAGAAATTACGTGATAGATTTCGGCATGCAATTGTTGATAGTTTCCTTGTAAGTGCTTAGAAAGATAAAGTTTCATTTTGAAAATAATAATTTTACCACTGTGGTCTCATGGTAACGTCGTTGCCTCGGCGATCCGATCTGTCAGGAGAGGACGTTTAAACTTGAACCATATACGAGTATCTCGTACTTGTTCGACACAAGAACATGAAGGGCTGTCCGGAATGAGTAATCAACCCAATGCGCGGCCACTTCGGTTATATTCTCGACCAGGACAATTTCCCTGAACAAGGTTATTTCGGCATTTTTCCTCACCTGTAAAAACAAATGTCGAAAACCATTTGGCCATCATTATTATCCTATCATATTCGCCTATTTAGTACGAATATTTTAATGAATAATGTTGTCTTGTTGTAACACTTTAATAGGCAATATTTCCTATAAGATATATAAATTTCCATCCATCCATAGTAATTCTGCCCGAAGGTAGGTCTTTCACTGCAATCATAACATTTTCAAGCTATGCTTTGCAGCTTTACTAGGGAATTATAGGTGTGGTAGCTTACCGTTACTTTCCATACCGGTGAAGGATGATGATGATAAGGATGATGATGATGATAAGGATGATGATGATGGCCATATGATTTCGGGGACCGTTTGGGCCTTAAAGTTTTTCCTGACATTTGTCTTACAGGTGAGGAAAAACCCCGATAAAAACCACACAGAGAGATATAATCAATTTAAATACCTTCGATATTATCTCTCTCTCTCTCTCTCTCTGGGATGAAAAGGATATCCCTGAAAAATGACTAGTTCTAATACATTTTGGGAATTATTATCAAATTATGAAACCAACCCTTGTACAAAGAAACACCAGATTACGTTTATATAACACTTTGGCTAGACCAGTTTGACCTATGGTAGTGAAGCATGGACACTAAAAAGACAACATGAAAGCAGAATAACGGCTGGGTGATAATGGTGATGGCCCGATGATTTTAAGGGACCGTTGAGCCCTAAGCCTCCTGACATTTGTCTTACAGGTGAGGAAAAACCCCGAAAGAAACCTCACTCAGGACTCTGTCCCGAGCGGGAATCGAACCCGGGCCCGCTGCGTAACAAGGCAGCACGCTACCTCGAGACCACAGCGGTGGACATACATCAATTTTATGTTCTAATAACCTAAAGTTGTATATCAGTTTGTTTTCTCTGCGACACTTTTAAATAAATGGGACCTGAAATAGGCCAAGGGCCTTCTAGACCTGTCGCGCTTGGAGTTTTGGAGAGAAATAAGTGTTTCTCCAATTTAACGGTTAAATGTTTGTGCTATCACCGAAGTGGCCGCGCATTGAGTTGATCACTCATTCCGGACAGCCCTTCATGTTCTTGTGTCGAACAAGTATATGATTCAAATTTAAACGTCCTTTACTGACAGATCGGGTCACTGTATGAACCTGCTGGCGTGAAACACATAAAATCGCGTAAAAAGGAGAGTTTAACATAAGAATAAGAAATAAATTAAGTGGAGAAGCTACAGAGTATATATATAATTAAATCACATTATTATTTTGAGGATAAATTGGAGGGATAGAAAGAATGTCTAGTGTCTTACTATACCAATAACCAGTAACAAATATAAAACAAAAAACATTAGACAGAATGGAAATGACTATCCTTCAGAAGTCTGAAACGGAAATAAATAAATAAATAAATAAATGAGTAAATAAAAGTTTAATCGTGAGTTTATCTAACTTCAAAGTTTGTCATACATACAACTAATTAGGTAGGCCTACGTTGTTTAATTAAAAGTGATTTTCTCAGTTTCAAGGAAAAGTGACATAGCCTACCTGTTTTTTTCCCTTGTTCCCTTTATACTCACTTACTTACTTACTCACTGGCACTATCGAACCCGTAGGTTCATGGCCGCGCGGACATAAGCTCTCCATACATCTCTATCCTGAATTAATGTTTTCCAATCATTCCTGGTATAATCTATTTCCCTCAAATCATAGTTACAGTTATTCTCCCACCTCATTCTTTATCTACCAACTGGGCGTTTTCTCTCTGGTTTTTCTACAAGAAGCTTCCAGGCACATTTTTCATTCCCCATACGTGCCACATGTCCTGCCCATCGCAGTCTACGAGACTTAACTGTTTTTATTACATCTGGCTTTCTATAAAGATCACGTAGTTCACTGTTATGTAGTCTTCTCCATTCACCTCTCTTTGGTCCAAACATTTTCCTAAGAACCTTACTCTCAAATACTCGTAATCCCCTTTCCTCCCTTAAAGTCCATGTTTTGCATCCATATAATATAACTGGTACAATAATAGTTTTATATATTTTCAGTGTAACTTTTTTTAAAAGAAATTGGGACGTCAAGAATCCCTGTAATGCATAATAGCATGCATTTCCAGAATTGAGCCTATGTTTAATTTCTTTTTGCATCTCATTCCTATTTGTGATTATTGTTCCTAGGTATTTGAATTCAGCCACTTCCTCAAAATTTCCCTCATTTGTCATTAGCTGTCCATTTCCATTATATAATGTATTTCTGTGTGTTACCATATATTTAGTTTTATTGATATTTACTTCTAGTCCCAATTTCTTAGTGTTACTCGACATTGTGTGCATATTGGCCTTTAGTATCTTCCTCGCTATTGCCCAATAGTACTAGATCATCAGCATAAACTTACATCTTATTAATACCATTGAGTTGTAGACCTTCTTCATCATCTAAAGATTTGATGGCATACTCTTGTACAATATTGTATAGTAGAGGTGATAGTGTATCTCCTTGCTTCAACCCATTGTGAATTTCAAAAGTATCCGAAGTCCGAACTGTTTGCCTACACGCACCCTACTCTTTGTGTCATTTTAAACACATTGTGTTAAGTCTAAGTAACTTTTTAGGAATTTCAAACTCCTGCAGGATACTATATAACTTCTTCCTCTTAATTGAATCATATGCTTTTTTGAAGTCTACGTATAGTTCATGTACAGTACCGTTATATTCCCATTTCTTTTCTAAAATCTGTCTTATACTAAAAATCTGATCTGTTGTAGACCTGTTTCTTCTAAATGCACATTGATGATCTCCTAGAATGTCATCCATATAGGGAGTAAGCCTGCTGACTAATATATTTGTTATAATTTTGTACGAAGTTGAAAGTAATGAGATGCCCCTGTAGTTGTTGCAATCAGTTTTATTTCCTTTCTTATAAATTGGTACGATAATTGATTCTTTCCATTCATCTGGAAGAGCTTCTTTTTCCCAAATCATACTAAGCAACCAGCGTATTTTGTCTATCAATTTATCTCCCCCTGATTTTATCAGTTCTACTGGGATCTCATCTGAACCTGATGCTTTATACATCTTCAATTTTTCAATCGCCATTTCAACCTCTAATGCATTTGGTTCTGCGACTAGCATTTCTGTTGTCTGTAAATTATCCTCCTCAATGTCCTGTTACGTATGTACATTTAATAGCTGATTAAAGTAACTTTTCCATCTATTTAATATAGTCCTGGAATCTGCAATCATATCCCCATTTTCATTCCGAATTATGTTTGTTCTAGCCTGAAACCCTTTCTTCTCTATACTAATTCCCTGATATAATTCTCTAATGTTCCTATTTTTTTGCGTTCAATTCAAGATAATTAATCTTCTCTCTCAAATATTTCCTCTTTTTACTCTTTAGTAACTTGGTGGTTTCCCGTCTAATACTACCCAATTGCTCCAAACTTACCTCATTTGGCTCGTGTAACCATTTCATTTTTGCTAGCTTTCTTTCCTTTACAACGTCGGCACTTTCCTCATCAAACCATTTTTTGTTTTGCCTCTTTTTTAAACAACCAATACTTTCTAATGCTGACACTTTAATAGTATCTCTTATAGCCCCCCCCATTCTTTATTTATATCAGTTTCTTCTTCATTTGCCACATTGTCATCTGAAGATTCCAGTACTTCAAATCTATTAGCAATTTTGATTTGGTATTCATCATTTTTCAAGTTTTTTAATTCAAATTTTACAGAATCATCTTTAGCGTTCGTTCCTCTCATAAGCGACAGCTGTTGTCTGATTTTCACCCTGACCAGATAATGATCCGAATTGCAGTCTGTCCCTCTAACTGATCTAACATCGATGATGCTACTGTACCAGCGTTTGTCCTCTAATACATGATCTATCTGGTTCCGAGTTTCTCCATCTGGAGACGTCCAGGTGTATTTATGAATATCCTTATGCTGAAATGTTGTGCTCTTTACAATGAGATTCTTTGATGTGGCAAAGGTGATTAATCTAACCCCGTTGTCGTTACTATCTTCAAGAAAACTGAATTTGCCTATTGTTGGTTTGAATATATCTTCCCGCCCCACTTTTGCATTAAAATCTCCTAAGACAATTTTCATATGATATCGTGAAAGGCTATCAAATAAGCATTCTAATTCTTCGTAGAACTCATCCTTGATCTTGTCATCTTTATCTTCTGTGGGAGCAAGTACATTTACAATTATAAAATCATGTCGTTTACCCTTTATAATTATGTATGATATCCTATCACTAACAAACTTAATATCTCGGATAGCGGATAGGATCCTCCTTCTGACTAAAAAACCCGTTCCAAATGCAGGTCTTTCTGCACCCCCATAGTATAACGCAAAGCTTCCTGATTCCTGACTACCTTCTCCTGGCCACCTAACGTCCTGTAAAGCGACTATATCCAAGGGCGATTTATCTAATTCCCGCGTTAATATCTCTAGTGCCCCGCTATTGTATAACGTCCTAACATTCCATGTTCCTAGGAACATGTCCCTGTGTTTGAGACTTTGGCATGGGTTCCCTGAAGTAGTCCCCGCCCGGAGAACCGAATGGGGGACTATTTGACCTCCGGATAATTTTACCCCAGTTGAACCCATGTCCGCATTTCTTGACAGTTGTATTTTTACGGTGACAGATCGTCACTCTTTCGACCAAGGTACTTTTTTTCGTCTGGCTTATCACCTTCGCCCAGTCCGGCATGGGTAACCCTATCGGCAGCAATGCTACCGCCGGCATAGCTCTCAGGATCATTTAAGCAGGCAAGCCACTCCACCACGACAAGGTAAAGATACCATGGAGGGAGTGGAGAAGCTACAGAGTATATAATAATTAAATAACATTATGATTTTGAGGATAAATTGGAGGGATAGGAAGTATTTCTAGTGTCTTACTATACCAATAACCAGTAACAAATATAAAACAAAAAACATTAGACAGAATGGTAATGACTATCTTTCAGAAGTCTGAAACAGTAAATAAATAAATACATGAGTAATAAAAGTTTAATCGTGAGTTTATCTACCTTCAAAGTTTGGCATACATACAACTAATTAGGTAGGACTACGTTGTTTAATTAAAAGTGATTTTCTCGGTTTCAAGGAAAAGTGACATAGCCTACCTTTTTTTTTCCCTTGTTCCCTTTATACTCACTTACTTACTCACTGGCACTATCGAACCCGTAGGTTCATGGCCGCGCGGACATACGCTCTCCATACATCCCTATCCTGAGCTAATACTTTCCAATCATTCCCTGTATAATCTACTTCCCTCAAATCATAGTTAATGTTATTCTCCACCTCATTTTTGGTCTACCGACTGGGCGTTTTCCCTCTGGTTTTCCTACAAGAAGCTTCCATGCACGTCTCTCATTCCCCATTCGTCCCACATGTCCTGTCCATCGCAGTCTACGAGACTTAACTGTTCTAATTATATCTAGCTTCCTATAAAGACCATTTAGCTCATTGTTATGTAGTCATCACAATTCACCTGTCTGTTCATCTCTCTTTGGTCCAAAAATGTTCCTAAGTATTTTATTCTCAAATACTCGTAATCTCCTATTCTCCCTTAAAGTAAGAGTCCATGTTTAGAATCCCTATAATATAACTGGTAGAATAATAGTTTTATATATTTTGAGTTTAACGTTTTTTGAAAGGAGTTGGGGCATCAAAAGTCTCTGTAATGCATAATAGCACGCATTTCCAGAATTGAGCCTATGTTTAATTTCCTTGTGCATCTCATACCTATTTGTGATCATTGTTCGTAAGTATTTGAATTCAGCCACTTCCTCAAAATTTCCCTCATTTGTCATTAGCTGTCCATTTCCATTATATAATGTATTTCTGCGTGTGACCATATATTTAGTTTTATTGATATTTACTTCCAGTCCTAATTTCTTAGTGCTCAATGGTGTGTGCGTGTTGTCCTTTAGTATCTCCATTATTAATATTTATATGTAGTTTATTTAACATTTTCCAATACTGTTATTTTAACACAGTTGCAATAATGGATTATATTACAATATTATAATGATATTGTGAAAAAAAATTGTCTGAACCAGGAATCGAAGCGCGGACCTCTAGTTGTCTAGACTAATAAGCAGCCTACTACACCATTCGAGACTTGGCACAAACATTAGCAATTCTTTCCACATATACAAATTTATAATTCTCGTTTCGTCCGCTATCAGGTAGGTGTCTCTACCATCGCCAGCGGCCGGCTTCGTTTAGAAGTATCTATATTTGAGACTTTTACACATTCGAGTAATGTTTGTGCCAAGTCTCGAATGGTGAAGTGGGCTGCATACTAATCTGGAGAACTAGAGGACCACGGTTCGATTCCTGGTTGAGACATTAATTTTTCTTTTCACAATATCATTATAATATGATTTATATGTAGGTCTATAAATTTACATATTTATCTGTATAGGCCTGTATATCGGCCAGGTTGGTGTAGTGGTAATGTTCCCAGCCTCTAGCCCCGAGGGTCGTGGGTTCAAATCCCTTCGTAGGTTGATAGACTTTTCAGGATGTAAACATCCAAGAGACAAGTCCTCAGGGAGGGACTTTAAGCCGGTGGCCCGAGTCTAGAGATTATCTGGCTCGTAAAAGAGCCTCGACCATAAATTACAGACCACGAGCAAAATTTAATCGACCGTAACCACCCAAATAATATCTTAATGGCCTACTAGGTGTCTATTTGAGGCGATGAGTCAAGTATTTGTCACTCGCTGATATTTGTAATAAAATGTCAATTTTCCCGGGATCGAACTAATGGATCTCGGATCGAAAACCACGTAGTCTGACGCAAAATTCAATGCGTATATTAAGACAATCACACAATTGTTATATAGCGTAAGTGCTTCAATGCTAATGTCTGAATGAGTTGGTAAGTACAATACACCTCCCAACTATCCATTATGCGAATGAAACGTGATGACAAATTTAAAAATAACTTGCTTACTATGACATTTTTAGAACGTGTTATAATAGATGAATGAGAGCTATTGAGAAACTTACTGCCAACTTGTGATCGACGATACCAATTCCATCTCCTGATAATGTCATAGCTGAATTACACTCGTTAGGCTGGTCACAACAGCTGGTGCATTCTATTGTGTCTTTATCTCTCTCTCTTTTAATTTAACCTCTCCCTTTAAAGGCACTTTTACATGCTTCACACCAACTTAGCTGTACAGGGACACCACATATTGGGATATGATTTTAAATGCAGGATCATATAATACATTTTTGACCACACAAAGACATGCTGGGCCTGGGTGGAATTATGACAAAAAAAATAATTTTTGTCGGCTAGTGGTTATGTTCTTGGTCTCTAATTTCGAGAGACGCGGGTCTTTACCCGATCGGGGTCGATGGATGTTTAGGATGGAACAATCCCAGGGACAAGTTCACCGGGAGGGACATTAAACCGTGGGTTCCGAGCCTGAAGATTTTCAGACACGTAAAAGAACCGCAAGACTGAATAAAAGGTCTCTGTGCAAAATTTACCGAGCAATATCCTTCCAAATAGGCCCTAATACCTTAGTTCCGCTCTAGGTATCTCACTGAGACGATATACCGACCCCATATTACACATCTGTGGATAAATAACTAACTCACTGACACTACTGAATTCATAGGTTTATGGCCGCGCGGGCATAAACTCTCCATGTATCCATATCCTGAGCTAATGTTTTCCAGTCATTCCCTGTATAATCTACTACCCTCAAATCATAGTTAATATTATTCTCCCACCTCATTCTTGGTATACCAACTGAGCGTTTTCCCTCTGATTATCCTGCAAGAAGCTTCCATTCACGACTTTCATTCCACATTCGTGCCACATGTCCTGCCCATCGCAGTCTACGGGACTTAATTGTTTTTTTTATATCTGGCTTTCTATAAAGCCCATGTAGTTCATTGTTATCTAGTCTTCTCCATTCACCCGTCTATTCATCTCTCTTTGGTCCAAATTTTTTCTTAAGAACTTTATTCCCAAGTACTCGTAATTTCCTTTCCTCCCTTAAAGTAAGATTCCATGTTTCACACCCATATAATATAACTGGTAGTCTGTGGGTAAATAAGCATAACGAAATTAGCTTGAATTAGATGTCAAACCAAGTGGTAAAAAAAGAGATGGAAGACCCAATTGCGGTTGTTAGATGTCCTGGATGGCCTTGTAAAGACAGGAATTAACATATGGAGATAGAGAGCTTTGGAAAGAGAGGAATAGTCGGCAATTCTTAAGGAGGTCAAGGCTAAACTAAAAGGGCTATAGGACAACAGATGATGATTATGATGAAATTAGCTTTGTTAAAACACTTCCACTAGGGAGCACTTTGATCCCCTTTTTGAGAAATACGTGGAATATAGATACAGACGCCTTATGTTTGTGTAAATTGATTTGTTAAGCCCAAAGAAGAAGTAGTAGTTGTAGTAGTAGGACTTTATTAGACTAGGAGTAAGATATATACAATGTTATTTACACATATGTGTCGCACGGGCAGTAAGGCCGTACGTCCTGTTGACAGTCCGTTACAATAAAGTAATATTTGGTAATAGTATAAAGAAAAACAAAAAGAAAACAATAATATTACAATTACATAATAATACAATAACATTATACATTAATTAAGTTATGTAGAAATATTAAGAATTAATGTTATTACATTTTGATAACATGTATTTATTCATGAATGAGTGTTGTTCATATTTTGCGTGTTTTGTCCAGAAATTTACCCACGTTTTATCTAATTTTCTGGATTTACCATTAACTCGTAGCATGCCAATCTTTCACGATTTGCATTTAGAAATCTTTCCGGTAACAACTGACGCGTCCAATATTCTAAATCGTTACATTTTCCTAATATATGTATCTCGTCTTCAAAGCTCCGGCACATTGAACATATTCGCATTTCGTGATCGTCGTTAATTTTTACAAATGTCCATGCCCCTAGCCTAAACCAAGCAAGCCCTGATCTTTCTTTAAATCCTAGGTTGAGTATATAAGATTATTTCCCCAAACATGTTTTAGGTCTCTTTGCAATAACAGTGAGCATTTTCCCGTACATTTGGCGAAAGAATCTTGTAGTTTATATCTACGTACCTCGTAACCCAATAGTTTTAAGGCATCCACCTTCAAGTTATAGTCACAGGATGCACAAGGATTGATTCCCCGTTAAGATAGAAATTTTCTCATGGAATTTTGATCAGTGTATCGACAGGTACTCGCTGTCCATTGAGAGAAAAATTAGATGGCTACGATAAGTAGGGACTCCAAAGTTGTGGAAACCAGCTCTGTAAGAACTGGGGTATGCGACAGGCTGACAACATGCCACCTCGCGATTGCTTCGGAACAGAGCTGGACACTGTACAACATGTCCTGTACGAATGCATCAAATATGAGGCCAGACGAAGGGACTTACGTGAGGTTGCACTCTACGGTTTTGGACAGAAAAACATCCATACCAGGCGGTGAGAAGGTTCATCGGATGGGACCTTACTCAACGCCAAGAGGAGGACATCCGCAGACAAAGAAGAAGGGATTAGATGTAATCTAGCAATAAGTTAGATGTAAGTTAGTAAATTAAGTATTAGTTTTAACACTTAGATTGAACAACACCATGCAAATATTACTAGATTAGGTAGTTGATTTAAGACTTAAGACTTAGGTTAAGGATTAATATATAAACATAACTGTATATAAGTAGTATAAGAACAAACCCCCGAAAATTGTATCCAGAAAATGAACAAAATAAAAACAGCAGAGAGTGATTAGGGACAAGAGCAGACATGGGGATATGGGCGTTAAGCCCGAGGAAACCCAGGGAGATGGTGGTGGGGCTCTTGATAAATAAAAAAAAATTGGTTGATTGATCGTTCACCTAATTTACTGACACATGTGGCTTTAAGGCTAAGACAAGGCCACTGTAAGCCTGTCGCACCATGGATCTTTAAACTAATTTAGCCATAAATAAAATTCAGTTATTCTGGAACGCTTTTGCCAATGTCGCAATTATTAATATCAAGTGGAAGTCGTGGAAACGGAATCTACTCTTGTTGTTTGCTATGTAGACCTATGCTATATTACTTTATTTTTATTTAACGACACGTTTTAATAACTCAGGTGAAATTTAAATTTGCGCGTGAAAAGGATATTTTACTTAGAGGCACCTTATTTCAGGTGAGGTTCTTTCGTTTACGGTAAATCGATAACAGTGATCATGTATGTACGTTTTAAAAAAAAAAACAAACCCAGATTTCTTACGCACTCAAAATCATCCATGGAAATCGTCTGGGTTTGAACCCGCGAACATCACTACCAGGGCGAGCACGACAACCTCCAGTCATCGAGACCAACTGCATTTTCTTCTAGCGTTGTATATATATATATATATGTTTCACAGATTATTATTCACTTGTATTTCATATTTGGTAGTATAATATATTTGTGGATACGAAACATGAACTCTTACTTTAAAAGAAAAGAAAATATTACGAGTATTTGAGAATAAAGTTCTCAGGAAACATTTTGAACCAAAGAGAGGTGAATAGACAGACGAATGGAGAAGACTGCATAAGGAAGAGCTACATGGTCTTTATAGGAAAGCAAATATGATAAGAACAGTTAAATCTCGTAGACTGCGATGGGCACGACATGTGACACGAATGGGGAATAAAAGAGGAGCATGGAATCTTGTAGAAAATCAGAGTGAAAACGCCCAGTTGGTAGACCAAGAATGATGTAGGAGAATAACATTAACCATGTTTCGAAGGAAGTAGGCCTAGGTTATACAGGGATGAATGGTAAACATTAGCTCAGGATAGGGATGTGTGGATAGCTTACATCCGCACGGCCATGAACCTACATATTCGATAGTGCCAGTGAGTTAGTTAGTAATGGGAATTTTTGGACAAAAGATGAATGAACAGACACGTGAATAGAAAAAAAATGACGTAACAGTGAGTAACATGATCTTTATGGGAATCCATAAGTAATACGAAGAGTTAAGTCTGCTGGACTACGGTGGGCAGAGCATGTGGCACGAATGGGTTTTGAAGAAGGGACATGGAAACTTCTTGCAAGAAAACCAGAGGGGAAGCGGCCAGTTTGTAGACCAAGAATGAGGTGGAAGAATAGCATTAACAATCATTTGAGGGAAGTGGATTATACAGGAGATGATTTGAAAACATCAGCTCAGGATAGAGATGTGTGGAGAGCTTATGTCCGCGGGACCATGAAGCTAGGGGTTCGATAGTACCAGTGAGTTAGATAGTTAAATATATTTATCTTTTAATAACCGTAATTATCTAAATTATTACAGAAAGTGGCATTGATGCGAAATATGATTTCTTAATTTAGAACAGGATAAAATATTGCAAGTATTTAAGAATGAATTTACAATGAATATTTTTTAATCAAAGAGACGAACTGACAAATTAATGGCTATGATATTCATGAAAAACCAAGTTAAGTCACCTATTTTGCGATGGGGCGGATGCGATATGTTTCGGGACTGAAAGTTAGACACAGAAATTCCTTATAAGAAAACCGAAAGGAAATCGCCTAGTACGTAGAGCAAGAATGAAGTAGAAGAATAGCATTAATCAATATTTGAGGAATGTATTTTATACAGAGTGATTGAGAAGTAATTTTTTTGGGATAGGAATGTTCGGAGAGCTTATATCTGCGTCGCTATAAATCTCAGAGTTTCATAAAGCCAGTGTGTGAGTTAATTATTTAATTAATTAATCATATAAATAGACATTCATCTATCTATTCACCTTGTCTTCGTGTGTAAATGTATGGTAGATCAATAAATGAAAAATATTGTATTTTCGGCTAGGGACCAAAATTAGCGTGAGTCAATTTCATCATATCTAACTACTTGGTAAGTATGTTTCTTCACTTCCACCACATACGCACTTCTGTGGTTACGCCAGAACCACAAATGAAAATTAACCTTCTCGCGGTAACTGGACAACAAAACACCTGATAACCACAACATAGACTTCGATCACATTTCTTCAGTTACAAATTCTATATCGTATTCGCAAGGTCCCGAGTTCAATCATTGGTTCCGTACAAACTGAACTTTTTTCATGGTTTTCCTCAATGTTAAAGACAAGTTCTGGATTCAAATATCATTATGATATCCATTTTATAATAATCGTACTTCCGTAATATCATTATTAAAAAAAACAGTTTTATTTAAAATAACACATGATAAAGAAATACTGTATTCACGTAAATTGCACATTAGATCCCAGGTGCGATATGTTCTTAGATATTAAAGCGATTATAAATAAAAATAAAATGAAAAGTTCCGGTTGTAAGGGATTACTTTAAAATGACGTGTATACTGGTCTTACTGTCAGCGTTACAGACTACAGAGCTAAAGGTATTGGGTTCAATTTCCGTATCTTGGACATGTGGTATTTCTCTAATGGAATTGTAAACATTCCATCAGTGACCGAGTGCGTGTATGAATGTCATTCTGTGGTGTGTGTGTGTGTGTGAATAAGTAGTGTGCGTAAAAGAATATATTTTAAAGTAGAGAAAAATAAGATTGAAATGTACCTCTTTTATGAAAAATGCTCTATATGTGATTTATTTTAACATACATTTCTTTAATTTCTAATTTCTCCCTTAATAATTTATTATTATTATTATTATTATTATCATTATTATTATTATTATTATTATTATTATTATTATTATTATTATCGAACAAATATGGAAATAATTTCACTAAAAGAATGGGAACAATATTACAAAAAAAAAATATTAAATTAGGAGCGGCCAGAATACATGGAAGAAGGCAATTTTATTAATGAGAATATAGATTGGGAAATATCCGAGGATGAAGTGGCAGCATGTATCCATGAATGGAAAAGTGGGAAAGCCAGTGGACCTGCTTGAATTAATCTAGATTTATTAAAATATGGAGGACAAAAAGTGATAAAATTGCTTACGAAGTTATGTACAAATATTCTTACAGAGGAACAATACCCTCAGAAATGAAATTGGGGTTTATAAGCTCGATATATAAGAAGGGAGAGAGAAGAAACTGCAATAATTACACAGGGATATGTGTGAGTAAGTCAATTATGAAAGTAATTACTCGCATTATAAAACATATATTAGACAGAGAATAAAAAGATATGGAAGAACAAAGTGGGTTCACCACAGGAAAATCATGCACTGATAATATATTCATACTGAGACAGGTGTAGACAAAGGCCGAGAGAAATCACAACCAGTGGATTTGATCTTTATTGATTTGTTAAAGGCGTATGATAGTGTACCCAGAATCTTGCTCTGGAACGCCCTAGAAGAGTCGAACATAAATGTCAAAGCAATTAGTAATATAAGATCATTATACTCAGAGAACAAATGCCAAATTTAGATGGGAAACAGACTTTTAGAAAAATTCCAAACATCAAAAGGTCTACTACAAGGATGTAGCTCATCACCAACGTTGTTAAAAATACAGTGTGTAACAGTCTTGTTTGTACAGTAGAGTTTTAATCTTGTGTACACAATACATAATGCCACTGTTGTATACGTCCACATTTAAAAATATAATAGTATCACTTTTTCGTTATCTTGTTTATCACATGACTATAATAGCGTAAAAAATATGAAAATTACTTCATACAACTTATTAATATACATTTCATTATTTACTTGAACAAAAATGGTATCTTTTCTTGAAACAGCCCTGTTTGTACACTTACTAAATACAATACAATTAATAAACCAAATAAATAGTACTTTGCACTAAAAAAACTTTAATATTTGGTTGAATAATCCTTGGCCTTGATAACTGCTTTACATCGACCTTGCAATGACCTGAGAAGATTATTGCATGTTAAGGGTTCAATTTTGTTCGATTATTCAGAAATTATTTCAGTTGTTGTTTTGACTGAAAATTTCTAGATTGAATACTTTTTTTTTCAATGAAGCCCACAAATGTTCAATGGGATATAAGTCCGGAGATTGAGCATGTGGTTTTTATCTGTTTTTGAATATTCCAGATACAGCACAGTTTACAGACATCAGCTGTGTGTTTTGGGTCATTATCCTGCTGAAACATGTAACCGGACATAAACTCCATATTTTGTGAACTTTATTTAACATTTTGGTTTAGAATATTAAAGTACTCCCACTTGTCCATAATACCATCAATAAAGTAAAGAGTTCCAACTCTGTCGATGACATACACCCCCCAAAGTAAAACGGACCCACCTCCGTGTTTTACAGTTGGAAGTGTGTTTATGTGCTCATTGGACGTATTCGGCTTTTTCCGCGCCTGTTGATTGCCATCTGATCCAAAAAGGTTTATTTTCGTTTCGTCAGACCAAATTACTTTATTCCTAAACTCTTCATTTTTTACATGCTCTTTAGCCAATTTCACCCTGGCAATTCTGTTTTTCTTATTTACAAATGGCCTATTCCGTGCTGTCCTGTCACGATAACCATATATCAACAGTACTCTCGTATTGTATGACTAGACATCTTTTTGCTACTTTTTTTGCCAGTATACGAAGTTTTGGTGCACTTAATTTAGGATTATTCATAAGCTGTCTCATGACATAATCCTTGTTTCCGTTCATTAGGCTTATTTTCTTTAGCTCTTCTTGGCAAATTATTGATAGATCCATTGTATCGAAATTTTTTAAAAACATAATTAACCTAGAATGAGGTTTTTCACCGTAAGCCCTATTTGTCTAAGAGATTAACCTCTTAATGCAAGATTAACAATTATATTCTTAAATTCACTACTCAGTTATCTTCTTTTCTCCATTGTGGACAGCAATAGTAAGAGTAAACAAACATCTATTACATCCCTTAGTAGGCATAAGTATATAGTAAGTGCTCCAGTCCGCGCCACAATTGTTTAGTGGGTGTAGATACAGTGCGATACTAGAACGTTTCCTGAAGTGTACAAACAAGACAGTTGCTTGCAATTAAGACATATTATAACAAAATCCCCCATCTCTTTTTGTAATTATAATAACAAAAATTTGTATGTGTATTATTATAAGTAAATATATTTCTAAAACAATATATTATTAATTCAATAGATTTTATTTCACGTTTTGAGGAGATAATTAATGTTTTCTGCGTAAAATAGTACTGTACAAACAAGACTGTTACACACTATATATATATATATATATATATATATATATATATATATATATATATATTGATAATTGTACTAAGAATTGGTCAAGACACTGCAAATATATGGGAATTCAAATAGAAGATAATTAATACCTCCACCATTTACTATTCGCAGATGATTAGGTGGTGATTTCTCAGGATCCAGATGATGCATCTTTCATGTTAAGAATTAAAAAAAATGGGGATTACAGATAAATTATAATAAAACAGAATATCTTACAGTGGATACAACACATGGGCTAAAATGTAATTCAGGCCTAGAGAACGATGGATGGATGGATGGATGGATGGATGGATGGATGGATGGATGGATGGATGGAGTGAAGATAAGTATGGAAGCTAGAGATTTGAGGGAAGAAGATGCTTTAGACAGGAACCTCTGGCGACAAATCACTTTGGGTTGAAGGAGAAACAATTTATTGTGGAATATTACTAATAAAATTATTATTATTATTATTATTATATTTATTATTATTATTATTATTATTATTATTATTATTATTATTATCACCGCAATTAATTAAACAGAAGATGGAATTTGTATGGTTATGCAAAAAGAATGGCGGTTCACAGATTCCCAAGAAAATCACTATAAAGGGGTGCCACCTGGCAGAAGAAGAAGAAGAAGAAGAAGAAGAAGAAGAAGAAAACAGGAAAGAAGATGGCTAAAAATAAAAGTTGATTGATGACGTTTTAAGCAGCATGTTAAAGTCAGTTGTAGGTATTGCTGCTGCTCTTCTGCTCATCAGAGCACTAAATCGGGTATGAAATCTTGTGCATAAACAGTTTAATATAGACCTACTCAGATAGGAAAATGCCACAGGGCGTCAAATCATGTGACCTGTGGGGCCATTTAATGAGATTCTGGTCGTCGGGTGTGCTGCGTCCAATCCATCGTCCCGGGTGTTGCTCATTCAGATATCCACAAATTTGGTGATGAAAATGCTCAGGAGCACAATCTTGTTGAAATGTGAAATTTTTTTGTCTTCCAAGACCTGTGCCATCAACAGTATGTCAACATATCCACATATCCAGATAGTTGTATCCATTTGCTGGCTTTTCTCCAAAAAGGATCGGTCCGTGTGGACAAACCACAGAAGTAGTTTGTTTTAGGATAATCCCTCACAACTTCCACAAACCTCTAGGGTTTGATGTTCCACACCCTCCAGCGGAGTGTTTACCTTATCGCTTAGATGGAAGCCTCATCGCTCAATATAAATTAATTTGTCAGCAAACCCGTAGATTTAAGTATTTATTGAAAAATGTTGTAAAGTTCAAGACGCAGATTCTGGTCATCCCTGTTAGAGATTGTTGCAGCTGCAAACGATATGGTTTCATGGCTAGTCGTTTGCTCAGAACATTTCACAATGTCTGTTGTGGTATTTCTAGCTTCCTGCTTGTGTTCACTGTCGATTTTTATGGGTTTCGTTCATAACTTTCCCTTATTCTGTCAACAGTTTTATTCCGAGATTTTCGTTTACATGAACATCCAGTTCTTGTAACATGAAAATACCAAGCACGGATTATCTTATTGGATGGTGCTTCTCCTCCAAAACGTGTTAGAAAATACCTCTGAATTGTTATCACAGATGAGTTGTGTGAAATTCTAGAACTCAGAACGCTCGCCGTTCTCCTGTATCAATTTTCTCATTCTCTCTCATTGTTGTGTCTGTCGGTCAATTAGCGTACATTGACAACTCCCGCCGTATTTAAACACAACTTGGCGAGTTGTATTTTATACTCCCTTGTTTGTTTCATCACTCTCTCATAACATGCCGACATATTATAAATTAAATCCCAGAGATCATTTGTAGTAACCTTCTATAAACGATAAATGTGCTTTTAAATCCTTCATCATTCCTTTGATATTGTAGAAAAACTACTGCAAATTTCCTTTAAAATCCTATTGGTTATCGTGTTTCAAATTTTATATTTTTCTAAATTTGAAGTTGTCAGTATTCAACAATGTTTATAGAATGTTATACATGAAAATCGTAATAAACTTAAGGGGGACCTACACCTTTAGCCAATCAAAATATGGCATATTTCAATTTTTTTTTCTCAGCAACAATGCTGGTCACAGAAATGAAATTTGGTATGTAATATCTATATTAAAATATGAGCATGTTTGCGTACTTAAGTACATTCTAACTTCAGTCGTCATGGTTAATTAAATATTCAAAATGTCAAGTGAAAATTTTGCATTGTCTTGCCGTATCCCTGATAATTTTCCTAAATTTCAATATATTTTAATATTTATTGTTTTATTGAACTCATTGACATTGTAGCTACAAAATATACTACAATTGTTTAATTATATAGAGTGTTAATATTTTATTTTTCACTATAAATTGATGCATACTCATTTTTGTTAAAATTTGCATTAAACTAATTTGTTTTTAAGTAAGATATAATCGGTACATTACTAATTGTAGTATATTTTGTTAATCTCTGTAAACTACATACACGTGCCAAATTTCATCTCAATATCATGAAAACTTTGGGATTTATCATAAGTAATGCCACGAGTGATTTCCAAATTAAAGATAAATTTACGACTCACGAAGTGAGGAGTGAATTTATCTAGAGAATTTGGAAATCAGTAGTGGCATTTGTTAGGACTATTTAACGAGTACAATTAAGCTGTATACTCACAAATCATTATTTAACTATAGTTATTTTAAAATATTTATATATTTAATGTAAACGGCGATGTTTGAAAACATATGAGAAACGATTGGTATGCTTTTGTTCGATCACTGCAACCAGATCATAATATTATTTATTGCCAAAAGATCGCAATGTTGTAAGAATGCAGCCTAGTGTAGAAATTTATAAGCAACGCTATAGGTATTAATTAATTTCTGAATTTCTATGATGTAAATATGTCAATTATATTTTTCTGCGTCATTTCCTGGAAAATAATTCGTTTAAGAAGGTGCAAACAGTGGTTTCTTTTTTTTTGTGGTATAATCAATTATTGCAAATGTTTTTATATTATCTCTCATATGCGCTATGTGTTGACATTTATGCACTGTATATACAATCTGGTAGCCGTATTTCTTTCAGGGTCAGTCACTGCAAAATAATGCTATGACATATTCAGAATGTTAAAAAGGCTGTGCTTCTTTATTATGATAAACTTTAGTTGGTAAATTTTAGGCGAAACACGACTGTGATTGGTTGTAAATAAAAATCCATTAAAATGTGATTGTCATTGACTCCCATTTGGGGCATGAGTTAAATAGTCAGGGAAACCGTATTGAAAAAAGAATTAAGTTACGGAAAACAAGCGACAAACTTACCGAAGATGTAGATACCTTCTAAAGAGCTCACTCGAGTGACAGCATTGCACATTTTTAAACATAATTCGAAAAGTAATAGAGATATAAATGAAAATATTTCACTAATTTAAAGATGAAGTTTCAATCCATATGAAAAAAAAAGGAAAAAAATACTTTTTTTGCCCCCCCTTAATTTGTACTAAAATATGAAACCAATTTTTTAGCAGAGACTGAATGCATAAGAAATGTACCTTTTAATAATATTGACAAATGTTGCAATTTGCGTAGCTAACATCTAGAAAATAAGATATAGGCCTAGAGAAGTAACATAATTATTAAGAGATATTAATATTGTTTCAAATGTTAGGCTTAGAGATATTAATATTGTTTCAAATGTTAGGCTTAGAGATATTAATATTTTTTCAAATGTTAGGCTTAGAGATATTAATATTGTTTCAAATGTTAGGCTTAGAGATATTAATATTGTTTAAATGTTAGGCTTAGAGATATTAATATTGTTCCAAATGTTAGGCTTAGAGATATGAATATTGTTTCAAATGTTAGGCTTAGAGATATTAATATTGTTCCAAATGTTAGGCTTAGAGATGTTAATATTTTTTCAAATGTTAGGCTTAGAGATATTAATATTGTTTCAAATGTTAGGCTTAAAGATATTACTATTGTTTCAAATGTTAGGCTTAGAGATATGAATATTGTTTCAAATGTTAGGCTTAGAGATATTAATATTGTTTCAAATGTTAGGCTTGACCGTTTCAGATGAATTAGACACGCATGAAATTACATATAATAATAAGAAGAAACAAATTTTCGGTTCGCCATTTCAATGAACCAGATTAAGAAGATCAAAACCTAAGAATTGATGTTGCACCAAGACCCGGAAGAGGCGAAGGTCCTTATAGGCCTACAGTGCCAATAAAGATAAGAAGTTTAGAATTTTTGTAATTTATTTTTGTCCCCATAATGATGCGTTATTAGCGAATTCCGAAAGATTGTAGCTGTTGAGGTTGTTGTCATGAGAACATTTTTGGAAATTTTTAACGTAATTATTGTGATCGATTCTACTTAGTAGAAAACTAAAATACTGATCGCATTTTTTGGAACCAAACTCTGCATATGGCAATCAATTAAAAAACGTAAGGTCCAGTTCGTTAGCCAGCAAAATCGAACATTTAAATGTAGGGGTCCACCTGAAGCGAATTTTAGAAAAGTATTTCTAGCGGCTCCAATTATAGATATTTCGCAAGAGAACTCGGTATAGGCCATTGATATAAAATGAGGAAGGTATTCTCAAAAAATATCAGCGAAATCAAATTATTAAGTGTGGGGATTTGCCAGAAAGCATTTATTCAAACATCCATTAAGCGTCCGTCATATATTATTTTTCCTTCAACTTAACTACATACAATACAATTTAATTAACTAAATAAGTATATTTTCCGTACACCAACAGAATTGGATCGTGATATCGACCTGCTAAGATATTAGCATAGTTTACACAGGTCCTTCTTTGTGTTCACTGGCTTTACTTACATTAAATCCATTAACGTATCAATATTATCGTGCATCCGTGATCTTGTTTTGGTTTGTAATTATTTATTATTAATACACTTAAATCAACGATTAGTTGTTTTGTTGAATGCCAGTTTCACACAAGTTTCTTCCTGGTTTTCCAGCGGAAGACGTATATGTAGGTTATGTTACTTGAAAAATCAATAAATAATAATAATAATAATAATAATAATAATAATAATAATAATAATAATAATATAATAATAATAGCCTAATAATGATAATAATTGCCTAATAATGATAATAATTGCCTAATATGATAATAATTGCCTAATAATGATAATAATTGCCTAATAATAATAATTTCCTAATAATTGCCTAATAATAATAATAATTGCCTAATAATTGTCTAATAATAATAATAATTGCCTAATAATAATAATAATAATAATAATAATATTGGTAATAATTTTAATAATAATGGTAATAATGATAATAAATATACAGAAAAATATAAAAGAAAGAAAAAATAGGAAAACAAGTTATACGGTATAATAGCAATAAAAATTCAATTATACGCATTACAAATTAGAATTGCCTCATGGCCTATTCAGAATCTTTTCAATAAAGCATAAGATACTATTCTGAATTCCAATCTTTCCTTATTATTATTCATTTTTAAATTCCATCAGGGCAATATTATTCAAACCGTACAAGGTTCTATCGACTATAATTTATTTCGAGATACGTATGTCTCTGTTTGTCTGTCTACTTCTCTCTCTCTCTCTCTCTCTCTCTCTCTCTCTCTCTCTCTCTCTCTCTCTCTCTCTCACACACACACACACACACACACATGTATATATATATACATACACACATTATTACAAGAACAAAGAACATATGCAAACGTACATATAAAATTATTGCAAAAGCTAAGTTTTAGAGAATTCCGAAGTAATAAAGATACTGAGGTTATTGTCATGGTAAGATTCGTATTTTAATTTTATAAATATTTATCGAATATAGTTAATAGGCACCGAAAATGATTATGACTATATATATATATATATATATATATATATATATAAACACTGAGCTACAAGCCGGAGGGTCGAGGGTTCAAGTCCCGTTGGGGTCAGGATTTTTAAAACTAACCCAAACCCTCTGGCGGCACTATGGCCCTGGGGTCGACTCAGCCTCTAACGGAAATGAGTACCGGACGCTTGTTCTGGGGGTAAAGGCGGCCGTCACGCAGGGCTGACAACCCGGCTGACATAAAATGCCGATTGTCTAGAAAAAGTGGGAGCCTTAACCTCCTACTACCTCAAGGGCCTCCGGGCCTGTTGTGGGATCACTTTATATATATATATATATATATATATATATATATGTAGTCCACCGCTGTGGTCTCGAGGTAGCTTGCTGCCTTGTCACGCAGCGGGCCCGGGTTCGATCCCCGGTCGGGACAGTTTTTCTGGGTGAGGTTTTTATCGGGGTTTTTCCTCATCTGTAAGAGAAATGTCAGGAAAACTTTAAGGACCAAACAGTCCTCGAAATCATATATCCATCATCCTTATCATTATCGCCATCATCATCATCAGCAGCATTCACCGGTGTGGAAAGCAACGGGAAGCTAGCACACCTTCAATTCCCTAGTAAAGCTGCAAAGCATAACATGAAAATGAAATGATTGCAGTGAAAGACATGTCAACGGCCAGAATTACTATGGATATATATGTGTGTGTGTGTGTGGTGTTTCTTTTTTCTAATGCTGTAATAGCCAAAATGTTTGTTTTCTCGAATGCAATCTCATAATATTGCAATTAAAAAGGCAAGGTTGCGTTTTCCAACTATAAAAATGGGATATTTATATGTTAGGATTACCAGCATATAATATTTAAAAGTTGCTCTAGCAGTTGCAATTTTTTTTCTTGCAAAGAAATTTGGTATATCCTTTTGAAATATAAGAAGAAGGCTATTCTCATAGATTCGGCCAAAATCCGACCATTAAGACTTGGAATTTAATCCTACCTAAAAGTTGAAATTTAATAATCGCTCTAGTGGCCGTCATAAAATGTTTATATTCGCAAACGAAAGGTATACATACGATTTAATTAACATAAGAAATATATAATTTGTAAACTAACAAAATTCGTTTTGCAGGTGAATTCGATTAGTGTACGCAGTTCCTGCACTATCGATCTTATTCACTGTTAAAATGGAATGTGCTGTTAATCAATAGGCGAGGAGAATGGATGATTGACAATAAGCTTGGATTGTATCAGTATTTCCGTTCCAGACCCTATCATATGTATCTTTAGAGATTGTTTTAACAATGTGATTAATGGAATTATCTTGTATCGTAATGTGAGCAGCAACATACTTGTACATTTGTTACAATCCTATTAACTCTTCAGTCGTTACTGCCTCTATTAAATATAGCTGGAGTTATCTTACTAATCCTATTATGATATAGCTCTATAGGTTTATCAACCAGACATTATACAGTATGCTTGAACGAGTAAGAAATTAGAAAAAATGTATAAAAATTAATTATTGATTTGGTAAAATATGGATAATCAGAATAGTGCAAGGGAAGGCGGATGAATAGTATCATCAATGTAATAGAGTTTATGGGAAGAACTGGAAGAGTTAGACATCAAAACGCGTGATTATAGGACATGAAGAAAGCAATGGAAAATAAAGGATTGCAAACAACTGAAATCTGAAGATAGACAATTTCCCTGCACTTTTCTCTTTTGGTGACTTTGTTTTCTCCACTCCCTAACTTGCATTTTATTAAAGTCACTATCTAATTTTTACAGCCACCTTTATCTTGGCCTACCTCGTCTTTTACTTCCAAACATCACACAATTCAATAGATTTTTGCTCATTCAATTTTAATTAATTCTGTAAACACATCCTAGCCTATTCAGTCTAAGCGATTTAATGTTTTTTAATTATCCTGTCTTTTGAAAACATGTTCTACTTTTTGATTATAAATTCTTATTCTGCGTATTCCACTTTCACATATTTGTCCACATTATGAATATTATTATTATTTAATACACAAGTGATCTTCTTGGTGATGTAATATTAAAATATATATGTAGTCAATATGCCCATTTCACCAATTAATGTTTTAAAATGGTCAACAAGTTTCTACAGCCAAGCTGTCATTCTCAAGACCAGATATTGACAATACCCCATTTCACCAATTAATGTTTTAAAATGGTCAACAAGTTTCTACAGCCAAGCTGTCATTCTCAAGACCAGATATTGACAATATCTGGTCTTGAGAATGACAGCTTGGCTGTAGAAACTTGTTGACCATTTTAAAACATTAATTGGTGAAATGGGCATATTGACTACATATATATTTTATTATTATTATTGTTGTTATTATTATTATTATTATCGCAATTATTTTCGTAATAATATTATTTTTATTAATATTATTGTTCTATTGATTATTATAATCATAATTATTGTTCTTGTTATTATTATTATTATTGTTATCATTACCATTATTATTATTATTATTATTATTATTATTATTATTATATTATTATTATTATTATTATTATTATTATTATTATATTATTATTATTATTGTAAAAGTAGATAAAGAGGAGAATCAAGAAAGTGATATCAAGAACAGAATAAATAAAAGTAGAGCAATAACAGCAATGTTAAATTGCTTCCTATGGAACATACATATAGCCAGGAAAATTAAATTACAAATATATAATTCAATAGTGAGAAATTCTGTCACGTGTGGAGCTGAAGCATGGTTATTCAGCAAAAACTTAGAACACAAACTGATGTCGATGGAAATGGATTTCTTGTGGAGAGCAGCGAGATGTTCAAAATTTGAAAATAAATAAATAAAATCGAACGATAAAAAATGAACATTATATTTTCAGTGGTAGATTATATAAGATATAAGATGATAAGATAGTGTGGGCATGTACGGCGAATTCAGGAAGAAAGGTTATCGAGAAAAAAAACATTGGAATTGTGTCCACGTGGAAGAAGAAAAAGGAAGTCCTCGAAACTCATGGATACAAGAAATAAAAACTGGAATGAGGAAAAGAGGACTGGAGGACATGGAGTGGATGGATAAGGACGAGTAGAGAAGGAAAGTGAAACTTTAAGCATAGAAAGATGTGTAAACATTGAAAATCTGCATATAAATGAATATTAATTATTATTATTATTTTTATTATTACTACTATTATTATTATTATTACTATTATTATTATTATTATTATTATTATTATTATTATTATTATTATTACCGCTGTGGTCTCGAGGTAGCGTGCTGCCTTATCACGCAGCGGGCCCGGGTTCGATTCCCGGTCGGGACAGACTCCTGGGTGATTTTTTTTCGGAGTTTTTTTTTCACTTGTAAGATATGTCAGGAAGCTTAGCGCCCAACTGTCCCCGAAAATCATCCGGCCATCATCATCACCCTTATCATCATCATCTATCACCGGTGTGAAAAGCAACGAGAAACTACCACATCTATAATTCCCTAGTCAAGCTGCAAAGTATAATAATAATAATAATAATAATAATAATAATAATACTTTATTTATTCTGGCAGAGTTAAGGCCATAAGGCCCTCTCTTCCACTCAACCAGCACAAATACAAATAAATATTCGACAAATATAGATATACACTATACTAATTATAATCAGTTAAAGATACAATAAATGTAGCAATGTAAATGTCATGTACAAACAACATTTTATAGGGTAACCATAACATGAGAATGCTATGATTGCAGTGAAAGACGTGCCTTCGGGCAGAATTACTATGGATGGATGGATTATTATTATTATTATTGCTCGGGATACGTGAGGGCGTAAATATACGTACAAAAAGCTCCTGGCGCGACAGGCCTACAAGGCCCCTAGCCTACCAGCCGGCTGCTGGCCTCACATCCACATGTGTCAATCACAGAGGTAGATGATCAACAGCCAGTGTAGGGGTGACATGTGGTCAGCATGTCGAGTCCCCCAGCCGTTATAGCTGGTTTCCTCAACCTGGAGCCGCTACTTATTGTAGCTACCCAATTGCCTCACGATGCTGGGTGGGCAACGGTCCCATACTGGCCGAAATACCATGAGAAAATTTCTTCCCCCATGGAGACTCGAACCAGCGCAAGTCCCGTAGCTCTGCGCCAAGGCTTTCTACCTTAACCGCTCGGCTACTGCGCGGGACATACGTACAAAAGGAGAGGTTAAATTAAAGAAAAGAAAGGAAAATTACTTCCATTATCACTGCTACACAAATTAGTATTAATATTACTAGTAAATATTGTGAGGGGAATGGAAATATAACTCCAAAGGAAGAGAGAAAGAGAAAAGAAAGAATAAAAAATAAATGAAAGTGAACATTAACATTGCTTTCTAATTCTGCACTAAAAATAATGAAAGAATCTTACTGATTTGTGGCTAAGTGTAGGTTGACGTTAAAGGTATGAATTATTACATATATTATTTAATATGCTTTAAACTGAAGTGATTACTTTTTAAAAAGAGATTTTAAGTTGAACGGAAGCTGATTATGGCCAGATTGTAAACACCATGGTTGGTGTGGTTGTGATAGCATATGTCCACCGCTGCCCCCCTCTTTGCGGTCAAGTCCACGTATCATTCGTGGATACTATATGAAGAGTCATCGAGGCGGGTGAAAACAGATTTGTCACTCTTATTACACCGCTTCCACATGTCCACCGTTAATTGAAAGTAGATAAATAGTTTAATCTGCCATGTCCCAGAATCAGCTATAACTCAGTACTACTATGTAATGCAATTATAATTTGAATTTTCACGATAATTAGAATATTTTACTCGTGCAAAATACCTTAAAAATAGTGAATGTAAATTTTAATAAAAATCTAAAAATGTACCTACATCACTCATGTGGAGAAGTCTGTTACGTGAGTCCAATTCAAAATTTTACCACTAGCAGGAATCCCTATAATTCATGGGTCAAAAGTGAAATTCATTCATTCAGCTACACATACAGCAATTCAATCATTCAGTAATTAATTCATACAGTAATTTGTTAATTCATTCAGTAATTGTTTCATTCAGTTTTGTCTCCTTTCTTATATTTTGGTACGATAATGGATTCTTTCCATTTTTCTGGAAGAGCTTATTTTTCCCCCAAATCATATTAAGCAACCGGCGCGGCGTACCTTGTCCATCAATTTTTCTCCCCCTGATCTCATCTGAACCTGGCGTTTCATACATCTTCAATTTTTCAATCGCCATTTCAACCTCTAATGTACTTGGTTTTGTGACTAGCATTTCTTCTATCTGTAAATTTTCCTCTTCAATATCCTGTTTTGTATGTACATTTAATAGCTGATTAAAGTAACTTTTCCTTCTATTTATTATACTCCTGGAATCTGCACTAATATCCCCCATTTTAATTTAGAATTATGTGTGTTCTAGCCTGAAATCCTTTCTTCTCTATCCTAATTCCCTGATATAATTCTCTAATGTTCCTATTTCTTGCATTTATTTCATGATCATTAATGTTCCCGTCTAATACTACCAAATTGCTCTAAATTTAACTCATTTGGCTAGTGTAACCATTAAATTTTTGCTAGCTTTTTTCTCAATGTCGGCAAAATCCTCATCAAACCATTTCTTGTTTTTCCATTTTTTAAATAACCAATGCTTTCTGATGCTGACAATTTAATAGTATCTCTTACAGCCTCCCATTCTTTATGAATGAAAGTAAATGCGCACAAATGTGAAAATATTCTTTATTCATATCAGTTTCTTCTTAGTTTGTCACGTAATCATCTGAAGATTCCAGTGCATTTAATATAAACGGTATAATTATTTTGGATAGCTTCTAAGAAAATAGGTACTATTTTAAATGTCTCTGACGTCAGTGGCTATAAAAACGCTAGAATAAACCATGGCTTACTGCCCATGATTTGAATTCTCATGCAATTACCACGCCTCTACTTGACATTGTCCCATGACATTTGTGAACATTAATGTTTTTATGTAATCAGCAACTCACTTTAATGTCTAGTTCTGCAACGTTCAAAAACTCTTATGCTTAATGACTACCATAAAATGCAGGATGTCTCTAAAGTCACTATCCATTTCCTCTAAAACTACTTTTTTTTTTTTTTGGTTTGCATACACTTTTTGCTTAGTGCAACATGTTTAGCACGGACGAACGTTGCCATTGTTTGTTCACGGGTACCCGGTTTGTCATATGAAGACGCCAGAACCGAATTTTCCCATACATTCCGTAAACCAGACCCAGATCATCATCTCCGGCAGGTCCAACCCATATTCCAGGAAGCCGGTCATTCAGATGCTCCCGAACATGCAGATTCCAATGAGGAAATGCTCCATCTTGCTGGAAAATATATTCATTGCCTCCTTCTGGTTCCAATTGTGGAAATGACCATTCAGTGAGCATATCAATATAATTTGCACCGTTGACAGTGACCTGTAGAAAGAATATTGGGCCATAGACTTTACGTTTCGATACGGCACAAAATACATTCACTTTAGGGGAATCTCTTTCAACTTCCACAATGGTGTTTGGATTCTCACTACCCCAAATCCTAAAATTATGCCTGTTCACTTTTCCACTAACGTGAAAATATGTCTCATCACTGAAAATTATTTTTTCTGACAGTTCTTCATTATCCTCCATTAGTGCCATGAAATGCTCAGAGAAATCTAATCGCTTTGCGTTGTCATCAGATTTTAACTTATGCACTAATTGGAGTTTGTATGGGCGGAACTTCAGTCGTGTACGTAGGATCTTAGATACGGTGGATTTAGGGATGTTTAACAGTTGACTAGCTCAACGGACAGACTTCCTGGGACTACGCACAAATGCCTTCCGCACTTGATCCACAATTCCTGTATCGACAGATGGTCTTCCTGAATGGCCTTTCCTTTGAATACATATGCAGCCACGATCCACAAAATCACGGTACCACTTCAAAATTGACTTGTGTGTAGGAGCCTGATGTTAAAACCTTCGCCTAAAAGCACCCTGGACCAGTACCGGATTCTGCGTGGTGTGATATTCCAAAACACACCAACTACATTTTTGGGGGTTCGCCATAACTCCTTAAAACTTATTTCAAAAACTTCTTTAATAACAACACAATTTCAAAAGCACAACAAACATTCACATTTAACCTGACTGCTAAATATCCATCAATGAACCAATATCGACCACAAAAAACATGATAAAATTTAGTTTAGTTTCTGTATTATTTTCCATTATTCTCCATTGTTGTCATTGTTAGCATATACACAACTTTTTTGAGTTTCTCTTTTGATTTTCCGATCCGATTGAGGGTCTTTCCACTTTTCAGCGGTTGCCCTTTTACCAGCCGACTGCTGGCCCTTCACATCCACATGTGTCAATCACAGAGGTAGATGATCAACAGCCAGTGTAGGGGTGACATGTGGTTAGCATGTCGAGTCCCCCAGCCGTTATAGCTGGTTCCTCAACCTGGAGCCGCTACTTATTGTAGCTACCCAATTACCTCACGATGCTGGGTGGGCACCGGTCCCATACTGGCCGAAATACCATGAGAAAATTTCTTCCCCCATGGAGACTCGAACCAGCGCAAGTCCCGTAGCTCTGCGCCAAGGCTTCCTACCTTAACTGCTCGGCTACAGCGCGGGACCTTTTGATTTTCACGAATTTAATTTAGATACAATTATCCAAAGCTACTTAGTAGTAGTTTAAAGTATGATACTATATTTGTGGACACGTTCTATTTCTGTATTTATTTAGATAGGAATCAATGGTCCCGCGCCGTAGCCGAGTGGTTAAGGCAAGAAGTCTTGGCGCAGAGCTACGGGACTTGCGCTGGTTCGAGTCCCCGTGGTGGAAGAAACTTTCTCACGAATTTTGGCCACTATGACACCGGTACCCACCCAGAATCTTGAGGCATTTGGGAGCTACAATAAGTAGTGACTCCAGCTTGAAAAGGCCAGCTATAACGGCTGGCGGACACGACATGCTGACCACGTCACCCCTACACTGGCTAGATGATCGTCTAGCTTTGTGATTATCACATGTGCAGCCGGCTTGAGTTTTTTATTATTCTTTACATTGGGAACAGCAAGAGGCACGAACGGCCAAGCAAGCCCGTGTGCAAGGTCAATGTAAATGTGTGTATTTATTTTTCTTTGGAAAGACACAAAAAAATATATTGGTAAAACATTGGTGGAATCTGTTGCAATGTACGGAAGTGAGGTATGGACAATCAATAAGTACTACAAGAATAGACTAATAGCTCTAGAAATGGATTATTTACGAAGAAGTGCCAGAAAGTCTAAATTAGAACGTGTCACAAATAAGGAAATTAGAAACAAAATGGAAGCAGAAGAAAGCATAATTGAAAGAATTGAGGAGAAGGAATTAAAGTGGTTAGGACATGTTTAAGAATGGAAGATGAGCGATGGCCGAAGCAACTATATGAATGGCATCCTAACAGAAAGAAGAAAAGAGGAAGACCAAGGTTAACATGGAAGGAAAACATGAAGACAGTAATGCAAGCTAGAGGGCTAAGCATCGAAGATGCCCAAGACCGTAGGCTTTGGAGGTTTGGCACGGGAAGACGGCAGCAGCTGTAAAAACCCGAAGATAGATAGATAATGCCAATAAACAAAATATAAAAAATAAAGATGTGCTTGACTGAATGGGTGAAGGGAGAACAATGCTGGAACTCATAAAGAAGAGGGAAATAAATTGGAGTGGCCATTGGCTAAGAAGAAACTGCCTGCTGACGGATGCCCTAGATTCCTTCTTGGGACTAGAAGGAATGGTCAACGGTAAGAAAGTTAGAGGCAGAAAAAGACATTAGATGATAGATAACATTAAAATAAATTATTTGTATGCAGATACAAAAAGGAAGGCTGAGTTAAGGAAAGAGTGGAGAATGTTGAGTTTGCCGTGAAAGACATGCTATTGGGTAGAACACTATGAATGAATGAATGAATGAATGAATGTCAATAAATTTCCACCACTAGTATACTATCATTCTCTTCTCTTTTCTAAGTACATCAATTTTACATACATCAGTTTGATGTCTCCTGGCAATATCGCTGAGCGAGTAAACTTGAGATGCGAAATAAACATCAGCCACTTAAGGGAATCCGGGACATAATATAAAATCCATAAATGTATTTTAGCTCATAGGATAAGCTTGCACAAAAACATGTGGAAACCGACTTCAAACATTTCACTCATGCGCCGTAATATCCCAGTACGTACTAATATTATTTCCCTATGGGCCACTTTTGGTTAGCCCTTATGCTCCCTTCAGTGTACCGAAAACAACTGATTGATATACGCATTGTTATAGTACATAATAAATGTTCGTATTTATTATTAAATCTAGCTAATACCCGGCGAAGCTGCTACGCCTAAAAAAGTGATAATGTGTTTTAACGTTTAGTTAACAAGTAAAAGGAATAATAATTATAAATTTATATAATTATTTTTAGATACCCCGTGCTGATTACCCGGCATTGCCCGAGAATTTACATATCCCGATGTATTTGGCATTAATGAGCTAGGGGATATGTGGATGGCGATCACAAGGTGCCCCAGCTGAGCAAAACATTGCTTCCACTTACTTGTGTTTTGCTCCTTACTTTTATCTCTAACCGATCTGGTATTTCTTGCTTTCTTCCACTTATTCATACCAGACTCTTTTAACTTCACTATCTAACCTTTCTTGGTTAACTCTTGTTTTTTCTACCCTGATGCTATTAGGGCATCCGAGGGCTAGGGAGTCTTTCCTTTCTTCCATTTCTTCTTTCCTTTATTTTCTTGTCTTCTCCAGATAAGCCTGACCAGAGGCTATAAGATGGCAGCCACATCACTGGTCTTGCCTTCCTTTGGCCAGCAATCAATCGAAGGGACTATTATTATGCTTTCAAGTCTTATACGAGAATTTCCCAGAAGGAGGGAAAATTTTCTATAGCATCGTAACAGACCTTGGCCTAATACTTGGAAGGAAGAAGAAAAAAGAAAGAGCTGAACTACACAATTCGTTATTTCGAGTTATCCGTGCTGCTGCTCTGCTTGCCCGGGAATCTACTTAATCCCGATCTTCTAGGCATCAATTAAAGTTAAAAATGGTTGTTGTGAGTTATCCCTAAAAGATAAACATATGCTGTCGCGGGCTTTTTTTTAGAGTTTTTTGAGATATTCAATTCTGTCTATATTCATTTGGTGTATTTGTTATGGTTTAGACAGCGTAAGCCATTTAAGCGTACAAAAAACCACTTTTATTTCACACCCGGGACTAATGTATTTTACAGGAACCCGGGGTTCTACCTATTAAGGAGGACCAAAATGGATCACTCACCGCCAACACTTAAGTGATGGCCGCAGAGCTTTCCATCTATCTATCTATCACTTTTCACTACAACGGGCGATTTTTAAGGGTGAAGGGCTTGAGCATTAAAATTCTCTTGTAGCTTATAACCTTCCCGGGAAAATCCTGAACATTTTGCAAATAGCCTATCACAACCGGATGAACGGTACGACAGTGCAAACTTGTCAGGCAATCTACTTACCCCGTTCTTCTTGGCATCAATGAAAGACAAAAATGGCTATTGTGAGTTATCCGTAAAAGATAAACATATGCTGTCGCAGACGTTTTTGTAGAGTTTATTGAGATATTCAATTCTATGTAAATTAATTTTGTGTATTTGTTGTGGTTTAGGCAGTGTAAGCCATTTAAGCGTCAAAACATGTTTTTTTTTTCACGTTTTATCACTACAAAGGGTGATTTTTGAGTGTGTAGGAGTTGAGTATCACAACTCTCTTATAGCCTGTGTTCATCCCGGGAATCTCCTGAACATTTTTCAAAAAGCCCCCATCACAATCGGATCAACGGTATGGCCGCGCATAAAGTACGAACAAACAAACTTTCATTTTATATATTAGATAACAGCATGGTCCATTACAGAGTAATAAAATGCCTACATGTTACAGTTTTCTTGTTAACAATACTATAAATGAACCACATGTATTTGGCAATATTAGGCGAATGGTGTGAATTTTACGATATTTTATATTTGTTTGTAGGAAGTAAATCGCAATACTAAGGGAACTGTCAACCACTGTATGTTGAAACCAACCTTGAAGTTTCATCCAGAGAAAAGTTGTGATTTACCAAGGCTGTGTCCGAAAAAATGTCTGCCGTTTTAACTGGATGGCATTAAACTGTATGGAACTATAATTATACTCATTTAAACTATAGGAAACTATTACAACTCGAGAATTGGTAGACTGGAAACCCTTACTACCTGCTTTCCGTGACTTGTTCCGCCTCTTTCTACCTTTCGCTCACTGAAGCAGGGAATCCATCTGCTCCGAGCAGTGGACGCGGCACTGATACATCACAACACTTCTCTGTGAGAAATTTGAAGGTAGGTTTTGGCATGCAATGGTTGACAGTTCCCTTGTAAGTATTGGATCATACGATTTATGATGGTACGCATATTTGTAGTTTTCGCAGAATTAACTTTTCTATACTGTATATATATATATATATATATATATATATATATATATAGCCTATATATATACCACCGCTGTGGTCTCGAGGTAGCGTGTTGCCTTGTCACGCAGCGGGCCCGGGTTCGATCCCCGTTCGGGGCATTTTTTCTGGGTGAGGATTTATCGGGTTTTTCCTGGCCTGTAAGACAAATGTCAGGAAAACTTTAAGGCCCAAACGGTCCCTGAAATCATACGGCCATCATCCTTTTCATCATCATCGTAATTATCCTTCACCGGTGTGGAAAGCAACGGGAAGCTACCACACCAACTAATCCCTAGTAAAGCTGCAAAAATAGCATGAAAATGCTTTGATTTGCAGTGAAGGACATGCCTTCAGGCAGAATTACTATATATATATATATATATATATATAGTAGGACTTTATTAGACAAAAAGTAAGATATATATATATATATATATATATATATATATATATATATATACATATCCATCCATAGTAATTGTGCCAAAGGGCAGGTCCTTTCCTGCAATTATATATATATATATATATATATATATATATATATATATATATCCGTCCATAGTAATTGTGCCCAAGGGCAGGTCCCTCACTGCAATCATAGCATTTTCATGCTATGCTTTGCAGCTTTACTAGGAAATTATAGGTGAAGGATGATGATGATAATGATAAAGATGATGATGGCTGAATGATTTTCGGGGATCGTTGGGCCCTAAGCGTCCTGACATTTGTCTTACAGGTGAGAAAAAAATCCCGAAGAAACCTCACCCACGAGCCTGCCCCGACCAGGAATCGAACCCGGGCCCGCTGCGTGACAAGACAGCACGCTACATCGAGACCACAGCGGTGGACTATACATATATATATATATATATATATATATATCCATCCATAGTAATTCTGCCCGAAGGCAGGTCCTTCACTGCAATCATGCTATGCTTACAGCTTTACTAGGGAAATGTAGGAATGGTAGATTCCCGTTGCTTTCCACACCGGTGAAGGATGATAATGATAAGGATGATGACGATGGCCATATGATTTCAGGGACCGTTTGGGCCTTAACGTTTTCCTGACATTTACCTTACAGGTGAGAAGAACCGCCGATAAAAAACTCACCCAGAAAAACTGCCCCGACCGGGGATCGAATCCGGACCCGCTGCGTGACAAGGCAGCACGCTACCTCGAGACCACAGCGGTGGACATATATATATATATATATATATATGACATGAAAATAAAAATATCCTGAACCGGGATTTGAAACGTGACACCTAACTCCATAAGTTAGCCCGATATTGACCTCGCTATGGAGGCATTCCTGTGCAAACATTAATATTTTATTTTCTCATATTCAATTCTCTTTCATAAGAGGCAGAGATATATCGATCGAAATGTCATCTTATGACTGCTATAACAAGCATTAGAATGCCTTCTTGTTTTAGAAGCCATACGATGGCCTTGCGATCAGTACGTCGCTGCCTCTTAGGAAATATATTTGTATATAAGGAAAGGAAAATTGTTTGCACTGGCCTGCCTCGATAGTGACATCGGTATCGTGCTACCTTATAGAAATAGATGTATCGGGTTAAAATACCGGTTCGGGCGTTAATTTCTCTTTTCATGTCTTATTTGGCTTTTATTGTTAATTGTCAAAATTTAATTATAGCATATATATATATATGTATTGTCGGTAATATTTTGATACAAGTGATTTTCTTTTTAAATTTACTGATAGTATAAATTTATAGAAAGCAGGTAAATATCTTGCCTCTGGTTCATCATTGGCTCTTGGTCATGTTCACTTTGGCTGTTAATTTTTCGTACTTCTCCTTTGCACATCAATGATTCTAAATTCGTGAATTTAGTGTTCTGCCGTTTGTTCTCCTTCATTCCAGGGACAGGTCGGGTTGTATATTAAATTAAATGTGTGCTGGTAAATTTGATCTCCTATGGCCTATAACAAGTGCTATGAACTGTTTTGTAATAGGTAAACTGATAACTAATTTTTGTTCTATTGTCGGAAAAAATGACCAAAACAGTGCTCTTTTCTGATTATTCTCCCATAATTGGTAGTTTTACGTCATTCACCCGATATATAAATCCTAAAATGTAAATGAAAAATCTGACTGGTCAAACGTTCTTGTAAGCTAGAAATTACCATACAATTTTTTTTCAATAAATCATTATCTAATTATTTATCACACCGCTTCACTAGGCTCTCTGATACATATAAATTAGATACCCGATCCCTTGAGCTGAGCACATTGTCCTTTATATCCCTCCTCATCATAAAACCTATTATTCGAAATCGTTTACAGTTTCTCTTGCTAGAACATAGAATTCCCTACCACCCTATGTCAGAGACTGCCAAACTTTACCATCTTTCAGAAACAAATTGAAAATAAAATTATTGAGAGAAACAACTCACTAATATTACATTTTAAAAATTAATTATTTGTTTTTTCATTATTTAATATAAATAATTTTAAGATTAGTCAGTACATTTACCTAATGCCTTGTATAATAAAGCGATATATTAATTCATTATAGTTTATTACTTTCTTTGTATTTTTTCTTATTCTTTTCTTTTTATGTATAGTAGATTCGAGCTGTTATTCCTTTCTGTATATATTCTCTCATTAGTTTAATTTTAATTGTATTTAATTTTATTGTATTATTAGACAATATTTTCATTATTATTCAATTTGACAGATATTTAATTGTTTAGTATGTACTATTATTGCAAATTTTGTATTCATATGTAACATATGTTTGTCCTGGTGAGTGGAAGAGAAGGCCACATGGCCTTAACTCCACCAGGCTAAATAAAGTTTATATAATCTATAAATCTATAAAGAAAAATAAATCTCTGTAATGAACCGAATAGTTCTAAAGCTAGAATTATTTCAGTTTTATGTTGTTACGAAACAGCATCCTCTTACCTAAAGCTCAATTGATAATTTAAAATAATATTTTGTGTGTAATAGTTTTTACAATGACGTACGTTGCAGAAACATCGGAATTACATTCAATAATAATTAGTAAATTATCTAAAAATTGATTTTTGGAAGACGTTCAGCTGGATTTTGTAGAAAATATAAATCAAGAAAGATTATAATTAAACAAAATATTAATGTTCAGACATCAATTGTGGATTCCACAAAAAAAATTATGGCCATATAAAAAGAATTGCAGACGACAGATTCACAAGAAGGATAACAAAATTGATCCTAGATGATAGAAGAAGAAGAGAACGATGACAAATAACGTAGATTGATGTTGTTTTAAGCACCATGAGGGATAAGGATTGGGCGATGGTGATTGGAATGAGTGTGTTATGTGGAGAAGTATGACAATATACTAATTTGGTGCAGGCAGATGTTGTGAAACAATTTTTTAATCAATACTAGTAAAATTCATATCAAATTCCGTTGAGGTGAAGTTAAATGATGAAAGTTAAGAATTAAATTGTACCTGTTGGTAGGTGCCGTCGTCCTCAACTTTGTTAAAATATTGTATATAAAATTAAATTGAATTTTTGACTTTCATCATATTTTTTTTTTGAGTTATGTAATTTTAAAATATTTGCTATTCTAACCGTTCCATAATTTCAATGAAATATTAATGATTCTCTCAATCCAGTATTTTAATGGAAGATGATATTCGGTAATGGATAATTTTTTTTTAATTTCATATTTTATTTATTTTTTGGCTTAAATATATGGCAAATTGTTGTATTAAAATTGTAGACAAGTTATAAAATTACTTCAAACTATGTATGTGGTCTCACAAGACTTCAAAAAAATGATTAAATTAATAATCTTTGCTTCTACATCCTCGTTAATATTTGATTGCAGTTTTTCGAAAATTTCATTTTCACTCATATGACAGGAAAAAAAAATGAAATTACTGCTTACATAATAATATCTTGATGAAATTCGGAATGCATTTTGTCTAGACCTTAATTAAAGTTTTCTTCCTTTCCAAAGTCTAAATTTATAATTATTTCATAAGATATTCCAATTTGAAGGGCACAGAAAAAAAACATTAAGTCACTTTTACCTTGAAACCTAAAAAACATACCGGTACGGCAGTTTTGCTTGTACAACATACATACTTCCATACCTGAATGCCAAACTTTGAAGGTAAATAAACCCATGACTAAAATCTGCTTTTGCTGTTTCACACTTCTAAGTGATACGAGGTAGTGTTTTCCGTGGAGAATCTAATAACACCTCAAACGTCATTTCTACAAGAAAGTGACTTAACTGGTTCTTTCCCTGTACACTTCATAATTATTAATACTATTATTACAAAATTATTTTTAAAAGTTTCTAACTACATTTTACTTTTATATGCGTTATTAAAATCCCTATATTTCCAGGTTCTAGGCTATCCATTTACGTAGGGATCTGCGAAATATTTTTTAATATATGTTTCAAAATGATTAAGTTGTATAATGTTTTAAATATTCATGTTATATATATATATATATATATATATATATATATACACCTATATATAGCCTATCGGCCGCGGTGGACTAGTGGTTATGCTCCTTGCCTCTGGTCCCGAGGGTTCAAACCCAGCCGGGGTCGATGGATTTTTTAGGATGGAAAAATCCAAGGAGCAAGTCCTCCGGGAGGGATTTTAAGCCGTGGGTCCCGAGTCTGAAGATTTTCAGGCTCGTAAAATATCCTTAAGCCTGAATGAAAAGTCTTCTAAGCAAAATTTACCGAATTTTCCCGTCCTAGTACTACCTTGGTTTTCTTAGATGTCAGTATGAGGCGGAACCTGACCACGGACCACTCAAATGACTCTATACGAAAACAAGTGTAACTAAATTAGTATATGTTACACTAGTACAAATTATTACTTTATTGTAACGGACTGTCAACAGCACGTACGGCTTACTGTCCGTGCGACCGATATTTGTAAATAATATTGTAAATATCTTACTTTTTGTCTAATAAATTCCTACTACTACTAAAAAAATAGTATGGTTCAAATTCTTCCCTGTAGGGGGAGAGCACCTAACTCTCTATTAAAGGAAACATGGGCTTACAAGAAGTTTATATATAGGCCTATATACACTTTTCTTCTAATTTGGAGCCTCAAATCACTTTTTTGTTAATTCCCCATTTGTTGATCTTTTATATTATCATCGATTTCACACGTGTAAAAAACTGTAATGTTACAACAAATAGGGGAAAATAGTTCATTTCGTACCATCATTTTGCTTTAATATGCTATTTTTTGTATAATTGAGTTTTATATGTATTCACAATGTTTGCTCTATTCTATGAAATAAATGACAGTATTATTCAGAGCGCATGGGAGAATGAAAGTATTGGTTACATTCAATACGACTGGATGACATTACTTTCTTTTTTTTTAATATCTGCAATGAGAGATATTATTTCAAAGTACGAGTCTAATGGAGATTGGGATTTGTACAATACTTTCAATAACGATATCAATTTTATGATTTTAAAATTTAAAAAATGTAGATTTTGCGAGGAGTAATCTTAGTGTCCCTTGAAACGTGTGAGTGAAAAACACGTAAACAAGTTCAGATTTATAAAATCAATGTTGAATAAAATTGGATATATGTTAGCTGGTGTTCTGTACGCTTGGTCTAAGTTATCAGCGCTTGGTTCAGCGGTAACGAATTAGTGACGTTGGGAAGTCGCTTTGTGTTATTCTCTTTTAGCGCGTTATCCTTAATTCCTCATAGCTGTAGATCGATTCTATGCATATATAGCAGCTTTATTACTTTTTACCCTAGATGGCAACATATTAGCTTTGACAGCTGCTGCTTTCTTGTGACGTGTTTTGGAAACACGTTTATAAAACCTTACGAGGATATTTCCAATGAAAATTACATTACGTTAGGTAACATTGTGAATCGGTACTTGATCGATGGGTTTTTTGGGGCGTAAAATTCCTATGCATGTGTTCCTTCGAAATGGAACTAAAGCAGTGGGTCTAGTGTAACAGATTTAGTGCACGTAAATTGTAAAAATATGTAACTTACATGTAATTTTGAAATCTTGGATAAAAAAATCTTACCTCATAAATAAAAACACGTTTATTTTGTACTAATAATTATTTATATGGACTTACAAAGAATTTAAAATTCATAATATATATATATATATATATATATATATAATCAAAACTAATGAATTAATCATGTATTTAAAGTTCTTATATCTGTTTTGTTTTATGCATCTGAAACTTGGTCACTATCAAAATTAGAGGAAACACTATCAGGGACCTATCTACATTAAAAAAAATCCTAAGACAAATTTTTGGCCATGAAAAATTGAACATGCAGAAAGAGGTATACTGTGAACTGTATAAATTATTCAGTGAACCACATTTGTTGAATTTTATAAATAAATAATATTTGGAATGGACTGGTTATTTTGTGAGAATGAGTGATACGATAAATGTAAAGAAAGTTTTTAAACCAACGCCAGAATCAAGAAGAAAAATTGGTAGACCAGGTCTTAGAAGGGAGGATTGGGTGTTGAATGACTTCGGGTTGTTGGGGAGTAGGAGTAAGAACTGTAGAACTGGTGAACTTGATTTGAATAGAGAAAACTTGATTAGATTTCTGAAGAAGGCCATGGCCCATATAGGGGTATCGTACCAACCATGATGATTATGATGAAGAAATAACCTCAAGTCTGAAAGAAGAGGCCTTCGAGTAACATTTGCCGGTCCTTCCACGTAAAGTATTTTAATTGCGATGTTAATATATTATCTGGGTACGGCGCAACAGGTGGACATCCGAATTTCGAGATAATTTTGGTTTTAAAATGAAGCTTATTAACGTCGAAGATGAAAACATGAAAAAAAAAATTGCGGGCCATCCAGAAACAAAGCTGTAAAATAACCATTTATACAGCACTATTCCCTATATTACCTGAAGGAAGTGGCTGCCATTGTGGTCGTGACGTCAGATTCAATATTCAGCCGTTAGTCCGTGTTTTCTTCAATACAGATGCGAAAATAGAATAAATATTTTATTGTAATAAAAGTGCACTGCTATATTTCCAAAATTACATAACAAAGAGTCTGAAATTTAAGAAAAATCACATCCTCACATAGAGTTTCTTAAAAAAAATGGTTTAACTGAATCGATTGTGGATAATAATCGATATATCATTCACGCATTTCTCGAAAAAGAACAACGGCAAATTAGCCGTTACAAAATATTCAATAAATAGATGCCACTTATTTATAACATAATGTTCGAAATTTGTAATATAATTTATTAGAATACATGTATAATAACCAAAAAGCTAACCTAACTTATTTCAATTACTCTAACGTGTAAAAGTAATCAATAGAATGGCATTTAGACAATATTAAATTACAGGTATGTAAATTATACTATATATGTGTAAGAAACTAAAAGCTAACCTGACCTAATTAGGTATAAGAAACTATTACTCTAACCTAGTTTCTTTGGTGTTAGGCCGCAGATTTTCTTGTATGTTCATCTTTGGTGATCTTAAGCTTAATTTTAATACCAAATTTATATTGAAAAGGGGATGTCTCGTACAGTAAACTAGTGAAATGTGTATTATATAGTGCTTATAAAATGTTATTTTACTGCTTTGTTTCTAGATGGCCCGCAATTTTTTTTGTGTTTTCATGTTTTGTGGTCCTAGCTTCATTTTAAAACCAAAATTATCTCGAAATTCGGCTCTCCACTTTTTGCGCAATAACCTATTATCTTAGCTGTCAAAGAGCGTCGTTAAATAAAACCATCTCCTATACATGTTCATTGGTACTTATAGGGCCTATTTGTTTACATAGATATTGCATTACTTACTACCGGGGCTGGCGGACGCTACACCGAACCCTTCAAGTGCAAGACGACCTGACTATTGAAACGATGTAAACATTTGAACGGACGATGGACGGGAGCAATAAGAACAGAAGTCAAGACAGGACCAGGTATAGTTAGATGCTGCATAAATTTTATAATACAGCAGACAATTGCAATTGTACAGTAAAGCAACTAAAACACTATCCAGCGTTGTAGATGCTACCAAACACAGAGGAACAAACAAAGACAAAACAATTCACACTTTATAAGTCCACCATTGCCTGTAATAAGTATATCAGAAATGAAATAATTGTTACTCACTGAACGTATTATAGAGTTCTATAGTAAACGGATGCTACTGCGCTGCAATCCACACAACCTCCACCTCTCCCACTACTCCGCATGGTACATATCCTGAAGCTTTGTTTTGGTATTCAATCCGGCTAGGCCTGCTTGTTACTAATACACGTATATTCTCTCACTTTACGCATTTATGTATCGGATTTGTATAATTGCGGGTTAATAACTAAATAAAAATGTCGAGTGAGTATATTCACCACAATAATGCTTCGAGGACATTGAAAATAATGTGAATAATGTAAAGTTTAGCAACTTACAATTTTTAATTGAATTTAGCTGAATAACACACAAAGTAAACAACTGCGTTAGCTGAGAAAACATTTATTTCTTTTTCTTTTTGTTTTACCTGTTTTGTTAACTTTCTTTTATCCTCACGTAGACACAAGGAGAGGACACACACACACCCAGACCCAGGGTGGAGATTTAAAATCCCCTACCCCGCCAGGAATCGAACCCGGGTCGCCAGAGTGGAAGGTAGGGACTCTACCGACTACGCCACGGCGACGGACAATTTAATGAGAAGAGGAATTTATTTACAAATTAAAGCTTAACTATAGAGAAGAGGAAATAATTTATAAACACCTTATATTCTGTGTGTGCTGTTGTATGTCTGTGGAAATTGCTCGTGTAGAAAGCGACATAAAGATACTGGCAACAACAGGAATGTGGGTGGTTATGGAGACGATTAGCAGAGGTAAATTCGATAGGATGGAAAACAAATCAGGAAGCAGTGACTGAAATAGACGATGATAGGCCATTAATCTTAAAAATATATGGTAGAAAGAAATACTTTCATTGGCCACATACTGTGTGACAATACTTTCCTTAAAATAATTTTTGAAGACTATTTAACTCATGCCCCAAATGGGAGTCAATGACCAATCACGTTTAAATGAATTTTGATTTACAACCAATCACATTCGTTTTTCACCTCGAATTTATCAATTTAATTTTATCACTTTAAAACCAAGCTCCTCCTTTTTAATATTCTGATTAGGTCAGACCATTATTTTCCAGTGACTGACTCTCTAAGAAATATGTTGAATAAAACAATTTATATATTAAGATGTAAGAATTCTGGAACACATGTGGCTAGCAGATTGCATATCCATCCATAATAATTCTGCCCGAAGGCAGGTCCTTCACTGTATCATAGCATTTTCATGCTATCCTTGCAGCTTTACTAGGGAATTGTACGTGTAGTAGCTTCAAGTTGCTTTCCACACCGGTGAAGGATGATGATGATAAGGATGATGATGATGGCCATATGATTTCGGGGACCGTTTGGACCTTAAAGTTTTCCTGACATTTGTCTTACAGGCGAGGAAAAACCCCGATAAAACCTCTCCCAGAAAATCTGCCCCGACCAGGGCTCGAACCCGAGCCCGCTGCGTGCCAAGGCAGCACGCTACCTCGAGACGACAGCGGTGGAGTAGATTGTATATATAGTGCACGAATGTAACCGGTTAGTGCTTGCGGGATATAATGTAAAAATATATGTAGCAATTGATTATATAAAAAAAATAAACCTCTGTTTGCACATTCTTAATCTTATTATCCAGGTAATAACGTTCCAGAAAAATATAATTGACAAATTTACATCATAGGACATCAGAAATTAATTAATATTCAGTTTGATGTGTTTAATTTTTTCTCCACTAGGGTGCATTATTACAATATTGCGATCCTTTGGCAATAAATAATATGAGCTGGTTGCAGTGATGAACAGGTGAAACATAACAAACGTTTCTCATTTGTTTTCAAACATCGCCGTTTACATTAAATATATACATATTTTAAATAACTATATTTGAATAATGATTTGTGAGTAAACAGCTTAGTTGTATTCGTTAAATAGTCCTAACTAATGCCACTCTTGATTTCCAAATTATCTAGATAAATTGGCAATCACTCGTGGCATTACTTATAATAATTAAACAGATTCGCAATATTTTGTAACCTGTGACCAGTTCTGTCATGTACATGTAGTCAGCTGTTATACAGTAACTTAACATTATACACAATGAGATAGAATATAAGAAAAAAAAAGTGGGTTCAATTGCACTTCTACTAGCGCTTGATTTTTCAGTTATATTGTTGTAAACTATAGCTCCTCTTCTGTATTTACTAACATTATTTGATATTTTAAACTTTTTCAAACAATTTTATAGCATTATTAAACAATTTCGAAGTATTTATTTAAATATGCAAATCACAATATTATGACACTGTTAGACAATATTGTGATGCTAACTGCTATTTTCTCCACAGAATATATTACTTACTCTATGATTTTTCTATCTCCGTTTTGGGTTATCGCTGGTTGGATCAGCGTTAGGGAGTGATAAGCAAGTGTCACCCATTTTAATAAATGTCTGGTAATTTTAATATTATTATTATATTTTTTAAACATAGATTTCGGGATTTATTGCAAATATTGGTCATTTAAATTTCATAGCGACGGGTAGTAATCGAGAATGATAATCGATATGTGGTTCGATTGTGGGTTATCGCTGGTTCTATAAACTGGCGCATGCGCACTGTTGTTCCATAGGACTTTGAAAATATTTCAAGCTAGTTTAAGTGCAGTTTTTCCAAAAAGTGAAACAAAAATGTGTTCGTAGTAATATCAAATACACCTTTCTATGATAGAATGATCTTCTGAATTATGGTTGACGTCATCACTGTCTCTAGCAGTAAACAATAACTAATTAATTCGCTCTCTTTCTACCTGATAGGAATCCGTAATTAATGTATCGTTCACGAAGGTCTTCGAACTAGTCCCTATCCTCAGCCAATTCATCTAATTATTTATGTTATATCTAGTTTCATAAGATAATTCCATCGGAATATTATCTTCCCGGTTTCGTCTAGCCCTTCTTATTTTTTCTCCCAGAGATTTCCCAATAAAATAATAATTGAAATGATTTTTAATAGAACTTTAATTTTACTTACAAACATAGTTAGCTCTACAAATTACAAGGCATGTTAAATCAGCGAACCATTATACGTGAATACAAATATATACAGTATATCAGTTTTTAAAATTGGAACACGAAGGTTTCAGTAGTGTAAGAATGTACAAGAGTTTGTTTAATTGAAACAGAAAAAACAATCATTTAAATTATGTACAAACGTTTGCCATTATATGGCTCACTTGTATGTTGTAAGTGAATTCTAAGAATTTAGATAGAAGTTTAAGCGCCAGCCAGTCCGTATCTCATGGACTTGGCAGTATTGGAACAGCTACATACATTATGGAGTTCCTAATTTTAAAGCATCTTTCATTCTCACCACTTATGGGAGCGAATATTGGTCACGATGCACATTCATACACTAACACAGATAACATTGTCACACTAAATATCATTACATTAAAATAATTGACAAACATTTTATTTTAACTAATAAAAAGTAAAAAAAGAATATATTTTCCTGCGACTTGTTTTGAACGGTTGTGGCGGTTATTCTTTCGTTGGTCATTATTGGGAAGAATAAACAGCCTGGGCTCCTAGCCATGAAGACTATTTATTACCATAATTTTGAATCAGTGTATCGAGACATATATTGAAATTTTCAACAATTTTTTGATTTTTTCTGTTGTTTATTTTTTGTCATTAATTATTAATTCTAATTTTGAGAAAGTGACGCTATGGTGGTCTTTTTGAGGACTATTCTATTACTTGCTCTTTGTGTCTGGGGAAACGTGAGAAACCCTGTCATTTTGTCTCTGAGCCTTAGCCAAATTTGGCATTTGTTTTGTAGTCTCCCAATGGAGAGGACCTGTTATTTATTTAGTTGTAGATAAATATAATTTTTTATAAAATATTACACTTGTAAAAATACATGTCTTAAAAATGTTATTCAATGTCCGTATTGTTGTTTTAATTTTGTTTTTCAATCAAAACATTTGAATAAATGTAAAACAGTTTTGAAATGTTCGATTGCAATGACATTACAGTTATTTTTGTTAAATGATCGGATATTTTGCATCGGACGAAATATAATATAAATTATACAAAGTTATGTTTAAGAGAATTCGACTTCACGACATGAACGGTAGAATCCCTACCTTCCAATCCGGCGGTCCGGATACGATTCCCGTCGGAGTACGTGGTTTTAAATCTTCACCATGTGTCTGGGTGTAAATCCCTTGCCTTGTGTTGTCCTGCGCTATCTTCGCCGGTGGCTCTGGCATACTGCTAAGCACAGATCCAGGGAGGTCCACCATTGGGTACCTGTCTAATGTGTAGGTTAATCGTCCTGTTCTCTGCTTACAGGTGACCGGCCCAGGTCATTTGCTTGAAAGTCCAATAGGGCTGTAAAGTCCTACAAAAAGAGGAAGGATAAAATGTTGAATAAGATAAAGAAAGATAAATATAATGATATTAAAAGTAAGTTGACATCTGTAGAAATTACACATTTAGTGAAGGATGTAATTACAATTAATATGAAACCGAAAAATATTACCTGGTTTTAGAGGGGTTCGAGACAAACAATCTGACGTATGGAACTCAGGATTTCAGAAAAAAGTGTACTATCAATGTTTGAAGTTGTTTATTATGCTACTCATGGACAACTATTAAAAGAGAGTAAGGGAATAGGACAGAAGGAGATGCCTTTAGACCATAATTAGATGAAACCCAAATATTAAGATTTAGGCATATCATCTTCCTGTCTGATAGTAGGCCAATGGGCTTGTTACAGTCACCAATTATCTACTGCGCGGTCGACCCACAAATCGTTTCCCCAGGAATGTAACATATACCAATTTAGGTATTATTCAATGGGGTATTCTATTTACATTCTAAAGTTATTTTTTCTGTAATTTTGTAAATATTCTAACATAGTGGCATTTTGAGCTTTTTTCCTATAACTTCATTCCGCTTGCACTGTATTCGGTGGTTTGTGTCAAAAATTTAATTTCAGCGGAAATTACGTGTGTTTTATCTTGAATCCACGTAGTCCAGGCTTAGCTGCCATAACAGAGAGCGGGCCTTGTTAATTTTTTCCAGGCTTTCAATGTGATTTGTTTTGCTACCTTATTTGGATTGAAATCTCGGTTGATGATTCTCAGAGTTTATTATGAACTTGTATTTTGGATGTTATATAATTTTATTAATAATATGTCGAAATATAACCTAAATATTTAAATTAATTTATTTCTTCTGAAGTTATAGTCACACATAAAATTACATTGTTTGATGGAGATGGACAGTTGTTGAGAGATGAGGGAAATTTTGAAGAAGTAACTAAATTCAAATACCTAGGAACAATCTTTGCAAAAAGGAATTAGATGCACAAAGAAATTAAACAAGGCTCAATTCTGGAAATGCATACCGCTAGGCATTACAGGGACTCTTGTCGTCCCAACTTCACTAAAAAAAAAAAGTTAAAATGAAAGTATATGAAACTTTTATCCTCCCAGTTACGGTATATTATATGGATGTGAAACATGGACTCTTATTTTAAGGGAGGAGAAAAGATTACGAGTATTTGAGAATAAAGTTCTTAGGAACATTTTTGAACCAAAAAGAGGTGGACATGCGAATGGAGAAGACTACATATATGTCATATGTATGGTCAAACCAGATATAAGAAGAACGGTTAAGTCCCGTAGACTGTCTTGGGCAGGACACATAGCACGAATGGGGATTGAAAGAGGGACATGGAAGCTTCTTATAGGAAAACCAGAGAGAAAAAGCCCGTTTAGTAAACTAAGGACGAGGTGGGAGAGTAACATTAACCATTATTTGAGGAAAGCAGAATATACACGGAAAGATTGGAAATCATTAGCTCAGGATAGGGATGTATGTCCGCGCGTCCATGATGCTACGGTTTCGGTGAGTGGCAATGTGTTAGTTAGTTCTAACGTTGACTTATATATACAAAGTTTGTTTTTATTCTTTTCTTTAAATTTGCATGTTACAATTTTTGTGTAATATTATTTAGATGATGAATGCAGTATTGTAGTTTGTCATCTATTTTTACAAAAAAAAATAACTCGATAATCGGTTTAGAGTAGATGGTCTAAAGAGCTATGTGGATGGAGATGGATATTATCATTTGCTGTTAGCCTCTAGCATCGAATGATGACATGGATGCATTCATTGAACAGGGGATGTGATACGGAGATCTCTGTTGGACTCCCAAGGTTTATTGATTTCAAATCAGATAGTTGAATTCCAATTTTGATTGATATTATATTAGTTTTGTAGAGCTCAAAACTTGTTTTAATTATTTGATTGAAGTTTCATCATCAGTCAACATATTAATGAGTTTCTATGTATCAATGGAGTCGAGTGCTGAAACAGTCATACATATTCAAAAGTTAGTTTTTAAGGAGCTATTCGTAGTTTACTGACGATTTTAAATATTCTGCAAGAGCTATATTTTGGAAATATAATTATTTATTAAATATGCAGTTGAGTTCGAAACCATCTCATACCATTTCATAACCCTACTTTATTTTAGTTTTTTAAATGCTTCATTACGTACCCGAGGGGACACCTGCTGGAAGACCTCACAAGAGACGGTTGGAGATCTTAACAGGCCACTAGGCCTGCTGCTTGACATAATTATGGTTATTATTTTAGTACTGGATTACGATTACCAAATAAAAGCAATTTTATAAACTGTTAATTTATATACTTTTTTCTGAGATCTGGGCTTCCTATATGAAATTGTTTGCTTGTTAAATTCTATATAACCAGATAAATTTGCTCGATTTTAATTAATTTACTCTCTATATGTGTAATATGGTAAAAATGTTATTTTTGGACAAATTTATATCAGCATAAAAATGATTGGATGACAGGAGATTAGGATTTGTCTTCTGTTCAGTATAAGTTATTTTATTTTAGTTATTAAAACAATACTGATAATTTTCTTTAATGACACGGTAACTGTAGCATTACATACCAAAACATATCTTGAATTTTATTCAAGCGCCGTGTCCAAAAAAAATCTGTCTTTTTAACTGCATGGCACAGAAATGAAAGCTAGAATACAGCAATGGCAACCCATTGTACGGAGCAGATGGACTCCATGCATGAGTAAGATTGGTGTGAGGTGAGGTTGGACGCGTCGCGGGGGCAGGTGGTGACAGGTTATCGAATTTACCAATTCACGAGTTGTATTACTTCCCTATAGTTTAAATGAGAGATTTGGCACCTTTCAGTTAAAACAGCATATACTTTTTTTTTTGGACACGGCCTTTGTACATCATAACACTTCTCAGGAAGAAATTTGAAGTAATGTTTCAGCAGCAGCGGTTGACTGTTCCCTTGTAAGAAGCAAGTCCATCGCGCAAGAAATACGCAAACTAAACGAATTCCTCGGAAAGTCGTATTTATGATCCGATTTTGCTGGATTAATGTATATATCTTTCATTTGCTAATTAAACCGTATGTGTATAATTATGTTGCGAAAAAACAAATATGGCAGCTGGTAGAGCGAATTTTAATTTACAGATTTCAGGTAAACCCCAACTCCTAACGATTGGATTTAAGTTATTTTTGGACAATGGCTTTCACATTTTATTTCAATGCAATATGCCGAGATTGGTTGCAGAAAATTTAAATATTTGGCTGCTAGAGTGATTTTTAAATTTTCGCTTCTGGTTCTCATTTGCTGATTAACGAATTGGAACTTATTTTGAAATTGATTGCTATATGTCGCGTTTGGTACCGAAAAAATACAATTGCTGCCGCGCGAGCGTTAAAACAAGCACATACACATACATACATACACACACACACACAAACACACACACACGCGCACATACATACAAACGTATATAATTTTTGTTGTCACGGTTATTTGTGGTGCCTACTACGTATTTAATATTGATGAAGATTTGTAAATATTTTACAAAATATTTTAATAAGAACATCCTCAATTGATTTATTCATTCGGAATTCACTAATGTAATGGAGCAACCTTCACTAGCATAATAATTCGAAAGTAAAAGATTTTTAGTAAACGTTCCCTATGTGGTGTGACGAATCTTACGTGTATATATGTTTAATGTGTATTGAAGGCGATATGAACAATGTTTAGTAAAGGGGGCGCTTTTAGTGTATACGGAACTAAATAACCCATGCATGAATTTTGATTGCAGTAATGCAATTTTTAACTCTAAAATCTACAGGAATATTTAATAATAATAATAATAATAATAATAATAATAATAATCAACTTTTATAAGATTCATGATGTGTTCCGTTGAGGTATTATTCAAAATTAAAATATTAAATTATGGAATATTCACCTGAAAGGTCTGTCTCCTCAACTTAATTAATTATTTAACTGTAGCTCTTTCGGGACTTGTCCCATCATCGGCAGGATTCAAAACTTGATGGGACAAGTCCCGAAAGCGCTACAGTTAAATCATTAATTAAGTTGAGGAGACGGACCTTTCAGGTGAATATTCCATAATTTTGTATTTTAATTTTGAATAATATAATAATAATAATAATAATAATAATAATAATAATAATAATAATAATAATAATAATATTAAATAATAATAATAATAATAATAATAATAATAATAATAATAATAATAATAATAATACTAATAATAAATGGATAAATATAATATGACAATAGGAATATTTAACAATATCGTGTAGCCTTCCCTAATACTGTGACACACAAGATTACGTTTATGTAAATCCTTGACTAGGCCTGTACTATGTTAAGGAAGCGAAGTATGGACCATGAGGAATATCGATGTCAGCAGAATAGCGGCTCATGAAATGAGATTTTTAGAGCAACACTAGGATATTCTCGCATGGGTCGCAAAATAAATGATGATACCATGCAAGCACTTCAATTCCAACCGATCTCACAATTTATAAATAATACCAACTATAGTGGAAAAATCATGTGCAACGAATCATTCGTAACAGACTTCCAAAAGTCATGATTCAGTATCGTCCTCAAGGGAAGAGATATTTGGGACGTCTAGTAAAAGATGATGATGATGATAATAATAATAATAATAATAATAATAATAATAATAATAATAATAATAATAATAATAGTTTATTTTGCCTGATGGATTAAGATTATATACTTTATCTTCCACTTCATCAGGTATTTTAGAATTGCACAATAAATTTACGGAGAGAAATTGGTGATTAACTTCAATAATTGTTTTTTTCTGTTTTATTATAGGTAGGGCTGGATTTTCTTTTGATAACTGGAGCTGAAGGTAAAGCCATAATATTATATACTGCATTTCTTTAAATAGCCTTGTACTATTTATGTGGGCTGTCAAGAAGAATTTATTCTTTATTTCCGATATGAAAAAAGCTGCACCATAATTCGATATTCTAATTACTAGAGCCCGGACTTGTATGCGAAATGCATATTTTGTTTTACGCATTATAAAGTATGCGGAAATGATTTACATATTAAGTGGTCCCTTCGTAGACAATTTGAGCGGTATTGGAAAATGCATAGAAATGCATATTCCGGAGGAAAATACTTATTTTAGATGTTTAATGCATAAATGCATATTTTACTCCTAAATGTGGTATTAAATTATAATGTTCCATTCAGCTAATTACTAGTCATTAATATTTTTTAAATTAATAAAATCTCTGTAATCAATTGGATATAAGCGTAAGGTGCATATTTACATATGTGTAAGAGGGGAATGCCCGTGGGTCTTCAGAAATAACATTACGGTATTGCTAAAACTGCATTTGATTAGCTTATTGGAGTATTAAATAAAAGTCCTGCCTACAATAGAACGTGTTGAGTAAATTTCTGGACAAAACGCGGAAAATAAGGACAACACTCATTCGTGAAAAATACATGTTATCAAAATGCAATACCATTCTTAACAATTCTACACAATTAATGTATAATGTTATTGTATTAATATGTAATTGTAATATTATTATGTTTTCTTTATGTAATTGTAATATTATTGTTTTCTTTTTGTTTTCGTTATACTATTGCCAATTATTACTTTATTATAACGGATTGTCAACAGCACGTACGGCTTACTGCCCGTGCGGCCCATATTTGTATATAATATTGTAAATATCTTACTTTTAGTCTAATAAAGTCCTACTACTACTAGCATTTGTTATATTAACAAAATGCTCACTGGTAATAGTGAAAAAACTGTAATCGAAGAGGAATTCACCGAAGAAGAACTGTGATGTTTTGCACATGCACTTGTGACATCATGTGATATAGAACGCATATTTTCATTGTATAAACCCTTCTTCACTGACAGACGAAGGAGCTTCACCCAAGAAAACCTCATGAAAACCTTCCTTATCTACTGTAACAGCCAGAGATATAAGATTACCCACAAAGCAAATAATTTATTTGATTTCATTACAATCTGTTTTTCCATATTTAGGGTGCATATTTCCTACATATCTCATGCATATTTAGTACTTTATTTTGCATACAAATCCGGGCCCCACTAATTACATTCGATATATATAAATTATATCAGGTATCGATTTTATATGTAAAATCCGGAGGAAAACATTTCAAATAAAAGTTAGTATTACCAACGTTAGTGAGTTAGCATGCTATTACATTATAATTAATTCCTGAATTGAGCATTTACTTCTTAATACCATTACTACTAGAGGAGTTAGCATATCGCTACATAAATGACGTCAAAGTATGACACGTTATTTCGTTTAATTTACTTTAACAAATCCATGTGAAATTTTCCATAGGCAAAACAAAAGCTATGCAAATGAATGGAAAGGATTTAAACAGTGTTAAAATACTACTAGATGGGAAAATGATCGAACATTTTTTTTAAATTTACTAACTTAGATTATGTAGCTTCCCCTCCATGGTATCTTTACCTTGTCGTGGTGGAGTGGCTTGTGTGCTTAAATGATCCTGAGAGCTATGCCGACGGTAGCATTGCTGCCGATAGGGTTACCCATGCCGGACTGGTCGAAGGTGATAAGCCAGACGAAATAAGTACCTTGGTCGAAAGAGTGACGATCTTTCACCGTAAAAATACAACCGTCAAGAAATGCGGACATGGGTTCTACTGGGGTAAAATTTTCCGGAGGTCAAATAGTCCCCCATTCGGTTCTCCGGGCGGGGACTACTTCAGGGAACCCATGCCAAAGTCTCAAACACAGGGACATGTTCCTAGGAACATGGAATGTTAGGACTTTATACAATAGCGGGGCACTAGAGATATTAACGCGGGAATTGGATAAATCGCCCTTGGATATAGTCGCTTTACAGGAAGTTAGGTGGCCAGGAGAAGGTAGTCAGGAATCAGGAAGCTTTGCATTATACTATGGGGGTGCAGAAAGACCTGCATTTGGAACGGGCTTTTTTAGTCAGAAGGAGGATCCTATCCGCTATCCGAGATATTAAGTTTGTTAGTGATAGGATATCATACATAATTCTAAAGGGTAAACGACATGATTTTATAATTGTAAATGTACATGCCCCCACAGAAGATAAAGATGACAAGATCAAGGATGAGTTCTATGACGAATTAGAATGCTTATTTGATAGCCTTTCACGATATCATATGAAAATTGTCTTAGGAGATTTTAATGCAAAAGTGGGGCGGGAAGATATATTCAAACTAACAATAGGCAAATTCAGTCTTCAATGAAGATAGTAACGACAACGGGGTTAGATTAGTCACCTTTTCCACATCAAAGAATCTCATTGTTAAGAGCACAACATTTCAGCATAAGGATATTCATAAATACACCTGGACGTCCCCAGATGGAGAAACTCGGAACCAGATAGATCATGTATTAGTGGATAAACGCTGGCACAGTAGCATCATCGATGTTAAATCAGTTAGAGGGACAGACTGCAATTCGGATCATCATCTGGTCAGAGTGAAAATCAGAAACGGCTATCGCTAATGAGAGGAACAAAACGCTAAAGATGATTCTGTAAAATATGAATTAAAAAAACTTGAAAAATGATGAAATGCGGCAAGAATACCAAATCAAAATTGCTAATAGATTTGAAGTACTGGGATCTTCAGATGAGAATGTGGCAAACGAAGAAGAAACTGATATAAATAAAGAATGGGAGGCTATAAGAGATACTATTAAATTGTCAGCATCAGAAAGCATTGGTTGTTTAAAAAAGAGGCAAACAAGAAATGGTTTGATGAGGAATGTGCCGACATCGTAAAAGAAAAGAAAGCTAGCAAAAATGAAATGGTTACACGAGCCAAATGAGGTAAATTTAGAGCAATTGGGGTAGTGTTAGACGGGAAACCACCAAGTTACTAAAGAGTAAGAAGAGGGAATATTTGAGAGAGAAGATTAATGATCTTGAAATGAATGCAAAAATAGGAACATTAGAGAATTATATCAGGGAATTAGTATAGAGAAGAAAGGGTTTCAGACTAGAACAAACATAATTCGGAATGAAAATGGGGATATGATTGCAGATTCCAAGAGTATATTAAATAGATGGAAAAGTTATTTTAATCAGCTATTAAATGTACATACAGAACAGGACATTGAGGAGGATAAGTTACAGACAGCAGAAATGCTAGTCGCAGAGCCAAGTGCATTAGAGGTTGAAATGGCAATTGAAAAATTGAAGATGTATAAAGCATCAGGTTCAGATGAGATCCCAGCAGAACTGATAAAATCAGGGCGAGAAAAATTGATGGACAAGATACGCTGGTTGCTTACTATGATTTGGGAGGAATCAATTATCGTACCAATTTATAAGAAAGGCGATGATAAAACGGATTGCAACAACTATAGGGGCATCTCATTACTTTCAACTTCGTACAAAATTCTAACAAATATATTAGTAAGCAGACTTACTCCCTATATTGATGACATTCTAGGAGATCATCAATGTGCATTTAGAAGAAACAGGTCTACAACAGATCAGATTTTTAGTATAAGACAGATTTTAGAAAAGAAATGGGAATATAATGGTACTGTACATCAACTATATGTAGACTTCAAAAAAGCATATGATTCAATTAAGAGGGAGAAGTTATATAGTATCCTCCTGGAGTTCGGAATTCCTAAAAAGTTAGTTAGACTTATACGAATGTGTCTAAATGGCTCAACGAGTAGGGTGCGTGTAGGCAAACAGTTTTCAGACACTTTTGAAATCCAGAATGGGTTGAAGCAAGGAGATGCACTATCTCCTCTACTATTTAATTTTGTACTAGAGCATGCCATTAAATCTTTAGAGAATGAGGAAGGCCTACAACTGATGGTATATAATAAGCCGTTAGTTTATGCTGATGATGTGGTACTACTGGCCGATAGCGAGGAGATACTAAAGGCCAACACGCACACACTATTGAGTAACACTAAGAATTAGGACTGGAAGTAAATATCAGTAAAACTAAATATATGGTCACACGTAGAAATACATTATATAATGGAAATGGACAGCTAATGACAAATGAGGGAAATTTTGAGGAAGTGGCTGAATTCAAATACCTAGGAACAATAATCACAAATAGGAATGAGATGCACAAAGAAATTAAACATAGGCTCAATTCTGGAAATGCATGCTATTATGCATTGCAGAGACTTTTGATGTCCCAACTCCTTTCAAAAAACGTTAAGGCGAAAATATATAAAACTATTATTCTACCAGTTATATTATATGGGTGCGAAACATGGACTCTTACTTTAAGGGAGGAAAGGAGATTACGAGTATTTGAGAATAAAGTTCTTAGGAAAATTTTTGGACCAAAGAGAGATGAACAGACAGGTGAATGGAGAAGACTACATAACAATGAACTACATGGTCTTTATAGGAAGCCAGATATAATAAGAACAGTTAAGTCCCGTAGACTGCGATGGGCAGGACATGTTGCTCGTATGGGGAATGAAAGACGTGCATGGAAACTTCTTGTAGGAAAGCCAGAAGGAAAACGCCCAGATGGTAGACCAAGAATGAGGTAGGACAACAACATTAACTATGATTTGAGGGAAGTAGATTATACAGGGAATGATTGGAAAGCATTAGCTCAGGTTACGGATGTATGGAGAGCTTATGTCCGTGCGGTCATGAACCTACGGGTTCGATAGTGCCAGTGAGTAAGTAAGTAAGTAAGTAAGATTATGTAGCTTCTGATATACGTAATGACGTAAAAAAATACAACAATATTATGATGACCTTGAAGAAGATTTCCGGGCTATAGGCCGTGGTCTTGAGGCTTGAAGTTGCCCAACGTTTCGCCAGATATTGCGTCTGGCATCCTCAAGGGTGTCTTGAGGCAACGTCGAGGAACTTCAAGCTTCAAGACCACGACCTACAGCCCGGAAATCTTCAAGATCATCATAGTAACTCTGGCCGTGAAAGTCTAAGTCAGTACAACAAGATTAATAGATTCACTACTCTTCGTTTTGGAAAATAAATTTCAGTAAAGAAAAAAACACAAAATTACTGTTACATAATACAACAGAGAAAACGGATTCAAATTACATCAGTGGAAATGGACTTCATACTCGAGGTACAAATTCAGATTATATGCAGCCTAAATGAGATTTTCAAGTATACCATTAGATTTAACTGGATTTGAGAAGAAGAAAAACACATATATAATGACAACAATAAACGTTATAAACATTATAGAAACATTCAGACTTATCAGAATAATTGACAATACTGTTTGCAGCGAATGGACCTAAACCGACCACGAAAAAAACTTTATTGTAGCAATCAATACATTTAAATTCATTACGAAACACCGTAAAGGTCATTATGTAAAAATTAAAAACATAAGTTTGGTAACTGAAATCTCTGTCGTCCTCAAATATTAAATGCTGTCGATTTTTCTGGAGGCCATTCGAAACATATATTTCATCTTCTGCTTCTAGATTGACCATTCCAGAAGCAGACGAAAAAACATAAAAGTCCTCCTGAATAATTGACAGCATTTAATAGTTGAGGACGGCTGAGATTTCTGGTACTAATCTTATATTTTCAATTGTTATTAAAGCAACCTAAAGTATTCAGAAGCAGAGAAAGACAAAGTAACAGTGGGACTGCCATGAACATGTTAAGAGTTACGAACAGGTTCAAATGAATCTAACCTACATGTTTACGATGATTTTGAATTCACGTGTATGTCTGACCCTTTCCCACACTTTGCAAAATTACATCCTCTAGGTCCCATTGTCAGCATTCAGAACAAGTCTGTGGGTTCGATTCCCTGTTTTAAGAAGTGTACATTTATGAGGGTATTGTCCTCGATGAAACTGGATCTAGGTGTGTGTGAGACTGTTCTTAATGTGTTTGTTTGTAACGGAAAAATAAATGAAACAAAAGAACGGGACAAAAGAAAATAGGCAAGCAAGAATAAAAAATCTGACAATAAAAATTTCTAACATGGGTTGGGTGGTACGTGAAAAAAATAAAGCAAAAAATAGTCTGCACTTCGCGTCGTGTGGATAGGGTTTCACGTTTATTACCAATGGTCTCAGCACACAAGGGCATGTGGAATTATTCTAGACTTAACTTTGAGACTGTGTGGACGTTTCTTGCAGCTTGGCAGCTCTACATCCCCTGGTTTTGTCAAAACGGTAAGATATGACCATTTACTTTGTCTTTTTCATTTAGTTCAGTTCTGAATTATCAGAAATTATTTACCAACTTTTTAATTCAATGAACGATACAAAATAGAACTTCATGTATATTCAATAATGATCACTGTTTTTTTGTACATGTATACTCCTTTTCGCTAATACAAGTAATTACAGTGTAGATTCGAGCTAAATACGTACTGCAAAATTTTTAATTGGCAATGTCTCCTATAGGATACATCAATTGGCTTCGATTAACTAGTATGACCTTATTAATGAAACAGAAGAAGAAATCATTAACGAGCAGCAATATCCGTAAATGTGTGTCGATATACACAATAAACAATTATAATAACAGTCAAATGTATATTATGTTTTTAAGTGTGTTCGGCGATATTCTAAATAACTGGCATGAGAAATTAAGTGTTTTTTTTTTTTACCAATATATAAGGTTCGATATGGGAGGAGGGTCAACTGAAGATATAAAAACTTCCATTCACTTTCATATGAATACACTGAAGCGTGTACTTAATAGTTTTGCAGTTTATATTCATGCTTCTTATTAGTTTAAATGAAAAAGCAGATACTGGCAAATGAGGTTATTAACACGTCAGTTGAAAATGGCTGAATTTTTCCGTAATCACGGAAGGGCAATCAAATTACACAAAGTTAGAAAAAGTGCAACGGAAGAATATTTTAAATTTTAGATTGCAAAATAATATTATATTTTGGCAGACGAACTTTTTTCCCGAACAAGGAGAGTAACGAGCTTAAAATAAAATATTAACGGAATATTTATATTTGAATTAGCTAATATAATCAATCATCAATTCTTAACGTCGCAACTCCTTTCAAAAAACGTTAAACTGAAAATGTATAAAACTATTATTCTACCAGTTATATTATATGGATTATAAACATGGACTCTTACCTTTAAGGAGGAGGAAAGGAAAGTACGAGTATGTGTGAAATAAAGTTCTTTTGAACATTTTTTTTTTTAACAAAGAGAGATGAAACCATCAAAAGTGCAATAGAGAAGCTTTTACTTACCAAGCTGAAAAACCCATCGGTTTAATAGGAAGCCAGATATAATAAGAACGCTTAAGTCTTGCAGACTGCGATGGGCAGGACATGTGGCACGAATGGGGAATGAAAGAGGTGCATGGATGTTTGTTTTAGAAAACCAGAGGCAAAACGCCCATTTGGTTAACCAAGAATGAGTTGGAAGAATAATATTATCTATGATTTGAGGGAAGTTGATTATACAGAGAATAATTGAAAAAAAATTAGCTCAGGGTAGGGATGTATGGAGAGCTTATGTCCACTCGGCCATGAACCTACGGGTTCGATAGTGCCAGTGAGTTACTTAATTAGTTAAATTATTCATCAATGGGCTGTAATACGTGTAAAAGTTGAAACCAAGAAAAAAAAATACAATAAATATAATCAAAACTTCCTTCTAGTGGGCTATGGTTTAATAAAAATACAGGGGGACACAAAACATAATTGAAGTCATTTAGTCTAAACACTTTCCATTTTTGTTATTACGGAACTGAGAGTTTACGTTCATGGATTATAATCGGAAACTAACTAAACAACTCACTCGCTGTCACTACCGAACCCGAAGGTTCTTGGCCGCGCGGACATAAGCTCTCAATTCATCCCTATATTGAGTTCATGTTTTTTAATCATCTCCTTTATATTTCAACTCCCTCAAATCATGGATAATGTTATTCTCCCACCTCATTGTTGACCACTACCTACTGGGCGCTTTCCTGCAATAAGTTTTCATGAATCTCTTGTACCACATGTACTGATTATTGCAGTCTACCAGACTTAATTTTTCTTATTACATTTCATTTACAATGAAGATCATGTACCTCACTGTTATGTAGTCTTTCCCATTCACCTATTTGTTCGTCTCTCTTAGGTCTTAATGTACTTTTAACAACGTTATTCTCAAATATTCGTAATCTTTACTCCTCCTTTAAAGAAGAGATCATGTTTCGTATCCATAAATTACAACTAGAAAAATAACGGTTCTATATATTTTAAATTTAATGTTTTTGAGAGAATTTGGGATACATTATTCTCTACAATATTAATAGCATGCGTCTCAAGAGTTAAGCCTGCGTTTAATTTCTTTTTCCACCTCATTTCAGTTTGTAATTATTGCCCCTCCTAACAAGGGGCATGCCGAAACGTTCCTTGAAACCTCTTTCAGAGAAGTGTTTTGATGAACCAAGGCTGTGTCCGAAATAATATATGCAGTTTTAACCGCAAGGTACTAAAATCTGTTCCAAGAATTAATAAGCTTATATAATATACATAGGCCCAAAACTAAAATGTACTGAAAATGTAATCAAATATGCTATAAGATAAACATGTCTTATAACAACATATTATATGATATGTTATAAGACATGTTTATCTTACAGCATATTTGATTACATTTTCAGTACGTTTTGGGCCTATGTATGTTTTATGAGCCTATTAATTCTTGGTACAAATCCAGCGCCGAAATCTCTCATTTAAACAATAGGGAAATTAGTATTTTCGATAATCCTCACTGCCAGCATTCCGCGCCGCGTGCCTTCTCATTCCACCCCGCACTTACTCAAGCAGGGAGTCCATCTATTTCGGACAGTGGGATGCAATTGCTGGATTCGGGTTTCGATTTCTGTGCCTTGAAGTTAAAAACGGCAGATTGTTTTGACACTGCGTTGGTATATCAAAGCCCTTCTCATCAGCATCATCATCATCATCATCATCATCATCATCCAGGTATTAAGCCTGTTGGCTCGTTCCGGTTTCATGTAAGCTAGAATTGTTAAAATTGTTCAGATCATCTTCTGTGTGGGCGATCAACATTTCTCCTTCCGTGCGGTTTATAATTTAGCAATAATTTTGGAAATTTTCCTTCTGGCATTCTATCAATATGTTCTTTCCAGACGCTCCTATATTTAATTATTCGGTCTGTAAGTTTGAAAATATTTAGTTCCTTTCTTATATCTTCATTTCTTTACTTATCCAGCAGACTATATCCTGCTATATTACTTAAAAATCGCATCTCAGCTGCTTCCAATCTTTGTTCTTGTCTTTTAGTGATCGTCCAACATTCTGATCCATACATAAATACAGGAACAGCCATTACTTTATAAAATTTAATTTTTGTTTCTTTCTTGTGTTTTTAAGGGTTCTTTTAATAGTGCCACACATTAGATTAAATTTAATTATTTTGTCATTAATATCTTCAATTTTAACATATGATAAATTGAAACCTAGATATTTAAAACTGTTCACCTGCTCTAAAAATGTATTATCAATTACTATTTTTGCTCTTTAGGTATCATGTCCCAAAACCCTTGTCTGGGGTAAATTTCAAGGTAGGGTTAGATATGCAATGGTTTACAGTACCCTAGTAAGTATATACTCAACTTTATTCACATCACTGAATGTATAAGTTTGTTAGATTACGGTATTATAAATTTAACACTTAATTTTATAAGGGTTCGATAATGCTGCATGTAATATCATAACACATTTTGTTTTGTTTGTACTCTATGTGAATAGCTTAATTATATCCTAGAGTTATTACTCTTAATTAAGTAAACCGAAAAGAAACTGAATATCCTCGCGTAATGAAAAGGATGTAGTTAAGAAATCTCCGCATAAAAGAAATTAGATAACTAAATTAAAGGGAGGCGGTGAATTAACGCAATAACGAGATGAAAGATAAATAAATTGAAAGGGAAGGGAAAGGCACGTAAAAATTGCAAATGCAAATGAAAATTTATCTAGACTATGGAAGAAAAGGAATGACGTTTCGAGAGCTATAGCGGCGTGAACAACTAAAGCGCATAATCTTTTTTAAGTGCATTTGAAAGTTCTATAGTGACAGTAACGTCTGTAATTTTGTATTTCGCACCATATTACATAAATAAATTTTCCAACCTTACAGAAATATATAAATAACGGACGTAAAAAATCTTTGAAATCTACGAGTATATTACTAGTTGAGTTGGCCAACTTACTTACTTACTCACTGGCACTATCGAACCCGTAGGTTCATATCCACGCGGACATAAGGTCTCCATACATCTCTATCCTGAGCTAATGCATTATTCCTTGTATAAGCTACTTCCCTCAAATCATAGTTAATATTATTCTCCCACCTCATTCTTGGTCTACCAACTGGGCGTTTTCCCTCTGGCTTTCCTACAAGAAGCTTCCATACAAGTCTTTCATTCCCCAAACGTGCAACATGCCCTGCCCATTGCAGTCTACGAGACTTAACTGTTATTATTATATCTGGCTTCCTCTAAAGACCATGTAGTTCATTGTTATGTAGTCTTCTCCATTCACCTGTTTGTTCATCACTCTTTGGTCCAAAAATTTTCCTAAGTACTTTATTCTCAAATACTTGTAATCTCCTTTCCTCCCTTAAAGGAAAAGTCCATATTTCGCATCCATATAATATAACTGGTAGAATAATAGTTTTATATATTTTCAGTTTAACGTTTTTTGAAAGGAATTGGGACATCAAGAGTCTCTGCAATGCATAATAGCACGCATTTCCAGAATTGAGCCTATGTTTAATTTCTTTGTACATCTCATTCCTATTTGTGATTATTGTTCCTAGGTATTTGAATTCAGCCACTTCCTCAAAATTTCCCTCATTTGTCATTAGCTGTCCATTTCCATTATATAATGTATTTCTACGTGTGACCATATATTTAGTTTTATTGATAATTACTTCCAGTACTAATTTCTTAGTGTTACTCAATAACATGTGCGTGTTGTCCTTTAGTATCTCCTCCTCGGAAATAAAATTAAACTTTCACGACATTTCTTACAATTAGTTTTCAGCTAGAAAAGGACATAGGTTAAAAATTACTTTTGTTCAAATTCATATCATATAAATCTACAGGTTAATTTACATCTTACGGTCTAAGACACTGTTTCTTAGGCCGGTATTCAGGAACCAAGCTTTACGCAAAGAGCGACTGAATACACTGAGCAAAAAAAAATAAACTTTTTTTTTGTCTCAAAACAATATGTGATTCGGATAGCATTTTTTCTCCTCAATTCAAATATGATATCTGTTTTTCTCCATCACGCAAGGTTTCCGAGAGATTCCATCCTTTTAGCCGGGAACAAATCATTTCAGACTGGTTTTTGGATGACTTTAAATCTCGTATGAGATTGTTAAGATCTTCTTGAGTCAATAAATGATTCTCAGATGAACAGCTTTGTTCAAAAGTTGTATCACCAAAATCTATTTCTTCTTCTTCCTTACTTCCATCAGAACCTGAGCTCTCTTCATGTAATGTCACATGTTCTGGGGGCTTTGGTATGGGCAATTCTTCGCAGTGTGGTACTGGTCTCATTGCAGATTGCAAGTCAGGGTACACCACTGTATGTTTTGATTTTGACGTAATCCCTTTAATGTTTGTTAAGCAGAAAATAATTATTTAAATCCATTAATTGAAATTGAATTAAAGACAACTGTGGGCGATGGAGAAATTCCGAATACATATTAGAAAACACGATAAGAAACTGCATTAAGTACAACAATTGGTAATAATAATAATAATAATAATAATAATTATTATTATTATTATTTATTTATTCTGGCAGAGTTAATGCCATAAGGCCTTCTCTTCCACTCAACCAGCACAAATACAAATAAATATTTGACAAATATAGATATACACTATACTACTTATAAACAGTTTAAGATGCATTAAATGTAGCAATGTAAATTTCATATGTACAAACGACATTTTATATGATAACAATAATAATACGATAACGATAACAATAATAATAATAATAATAATAATAATAATAATAATAATATAATAATGATAATGTCCACCGCTGTGGTCTCGAGGTAGCGTGCTGCCTTGTCACGCAGCGGGTCCGGGTTCGATCCCCGCTCGGGACAGCTTTTCTGGGTGAGGTTTTTATCGGGGTTTTTCCTCACCTGTAAGACAAATGTCAGGAAAACTTTAAGGCCCAAACGGTCCCCGAAATCATATGGCCATCGCAATCATCATCATTCATATTCATCTTATCATCATCATCCTTCATCGGTGTGGAAAGCAACGGGAAGCTACCACGCCTATAATTCCCTAGTAAAGCTGCAAAGCTTAGCATGAAAATGCTATGATTGCAGTGAAAGACCTGCCTTCGGGAAGAAATACTATGAATGAATGAATAATGATAATAATAATATAATGATAATGATGATAATAATAATAATAATAATAATATAATAATAATAATAATAATAATAATAATATGAATATTATAAATTATACGAGAAACACCAATTAATATATATATATATATATATATATATATATATATATATCTTACACTGGGTAATGATGAAGTCGAGTTTAGAGCAAATATAAATTTAGATTTCTTTTAAAAGTTGCCAATGTCCGGCAGCCCCTTGCTACTCATGAGACAAGAATCATGTTGACCAGTGATACCGGCCTTAGTGCGGGGCCCACGATGATTTAACTTTCAAGGGAATTGTCTATCATTGCATGCAGAAACTTATCTTGAAATTCTCCCCTAGAAGATTGTGACATACCAAGGCCGTAAACAAGAAAATTGATGCCGTTTTTTACTGCAAGAAACTAAATTTCAGCGCCAAATATCTCATTTAAACTTTAAGGGAAGTCAATAAATCAATACTTTTAAAATTAACTTTAAAGCACCGTTGAAGTTACGTAATAAAGTATTGAAATTATAAAATTAGTATCTGATAAATTAGTCGTCCTCAACTACGAAAAGTTCTGTTAGAAAACTTCAAGTAGTTAAAATATGCAGGCCTTTCAAAGCAATGTTTCATCTTCTGCATTTCAACTGGTACTAATGTTGGTAATAAGAGATGTAACAGATAGTTACCCTTTTTGCATCCATTCCCAGACGTTATTGATACTCCTGTGTGTTGCTGCCTGGGGACTGGAATATCTTCTAGTCAGGAAGTTGTCTAAAAATCAAGAAGACAATACCTAACAGGAACTGAAACAATGTGTTGGTTTTTCTTGCAATGCAGGTTGCATAGAACAAAATACAAGAAAGGTTGCTGAATCCGTTGTACAAATTATACAACAACATTAGTACCAGGTGAAATACAGAAGATGAAACATTGTTTTGATAGGCCTACATACTTTAACTACTTGATGAAGTTTCCTAACGGAAGTCTATTTTAGTTGAGGACGACAGATTTATCAGGTACTAATTTTATAATTTAAATATTTTAAGGGAAGAAATGTAACTTCCAGTCCCCGCAGTAGCCGAGTGATTAAGAGAAGGTGCCTTGGCGCAGAGCTACGAGGCCTACGCTGGTTCGAGTCCTCATGTGGGAGAAATGTTCTCATGGACCTGTGTCCACCCAGCGTCGTGAGGCATTTGGGTAGTTACAATAAGTAGCGGCTCCAGGTTCAGAAACCCAGTTATAACGGCTGGTGGCCCGACATGCTGAGATGTCACCCCTAGACTGGCTGGTTGATCGTCTACCTCTGTAATTAACGCATGTAGATGTGAGGCCAGCATTCAGCTGGTAGGCCAAGGGCTTTCTAGGGCAATCGCGCCGTGGAGAAAAAAATACTACTACTGAATTGGTAGATTGGTAACCCTCACTACATTTCCGCACGCCACGTCCCGCCACATATCTAACCCCAAAACCTGCTCGAATGCCGTGTCCCACCACACTACACTTCGTTTCACTCACGCAGGGAATCCTTCTGCTTCGCACAGTGGGTTGCCATGGCCGGATTCTGGCTTCGATTTGTGTGTATTGCAGTTAAAAGGCAGATCATTTTTTGGACACGACCTTGATTTTGGGAGAAGTTTCAAGTTAGGTTTCGGCATGCAAAGTTTGACACTTTCCTTGTTAGTGGAATAATAGTTAGTGTTTCAATTTTAAATAAGTTCGTTAAAAATGTTATAAAAGTCCGCTAATTTAAAATAAAATATACATTTTCAAGTGCTCAACATTCTGTTGGCAAAAAAATGATTAATTATAACTTTATTTAATATACAAGGTGTCATGGCATGGCCTTGTAAAGAAACAGATCAAATATTTAATTCAACCAAATATGTAAGGGAACTAAGGCTACCTTTACCATCTCCATAGTTAGCGTAATGTGGATGTAGTGTTGTAAATGATTTGCTGCTAAAGAAAAGAAATCAGTTTGAGGTGGAGAGACCCGAGACTGAAGATAACTGAATTGGAACCTGAAATAACTTTTGTTTGTAACAAACAACGAACGCAAGAGTCTCATTAAAATTTTGTAGTCGTCTAGAAGTGATCTCATACCGTTTTTGCAAATTATTAAAAATGTTATATAAATACGTTTCATTAAAATTGTTTTGTATTACAATTTCTGTTCTCAATTGTATGCTTTTAGAATTTACGGTCTGTGTTTCGTTATAAATTTGCGGATTCTTAAACGCTTTTTCCTAAAGCGTATCATTTATGCTTCATGCAGTAAAAATTTGTATTTTTTTAATATTAAAATTATGTAGCCTATGTGTCACACAAGGAGAATAAGCATTTTCGAAAAGCTTAGATAGGGCACGGCACTATAAAAGTTGGGAAATACAGGTCCAAGGAGATAAGAGAATTCTAAAAATTTGCCACCCTTGTAAGTGAATAATATTACTTGTGTTCCCATTGCATTTAAATTTTCTTGATGTTTAATTTAAAAAGGTTTCCCCGAAATATTCGTTACTTTGACGTGTTTAAAAATAAATATATTCCGGTCAAAAAAAAATTGTTTTAGACAATGAGCAGTGGGTGTTATTTAAGAGAAAATAAGGAGTGTAGTAGGACTTTATTAGACAAAAAGTAAGATATGTACAATATTATTTACAAATATGGGTCGCACGGGCAGTAAGCCATACGTGCTTTGACAGTCCGTTACAATAAAGTATGGGAAAATAATATGAGAATGATAAATAAGAAAATTGCCTGCGACCCGTGATAATCGGCAATGGTGGTATTTCTCTTATCTGTGGTCTATATTGGAAATGATTGTCAGCACTGGTTCCTTTACTGTAATTTTGTATTTGTATTGGTATGCCAAAATATACAATGTGATTTTAGACAATGCTTTTTTAGGCCTAATACTGTTGGTTTGATGTATTTTTATTGATGTGAAATTATAATTTTAGTAGTTTTTTTACAAGTGCCGCTGTGATGGTCTTTTAGGAACTATTCTAGTATTAACTTTTTATTCCAGGGGAAACCACATTACATTCAGATCAGAATAGCTTATCTCGGGACCTTCGCCCAATTTGGCATTTGTATGACAGACTGTCAAAGGAGCGTGACTATTATTTACTTATTTATTTATCTGCAGGAGGTTACAATTTTTGTAAATACATCACACTTGCAAAAATATTTTTTTTATTCGAATTTTATCCGATGTCCTTATTGTTTGTTTTTTTTTACACGCTTTATATTAGCTTGACCTGTATCTATCTATCTATCTATCTATCTATGTAACTGAATCTTTCAACGCGTTTTACACCCACTTAAAATAATTGGATCGACTTGAAATTTTTTACACTTGTAAAGGACCCGTGACAATACAATAATGTCACATTTATTTTCTAAAATCCTGGCCAGAATCATCATAAAATAAAAAAAAAAGTGTCTTTGTATGTATGTGACAGAATCTTTGAACACGATTTTCACCCACTTGGAGACATTGGATCGACTTGAAACTTCGTATACTTGTAAAGAACCCGTGACAGTACAATAATTTCATATTTATTTTCTAAATTCCTGGCCAGAATCATCAGAAAATAAAAAAAAATAAAACTGGTATAATAGGTTACGGACTTGTCGACTTTTTAGTCAATTGTTGTAAAAGCTCAGTTGGTAGATCTGTGAACTAGTGGTATATAATTTCAGTAATCCATAGGTCGCTGGTTCGAATCCGGCTGGGGAGGATTTTTTTTAGAAGAGTAATACTTTTAGCTCATACAACAATAGTATGGAATTTAAAGATTAAAAATTCTTATCTTATTCTGTAAAATATTAAAACTAAAAAATAAAAAAATAAATAATAATTTTTAAAAACTAAAATAGCACGCTTTATTAGAAAACCGAACTCAATAATGAAAAATTATTTTAATTTCCAACACGCTTGTGATAAATTTAAAGTGGTCAACAAAAAAATCATCTCCAACATATATACAATAAAACTAGAATTATCAACTAAAATAAAATAATTTTACCATCAAAAGCGTGGGGTGCTTTTTATGATTTTTACATGTTCTTCTTAGAGACTTTACTTTTACCAATAGGCTATCTGTTTATTATCAAATGTATTAATTGATATAGAGCACCCCACGCTTTTGATGGTAAAATTATTTTCTTTTTGTTGATAATTCTAGTTTTATTCTATATGTGTTGGAGATGATTTTTTTGTTGACCACTTTAAATTTATCCCAAGCGTGTTGGAAATTAAAATAATTTTTCATTTTTGAGTTCGGTTTTCTAATAAAGCGTGCCATTTTAGTTTTTAAAAACTATTATTTATTAGTTTTGTTTTGCACTGTACTATCTTCGAGGAGATACAGAATGCATCGTCGTTCGGTGACAGACTTAACTAGTAGCGGTATTAGGACTTTGACTAAAATGAGATGCATATAATGTTATTTACAAGTATTATCGCATGGGCAGCAAGCCTTATCTTCTGTTGACAGTCCGTATCAATAAAATAATATCCAGTAATAATATAAAATAGACAAAAAACAACATAGTAGATAACAATACAACTACGTTATACATTAATTAAGTTGCATAGAGTTATATTAATGACATTATACTTTATGCTTACATATTTATTTACCCGCGAATGAGCGTTGTTCATATTTTCCGCGTTTTGTCCGGAAATTTACCCATGTTTATCCAATGTTCTGTGTTTATCATTAACTCGTAGCATGCCAATCTTTCACGATTTGAATTTGGAAATATTTCCGGCAACATCTGACGCCTCCAATATTCCAAACCGTTACATTTTCATTATATATATATATATATATATATATATATATATATTTCGTCTTCAAAGCTCCGGTACATTTTACATATTCGCATACCGTGATGGTCGTCATTAATTAAATTGTAATATGTGCATCTGAAATAGACAATTAGCAATCTAGTCAGTGGAATGTAAATAGATGTTTATATTTTACTGAAATATTCCTGAAAAGTTTCCGAGAAATTCATCAGGTTAAATTAATTCTTAATACACGTGGTAACTCTAAGTTTATTAATGGATTTGAGAATTGCAAGATAATATAACTCTCTCGCTTATTATTAATTAGTAAATGCAGACGTTTCTCCTCTCGTAGAAAGAATCATAACCTTTTCTTTTATCTCTTCTGCACGACAAATAAAAATCTTCTCTATGCATTATATCTTATATTTATTTATACAGGCGAAATTAGTTTCTTTGAATCGCGATTTTCTCTTCTCGAAATACAATGTGGATTTTCTCTATAGAAAATCCGTAAGGATTTACTTACGCAAGTTTTTTTTTTATTATTGTCTTATCGCCAGAAAAATATTTTGTTATTCGCATCAATATGTCCCCTACCCCATAAAAAGGATCCTATCTGAAATAACAAACATTTCTGTTATTTATCAAATTGTAGCAACATTTTTCGCTTTTTTAATAAAAATACATTTTTTCGTGTTACAAATGTGTTACTGGTGTTGAATAAATTAAAAAATACTTTTTCCTCATCTATTTCTCTAATACGTTACTCACTGTGAACTTCATAAAGCATATGGACGGGTTTGTAGTTACAATGGCGTAATTCAGATTTCTTTGTTATCCAGAAATTATCATAACAAAAGGCACTGTAATAAATTCAATAACAAAGACAATCTACTATACTATTATTTTCGGAATGTCACTTGATTACAAATTTAACATTGAATTTAATTGAATTTTTAGACCTATATAGGTTAAAGTTTACTAACTGGCACTACAATCTCAACCCGCAGGTTCATGGTCACGCCGACATAACCTCTATATACATCCCTATCCTGAGCTAATTTCCATTTACCTCCTTCAAATCATGGTTTATATTGTTCTCCCATATCATTCTTGTCCACCGTTGTGGTCTCGAGGTAGCGTGCTGCCTTGTCACGCAGCGGGCCCGGGTTCGATCCCCGGTCGGGGCAGTTTTTCTGGGTGAGATATTTATCGGGGTTTTTCCTCACCTATAAGACACATGTCAGGAAAACTTTAAGGCCCAAACGGTCCCCGAAATCATATCGCATTCATCATCATCCTTATCATTATCATCATCATCATCATCATCATCCTTCACCGGTGTGGAAAGCAACGGGAAGCTACCACACCTACAGTTCCCTAGTAAAGCTGCAAGCATAGCATGAAAATGCTATGATTGCAGTAAAGGACCTGCCTTCGGGCAGAATTACTATGGATGGATGGATATCATTCTTCAGCTACCTCTGTCCGCTTTCCTTCTGGTTTTCTTGCAAGAAGTTTCCATGTTCCTTCTTCAATACCCAATCGTGCCACATGCTCTGCCCATCGTAGTCCATGAGACTTAACTCTTCGTATTACTTATGGATTCTCATAAAGATCATATTACTCACTGTTATGTAGTTTTCTCCATTCATGTGTCTGTTCGTTTCTCTTTGGTCCAAAAATTTTCCTTGCTTTCTAACTAACTCACTGGCACTATCGAGCCTGTAGGTTCATGGCCGCGCGGACATAAGCTCTCCACACATCCCTATCCTGAGCTAATATTTTACAATCTTCCCTGTATAATTTACTTCCCTCAAATCATTGTTAATGTTATTCTCCCACCTCATTATTGAACTATAAACTGGGCATTGTTCTTCTGGTTTTCCTACAAGAAGCTTCCATGCCTCTCTTCATTCCCATTCGCGCCACATGTCCTACCCACCGCAGTCTACGATACTTATTTTCCTAAGATTTTTCCCCTCAAATACCCGTCATCTTTTCTCCTCCCTTAAAATAAGTAGTCCGTGTTTCTCATCTACATATTATAACAGGAATAATAACAGTTTCATATATTCTATTTTTTAGAGAATTTAATATGAACGAGTTTCTGTAATGGATAAGCATGTGTTTCTAGAGTTCAGCCCACGTTTAATTTCTTTCTGCGCCTTATTCCTGTTTGTAAATACAGGGTGTTCATAAAATAATACAGTGATTTTAGAGGTGTTCATGATACTTTAATAAACTCTAACAATATCAAAACTCATGTTAAATTAAAGAGTACATCTCCGGTTTAAATTATAAGTTCACAAGTTTTCAATATGAGGCCCGTATGTTACATGGCATACATCTTCTTTGTAGGCTCTAATTCCTCCCATACTTTAATCAGCATGTCTGGAGTGACGAATCCTGTCTCTCAACTCGGGCAGGTAGACTCGATTCTTGATGAAAACACTAAAGGCAAATATTCGCATGGAGTGAGATCTGGTAATTTCGAAGGCCACTGGTGATAAGCCCTGCCATTTCCGATCAATAGTCTTTGAACCAAAAATACTTATTTCAGTGTTGTTTGAAGTCGGAGTAAGACAATGTGATGACGTTTCAGCAGTTTTATTTAAGTTTGTTATTCAAAATAAGTTGAGAAAATTATGCTTAAGGGGATATATCTAATATATAAAAATGAATGTTTGTTTGTTTATTTGTTTGTTCGTATTTTATGCGCGGCCATACCGTTCAACCGATTGTGAAGGAGTTTTTTGGAAAATGTTCAGGAGATTCCCGAGATGAACATAGGCTATAAGAGAGTTGTGATACTCAACCACTACACCCTTAAAAATCACCCTTTGTAGTGAAAAAGTAACAAAATTCGTTTTTGACGCTTATGGCCCACGCTGCCTAAACCATAACAAATACACAAAAATTAATTTACACAGAATTGAATACCTCAAAAACTCTACAAAAAAGTTCGCGACAGCATATATTTATCTTTTATGGATAACTCACAATAACCATTTTTGTCTTTCATTGATGGCAAGAAGTAGCGATAAGTCCCGGGCAAGGAGAGCAGCAGCACGGATAACTCGAAATAACGAATTTTGTCTTTCAGCTCATTAATGCCATATTCATCGGGATATGTAGAATCCCGGACAATGCAGGGTAATCAGCACGGGGTATCTAATATAATAATGATATAAATTTAAAGTTATTATTCCTTTTATTTATTCAACTAAACGTAAAAAACTCATTATCATTTATTTAGGCGTAGCAGTGCACGCCGGGTATTAGCTAGTAATACATAAAATGAAACAAGCTTATGCTTATGCTCTTATAATCCGAAATTTAACAAGAATGTATGAAATGTTGGAGATTATTCGTACAGAAGGATAAAAGTTTGGATTAATCGTAATTAATGTAATCAAAAACTATATGAACATCTCGGCATCTAAGGGAAAACATATCTTGAAACCTATAATCATTAACAACTGTACATTTAGATATAACAATACTTTCACTTATTTAGGAATAGATTAAAATAAAAATAAAAAAAGCAAAAAAATAAATAATAGTTTTAAAAAACTAAAACAGCACGCTTTATTAGAAAACCGAACTCAAAAATGAAAAATAATTTTAATTTCCAACACGCTTGGGATAAATTTAAATTGGTCAACAAAAAAAATCATCTCCAACACATATAGAATAAAACTAGAATTATCAACAAAAAGAAAATAATTTTACCATCAAAAGCGTGGGGTGCTTTATATCAATTAATATATTTGATAATAAACAGATATTGGTAAAAGTAAAGTCTCTAAGAAGAACATGTAAAAATCATAAAAAGCACCCCACGCTTTTGATGGTAAAATTATTTTCTTTTTGTTCATAATTCTAGTTTTATTCTATATGTGTTGGAGATGATTTTTTTGTTGACCACTTTAAATTTATCCCAAGCGTGTTGGAAATTAAAATTATTTTTCATTTTTGAGTTCGGTTTTCTAATAAAGCGTGCTGTTTTAGTTTTTAAAAATTATTATTTATTTTTTTTATTTTTTAGTTTTAATATTTTACAGAATAAGATAAGAATGTAAATATCTTTAAATTCCATACTATTGTAGTATGAGCTAAAAGTATTACTCTTCTAAAAAAAATCCTCCCCAGCCGGATTCGAACCAGCGACCTATGGATTACTGAAATTATATACCACTAGTTCACCGCTCTACCAACTGAGCTCTTACAACGATTGACTAAAAAGTCGACAAGTCCGTAACCTATTATACCAGTTTTAATTATTTTGATTTTCTGATGATTCTGGCCAGGAATTTAGAAATAAAATATGAAATTATTGTAGTGTCACGAGTCCTTTACAAGTATACAAAGTTTCAAGTCGATCCAATGTCTCTAAGTGGGTGAAAATCGTGTTCAAAGATTCCGTTACATAAATACAAAGACGCTTTTTTGATTTTCTGATGATTCTGGCCAGGATTTTAAAAATAAATATGAAATTATTGTATTGTCACGGGTCCTTTACAAGTATACAAAATTTCAAGTCGATCCAATTATTTTAAGTGGGTGAAAAACGCGTTGAAAAATTCAGTTAGATAGATAGATAGATAGATAGATAGATACATAGATAGATAGATAGATAGATAGATAGATAGATAGATAGATAGATAGATAGATAGATAGATAGATAGATAGATAGATAGATAGATAGATAGATAGATAGATAGATAGATAGATAGATAGATAGATAGATAGATAGATAGATAGATAGATTAGATAGATAGATAGATAGATAGATAGATAGATAGATAGATAGATAGATAGATAGATAGATAGATAGATAGATAGATAGATAGATAGATAGATAGATAGATAGATAGATAGATAGATAGATAAATAGATAGGTAGATACAGGCCGAGCTAATATAAAGCGTGTAAAAATGAAATTAATAAAAAGCTTGTGGATGGGGAGAAATGTTATTATATAAATAAAAATATTTAAATCATCTCTTCTCTCCAGAGAAATTGGACTGAGAATGTATAAAACTCTAGTGAGACCAATAATAACATATGCAGCTAAACCATTTATCTAAATATAAAAGATGAAATTGCATTTAGTGTATCGGAAAGAACAAATATTAGAAAATTTTATGGACCAGTACGTGAAAGTGGAATAGCACGAATAAGAAATAGTCAAGAAATTGAACATATTTGTAAAGGAGAAACCGTTTTAAAATTTATAACATCGTTTAGATTGACTTAGCTAAAACAATTGTACAGAATTTATGAAAATATAATCCCCAATCTTAAAAATTGTGTGATTCTTGAAGAGGTAGACCAAGGAAAATATGGTAGCAAGAATAAATTAAAGTTAGGGATTGGAAAAATAAAGTCATGAAGAGAGATGAATGGAGGAAGATTGTGTAGGAAGCCGAAGCTTACTCTGAGCTATAGAGCACAGAAATAAGAAAAATACTGCTCATTTCAGACTCCTCAAATATAATCATATGTTTTTTATGTGAACATTGAATTCTGGATCACCATGTACGTTTAAGATTTTATTCTGATTACACTGCTGAACATGATTTTTGTCTCATGAGTACCAATAATTGTACTTAATGCAGTTTGTTATCGTGTTTTAAAACATGTATTCCGAATTTCACCATCACGCACATCTTTTTTTATTTAAATTTTAAATTAATGAATTTAATAATTATATTTCTAATAAACTTTTCGTCCAATTGTCCATTGTAAAATAAAACGGGGAACACTTTCATCGGGAGATTTCAGCTATGGAAAAAATATGTCAAGGCAAATGGAATCCTAATAAGCTGGCCGATTATTGTTGGACCATCAAGAGGGATACACATGCGAAAATATAGCAGAAAATCGTCCTTTCTTACTTCCTACGTGAGTCCTAATTTTCGAATATTGTGTAGTTACGAATGTAGAAGATATTAAGTGTTTGAAATTATAAATGCCTGTATCTCAGAAACCTTGTGTGGCGGAGAAAAACGGATATCATATTTGAATTCAGGAGAAAAAATACTATCAGAATCACATATTTTTCTTTCTGAGCCAACAACAGGTTTATTTTTTGTTGTTCAGTGTTATGAAAAAGAAGACACCATTAAGTAAATATACGTGATGATGATGATGATGATAATAATAATAACAATAATAGTAATAATAGTAATAATAATAATAATAATAGTAACAGTAATAGTATTAATAATAATAATTTTACTAATGGGGTAAGTCCGTAGGGCCTTCTCTTCGACTTCACCAGGATTAAAATATGCACCAATTAACAATTGTGAATTATTTACAGTTAAATCAATAACATATAATAGTCCTATTTATTTTACAGACTATAACTATTGTACATCCATCCATAGTAATTCTGCCCGAGGTCAGGTCCTTCACTGCAATCATAGCACTTTCATGCTATGCTAGCAGCTTTACTAGGGAATTATAGGTGTGGTGGCTTCCCGTTGCTTTTCACACCGGTGAGGGATGATGAAGATGATGGCCATATGACTTCGGGGACCGTTTTGGCCTTAAAGTTTTCTTGACATTTGTCTTACAGGTGAGGAAAAACCCCGATAAAAACCTCACCCAGAAAAAATACCCCGACAGAGGATCGAACCCGGGCCCGCTGTGTTACAAGGCAGCACGCTACCTCGAGACCACAGCGGTGGACCTATTGTACATCATGTATTAAAATACTACTACTACTAACCAAAAGTAATAATAATAATAATAATAATAACAATAGTAATAATAATAACTATAGTAGTAATAATAATAACAATAATAAACATGAAATCATAGTGAGTAATGTCGTGTTTTAAGTTATGTTGCGAAGATAGTGAATCGATAAGAGTAGAAAGGTAAAGGGGTAATGGGTTGGACAAAGTGTGATACATACATATTCTACGAATAAAAATCCGTTAAAGTCAGATTTTACTAAATGATTGTTTTGATGAAAGTGTTATTTTAATTATTTAATATATTAGAATAAAGCATAGGGCTAAATGTTTGTTTTGTAAGTAACGATATTTTAATAAATGCTGTTGGAAATGGTGTGAAACTGAATGTATTTGTTTCTCCTCGTATCATTCATTAACAATTGAATGGTTGATCACATCCCCTTACTACCCCAGCAAGAATCCGGCTTCCCAACGCAGCTTCAAAGGTCAAAGTTGACCTGTTTTCACCATGCTCTACTGTAAATGCCAAGTATCTCTAAGACCGCTGTAATGTATTTTAAATTTACGATGGTTTTATTCCCTTTCTTTATATATATATATATATATATATATATATATATAAAAAGCTGATGCTCTTGAATATTAAATCGTTTTATATTGATTTTGAAATAACTTTCAAATTCTGTTCGAACTGATACAATTCTAATAGGCCAACTTTTAATAAGTTTCGGATTCTATTCTATTATTCATTGCAGGGTCTAAGGCTGTATCATGTTATCTCAAATATCGAAAATTATATTTTCAGTTTTTTGAGCTTCCGGTTGTATCGAATCTATTTTACTAACTAACTCAGTGCCGTTATCGAATCCATGCCGCGTGGACATGAGTTCTCTATATATCCCTATCCTGAGTTAATGTTTTCCAATCATTTATTTACTTCTCTCAAACCATATTAAGGTTATTTTATGCCACTGTGCCACCTGTGAATATTTTTTTTTTGTCTAATGCCACCGGGTTGTATTTTATGACATTTCTGGCTTTCTCCCCTAACATTGGCAGAATTGCAATCCATTTCTTAGGTTGGGACACCTAGAAGGCGGAGTTGCGTTACCCCGATGGTATGATTGGTGATAAATGATAATGAAGCGCCAGGAGAGTTCTTAACCTAAACTTAATCTAAATCCAGACCATAGGCAACACAGGAATAATTCTCTTTAAAGAAAAATTCCTATTGTTTGACTGGGAATCGAACCCGGGACCTCATGAACAGTAGTCAGGAACGCTGACCATTAGCCCATAAGGCTGTCCAATTGTATGGGGGAACAAGTGACTGCTAGCGTCATGTTGAGTAATGTGGCAACACACGTTCCCTTTAGAACCTATTACCAGTTTGTTTACTCACATATAAGCGGATTCTATCCCAGGAGTCCACCTAAATTAGTGGGCAAGTTAGGGTGAGAAAATGGTCACGTTAATGTTAAATGGTCGAGCTAGTGTTGGGCGAGTTATTACACCTGATTAGTTTACCCTGTACATTTTTGTTAGTGTTTTTTTTGTGAAAATATTGCTACACTTTCTGAGAAATGACTGCTACATATTTGACACTGCAACTATGCTGATTTTGAGGTTACTTTGAGTCCGACTTCTCTCTTCATTTGAGGCATTTCTTACATTTTTTTGAAAAAAAAATCAGCACATATATTTCTTTCAGATAATTATTCACATACTGCAAAAATAAATTTTGTTATTATGACCTTATAGAAGATTTTCGGTCTGTTGGTCATGGTCTTGAGGCTCGAAGTTCCCCGACGATTCGCCAGAGAATACGTCCAGCATCTCACGTTTGGCTTGTTCCCCGACATTTCGCCCAGAAGGCGACCGGCGGGAAATTCGGGAAACTATAGAGACAGTAGAGGAGCAGAGGAGAGGAGAGGAGAGAGAGGAGAGGAGAGGAGAGGAGAGTAGAGAGAGGAGAGGAGAGGAGAGGAGAGGGAGGAGAGGAGAGGAGAGGAGAGGAGAGGAGAGGAGAGGAGAGGAGAGGAGAGGAGAGGAGAGGAGAGGAGAGGAGAGGAGAGGAGAGGAGAGAGAGGAGGAGAGGAGAGGAGAGGAGAGGAGAGGAGAGGAGAGGAGAGGAGAGGAGAGGAGAGGAGAGGAGAGGAGAGGAGAGGAGATGAGAGGATAGGATATTAGAGTAGATGAGATTATATTATTTATGTATAATTGTTATATATATATATGTAGTATTATATTATTTATATATATTATATTATATATAATGATATATATATATATTATATTATATTATATTATATTATATTATTATATTATATATTATATTATATTATATTATTTATATTATATTATATTATATTATATTATATATATATTTATATTATATTATATTATATTATATTATATTATATATTTCCTAGGAAAGCCATGACTTTAGATTTTTCTGTTGAGATTTCCATGTTGTAGTTTATTACAATATGGTGAAAAAAGTGGACTTAACGTTGTAGGTCTTCTTCTGAATTCGCTATAAACACAATGTAATATGCAAATATTAGGGTGTCTATATTATATATTTCTATTAAGCGGTATACTGCCATGTTGTTGTAGTCTCCATTTTTTAATAATTGAGTTCATATATATTATGAAGAACACTGGTGAAAGACCACATCGTTGTTTAACTTCTTGATTAATTGGTCTGCACTCAGATATTGAAAATATAATCTTAACTTCGATGTATTTATCCTTATAAATTTCATATATAGGTTTTATCATTTGGTATGGGATTCCATCATATTTGAGGACTTCTAATAATTTGTTTCTATGTACTTTGTCAAATACCTTCTGCAAGTCAATAAACGCAATATGTGTTTCAATATTAAACACTGTGTTTTCTATTAGAATTTTAATAGTGAAGTATCCATCTGTACAGTATCTTCTTTTTTTGGAATCCATTTTGCGCTTCATCTAATACATTGTCATAAGTAATGCCACGAGTGATTTCCAAATTATCGATAAATTCACGACTCACGAAGTGAGGACTGAATTTATTTAGATAATTTGGAAATCAAGAGTGGCATTTGTTAGGACTATTTAACGAATACAATTAAGCTGTTTACTCACAAATCATTATTTAATTATAGTTATTTTAAAATATTTATATATTTAATGTAAACGGCGATATTAGAAAACAAATGAGAAACGATTGGTACGCTCCATTTGCTTCTTTTGTTCGTCACTGCAACCAGATCATATTATTTATTGCCAAAGGAATGCAATATTTGTAAGAAGTGGAGAAAAAAAGAAACACATCCAACTGAATATTAATTCGTTTCTGATGTCCTATGATGTAAATATGACAATTATATTTTTCTGGGAAAAAATACATTTAAGAAAGAGCAAACAGTGGTTTCTTTTTTTAGTGGTATAATCAATTGCGACAAATGTTTTATATTAACTCCCGCATGCTGTATATGTTGACATTCATGAACTATATATATAATCTGTTAGCCGTATTTCTTAGTGAGTCAGTCACTGCAAAATAATGCTATGACCTATTTAGAACGTTAAAATGGAGGTGCTTTCTTTATTATGATAAACTTTAGTAGATAAATTCTACGCAAAACACGACTGTGATTGGTTGAAATAAAAAATCATTGTAACGTGATTGGTCATTGACTCCCATTTGTGGCATGAGTTAAATTGTCATAAGTAATGACAGAAGTGATTTCCAAATTATCGATAAATTCACAACTCACGAAGTGAGGAGTGAATTTATCTAGAGAATTTGGAAATGAAGAGTAGCATTTGTTAGGACTATTTAACGAATACAATTAAGCTGTTTACTCACAAATTATTATTTAAATATAGTTATTTTAAAATATTTATATATTTAATGTAAAAGTCGAGTTTTGAAAAAAAAATGAGAAACGATTGGTAAGCTTCATCTGCTCCTTTTTTTCATCACTGCAACCAGATCATATTATTTATTGCCAAAGGAACGCAATATTGTAAGAATGCACTCTAGTGGAGAAAAAATGAAACACATCGAACTGTACATATATTAATTCATTTATGATGTCCTATGACAATTATATTTTTCTGTAATGTTATTACCTGGGAAAAAATACATTTAAGAAAGTGCAAACAGTGGTTTCTTTTTTTGGTGGTATAATCAATTGCTACAAATCTTCTTATATTAACTCCCGCATGTGCTACGTATTGACATTCATACACTATATATACAAACTGGTAGCCGAATTTCTTAAAGAGTCAGTCACTGCAAAATAATGCTAAGACCTATTCAGAGTTTTAAAAAGGAGGTGCTTTCTTTATTACGACAAACTTTAGTTTGTAAATTCTTGGCGAAACACGACTGTGATTGGTTGTAAATAAAAAATCATTGAAATGTGATTGGTCATTGACTCCAATTTCGGGCATGAATTAAATAGTCACAGTTATTTATATCTGCTTTTTTTTGTTATAGGGATTACAACAGCTTGTTGCCAGCTTTTTGGTGGAGGGCCGTCATTATAAACTATATTAAACATTTAGAAACCATTCATTAAAGGCAGAGCTGGGATAATTAAATTATTAATAGTAGCAATAATGATAATTATAATGATGATAACAATAATAGTATTAATGATAAAAGTAATGATAATAATAATGTCAATAATATCAATAATATTAATAATAATAATAATAATAATAATAATAATAATAATAAATAACTTACAGGCACTATCGAACCCATAGATTCAGGGCGCGCGAGAATAACTCTCCATATATCCCCATCCAGAATTAATATTTTCCTATCATCCTCTTCGTAATCAACTTTCCTCAAATCATGTTTAATGTTAGTCTCCCACTTCATTCTTGGCATATCTACTTGGCGTTTCACTCTGATTTGCCTACAAGGAGTTTCCGTGCTTCTCTTCCGTTTCCCATTCGTGCCACATGTCCTGCTCATCACAGTGTACGTGACTTAATTTTCCTTATTGAATTTGGTTTCCCATAATTGTTAAGTTGCTCGCTGTTATGTAGTCTTCTCATTTCGCCTGTCCATTTCTATTCGATCAAAATAAATTCCTAGGAACTTTATTCTCCAATACTCATAATCTTATATCCTCTCTTAATATACGAGTCCATGTTTGGCGTCCATATAATATGGAATAACTAGGGTAATTACAGTTTTATATATTTTTGATAGAATTTGAAACGATAATAATAATACTAATAATAATAATAATAATAATAATAATAATAATAATAATAATAATAATAATAATAATAATAATAATAATAATATTAATATTCTTCTTCCTTTCATGTGATAGACGTACGGGTCTGTTACGGTCTCAATCAAACGTTTGCGGGGTCTGCCCACGGATGTCTTGCCTGTTGGCTTGGTAATAATAATAATAATAATAATAATAATAATAATAATAATAATAATAATAATAATAATAATAATAATAATAATAATTATGATTATGATAATAATAATAATGATTAGGATGATAATAATGATGATGATTATGATGATAATAATAATGATTATGATTATGATAATAATAATAATAATGATTATGATGATAATCATAATAATAATGATTATGATGATAATCATAATAATGATGTTGATATAGCGATTATGATAATGACGGTAATGGTAATAATGATAATATTAATAATGATAATATCCTCAAAACGTGTCCAATTTTCGGATGGACAATAATTGATGGCGAAAGAAGATCTTAGAATTGACACCACCAGGGAGAAATAAATTCGGACGACCTAAACACTGACTAACTAAATCACTGGCACTATCGAACCCGTAGGTTCATGGCCGCGCGGACATAAGCTCTCGATATATACCTATCCTGAGTCAATGTTTTCCAACAATCCCCTGTATAATCTACTTCCCTCAAATCATAGTTAATGTTATTCTCCCACCTCGTTCTTGGTCTACCAACAGGGCGTTTTCCCTCTGGTTTTCCTACAAGAAGCTTCCATGCACGTATGACGACCTAAACACAGTTGAAAAAAATTATTTACAGGAAGTCATGAAAGGAAGAAGACTGGAAGAAAATAACTGTTTATACTGAAGCAAACGGAAACTGCCAACACAAAAAAAATCGGTAGTAATCATGTAGATTATATTAAATATTCCATGCTAAGAATACTGAGGTGAGATTTCTGACTTTTTTTGATCGTGAAACAAGAATATGATTTTTTTTTCAGTTGTCATTGGGGAGAGATTTGGTGAACTATATGAGTGGAGTGGGAAGAATCACTAGAGAATTGGCTTTCAGAGTGATTGGAGGTGGCCAAGTGAAACGTGTAAAATTGCTCTACCTCCGTGGAAACGCGGCCTGAATAATTGAGGAATAAATCCTAGTGCTCAAAGCTTCTCTCAAGTGCTACCCCCCAATTGTTAAATTCTCTTTTACTTAATTAAGGGACACCAGAATGGCTGCGCTTTAATTACAAAAGACGAGAAATTGAAAATTACTGAAATGGATCTATAATTGAAATCGTGAAAGGAGAAAGGAGATAAGTTAATTTTTTGTTCCTTTGTCCCAAATTAAAGACAAGTCCTTCTAGCCACAATAATTAACTATGCATTAACAAATTTAGTGGTTACTGTTCAAAATGTCTGTCAATACGCGTATATCCTCACAGGGTCAAGGGGGGACTTACGACGTATGTATGTAATGGAAACTCAAAATGTACCTTGAATTTTACATTGTTCTTCCTCTTGTAAGCCCATGTTTCCCTTAACAGAGATTTAGGCGCTCTCCCCCATGCAGGAAAGAATTTGAACAATGCTAACTTAGTTATACTTGTTTTCGTATAGATGTCATTTGAGTGGTCCGTGGTCAGCCTTCCGCCTCATACTGACATCTGGGAAACCAAGGTAGTACTAGGTCGGCAAAATTCGGTAAATTTTGCTTAGAGGCCTTTTCATTCAGGCTTAAGGATCTTTTACGAGCCTGAAAATCTTCCGACTCGGGATCCACGGCTTAACGTCCCTCCCGGAGGACTTGCTCCTTGGATTTTTCCATCCTAAAAAATCCATCGACCCCGGCCGGGTTTGAGCATAACCACTAGTCCACCGCGGTCGATTTACATTGTACAAATGCTATTATATCCAGCGTTACACACTTAAAAACAGCGAACTCTGTACCGGATTTCCTACTTGATGTGGAACAATAAATGTAAAAAAATGTTAATGATGGACCTATTTGTTTGCATTTTAGAGCATTTGAAATGCCATAAAGAAAACAATAATAATTCAAATTAACTAGGGGCATATTTCAGAAAAAAAATAATTGGAAGGTGTTATATTCTTTTTCTCGTTCTTATTCTTTCACTCACAAAATCACAACTATGTATTTTATTTCTGAATTTTTCTTTCTTAAAATTGCTGTTACCGAAGGTGCCCTTTTGTTTCACGCAACTCAACTGTAAAATTATATCCATCCATCCATAGTAATTCTGCCCGAGGATAGGTCTTTCACTGCAATCATAGCATTTTCATGCTATGCTTTGCAGCTTTACTAGGGAATTATAGGTGTGGTAGCTTCCCGTTGCTTTCCACACCGGTGAAGGATGGTAATTATAAGGATAATGATGATGATGATGATGGCCGGATGATTTTCGGGGACCGTTCGGTCCTAAGCTTCCTGACATTTGTCTTACAAGTGAGGAAAAACCCCGAAAAAATCCTCACCCAGGAACCTGTCCCGACCGGGAATCGAACCCGGGCCCGCTGCGTGACAAGGCAACCAGCTACCTCGAGCCCACAGCGGTGGACTAAAATTGTATATAATCTTTTAATTCACTAGTAACTTTCATGTTCTTTTTCGTTTCGGTGAGAAGGCTAATATCTACATTGCCTTTTTAAACTCATTTTGAAGTTCTTCTTTATTTGATAATCCTCTAACGTTCCAAGTAGCAGTTCTCAACTTTTCCACAAGTTTATTTTCATTTTTTGCGCTGGTCGTCTTACGTTGATCAGTCCGGTTACTTTTACTTTTGAATATAAATCATTTATTTGAAAATACGACAAAATATTCCTGGGAAATTTGTGTGTAGCATTCTTGGTAAATTAGGAATACAGATGTGTAGCGTTTTTCCATTGACTATTCAACTCATGCCCCAAATGGGAGTCAATGACCAATCACGTTTCAATGCATTTTGTTTTACTACCAATGACAGTTGTGATTCACCTCGATATTCATCGAATTCTGTTTACCAAAATAAAGAAAGCTTCTCCTTTTTACACGCTTTATATTAGCTTGAGATGTATCTATCTATGTAACGGAATCTTTCAACGCGATTTCCACCCCTTTAGAATCATTGGATCAACTTGAAACTTTGTATACTTGTAAATGACCAATGACAATACAATAATGTCATAACGTTTTTCTAAAATCATTGCCAGAATCATCAGAAAATAAAATAAATAATAGTTTTAAAAACTAAAACAACACGCTTGGGATAAATAATTTTACCATCAAAAGCGTGGTGTGCTCTTTATCAATTAATATATTTGATAATGAACAGATATTGGTAAACGTAAAGTCGCTAAGAAGAAAATGTAAAAATCATAAAAAGCACCTCACGCTTTTGATGGTTAAATTATTTATCCCAAGCGTGTTGGAAATTAAAATTATTTTTCATTTTTTTAGTTCGGTTTTCTAATAAAGCGTGTTGTTTTAGTTTTTTAAAACTATTATTTATTTTTTAGTTTCAATATTTTACAGGATAAGGTAAAAAATGTAAATATCTTTAAATTCGATACTATTGTAGTATGAGCTAAAAGTAATACTCTTCTAAAAAAACCTCCCAGCCGGATTTGAACCAGCAACCTACGGATTACTGAATTTGTGTGCCACTAGAATTCACCGCTCTACCAACTAAGCTCTTACAACGATTGACTAAAAAGTCGACAAGTCCGCAACCTATTATACCAGTTTTCATTTTTTTGATTTTCTGATGATTCTGGTCAGGATTTTAGAAACAAAATATGAAATTATTGTATTGTCACATGTCCTTTACAAGTATACAAAGTTTCAAGTCGATCCAATGTTTTCTAAGTGGGTGAAAATCGTGTTCAAAGATTCCGTTACATAGATACAAAGAGACTTTGATTTTCTGACGACTCTGGCCAGGATTTTAGAAAACAAATATGCAAATATTGTATTGTCACGGATCCTTTACAATTATACAAAGTTTCAAGTTGATCCAATTTTTCTAAGTGGGTGAAAATCGCGTTCAGAAATTCCGTTACATAGATACAAAGACACTTTTTTGATTTTCTGATTATTCTGGTCATGATTTTAGAAACAAAATATCAAATTGTTGTATTGTCACGGGTCGTTTACAAGTATACAAAGTTTCAAGTCGATCCAATGATTTTAAGTGGATGAAAATCGCGTTGAAAGATTCCGATACATAGATAGATAGATACATGTCAAGCTAATATAAAGCTTGTAAAAACGTGTGTGTGTAATTATGTAACAGAATCTTTCAACACGATTTTGACCCACTTAAAAATCATTGGATCGATTTGAAACTTTGTATACTTGTAAATGACCTATGACAGTATAATAATTTCGAATGTTTTTTTTTTCAAAACCCTAGCCAGAATCATCAGAAAAAAGTGTTTGTGTAATTATGTAACGGAATCTTTCAACCCACTTAAAATCATCGGATCGACTTCAAACTTTGTATACTTGTAAAGGACCAATATCAATACAATAATTTCATAAATGTTTCTAAAATCCTGGCCAGAATTATCAGAAAATCAAAATAATAAAAACCGGTATAATAGGTTGCGGACTTATCAACCTTTTAGTCAATCGTTATAAGACCTCAGTTGGTAGAGCGGTAAACTGTAGTGGTATGTAATTTCAGTAATTAAAAGGTCGCTGGTTGAAATCCGGCCCAGAGGATTTTTTAGAAGAGTATTACTTTTGGCTCATGCTACAGTAGTATCGAATTTAAAGATATTTACATTTTTATCTTATTCTGTAAAATATTAAAACTAAAAAATAAAAAATAAATAATAGTTAAAAAAACTAAAACAACACGCTTTATTAGAAAACCGAACTAAAAAATGAAAAATAATTTTAATTTCCAACACGCTTGAGATAAAATTAAAGTGGTCAATAAAAAGTCATCTCCAAAACATTTAGAATAAAACTATAGTTATCTACAAAAAAATAACTTTACCATCAAAAGCGTGGGGTGCTTTTTATGGTTTTTACATTTTCTTCATAGATTCTTTACGTTTACTAGTACCAATATCTGTTTATTATGAAATATATTAATTGATATGGAGCACCCCACGCTTTTGATGGTAAAGTTATTTTCTTTGTAGATAACTATAGTTTTATTCTAAATGTGTTCGATATGACCTTTATATTGACCACTTTAATTTTATTCCAAGCATGTTGGAAATTAAAATTATTTTTCATTTTTTAGTTCGGTTTTCTAATAAAGCATGTTGTTTTATTTTTTTAAACTAATATTTATTAATATTGAAAGCAGGTCAGAGAATTATTTTGCGGTGACTGACTATCCAACAAATATGTTGAATATAGCAAATACTGAACAGATTCCTTCGAACTACTCATTTGATAATTGTGTTTTTAATAATAGTGATTTTAAATAATGATTTTACTGAGTTGTTTCCTAAAAAATAATTAATAACCTATAATATTGGTTATAATATGCAGTTTGATGTTTCATTTTTCTCCACTAGGGTGCATTATTACAATATTGCTAACCGATTTGGCAATAAATAATATGATCTAGTTGCAGTGATTGAACAAATGAAGCATAATCAAACATTTCTCATTTGTTTTCAAACATCGCCGATTACATTAAATATATAAATATTTTAAAATAACTATATTTAAATAATGATTTGTGAGTAAACAGATTAATTTTATTCGTTAAATAATCCTTATTATTATTATTATTATTATTATTATTATTATTATTATTATTATTATTATTATTATTATTATAATCCTAACAAAAATGTCACTCTTGATTTCCAAATCCTTCTGATAAATTGGAAATCAGTCGTGGCAATACTTATGATTATTTTGTAAGTGAAAAATGTTCTATGGCACTATCGAACCCGTAGGTTCATGGCCGCGAGGACATAAGCTCTCCATATATCCCTATCCTGAGCTAATGCTTTCCAATCATTCCCTGTACAATCCACCTCCATCATATCATTGAATCCCATTCGGGTTGTAGAACGAATTTCCAGAAACAAAGCAATAATAAAATTAATTATTTATGAGGAATAAGTTATATTAAACTTTTTCAGGGAGGAATGAAATTTTAATTCTTTCTCGAATATTCTTCATTTTACCGGAACGATTACGTCAGTGTTATTTTAATCATTTCTGTGACTGAGTGCAGAATTATGACTCAACCTTCCTGCTTGTTAGCGGAGTTCGGTGACTCAGATACCAGGAATCAATCACGATGAACAAGTGGTTATTATGGCATCTTATTCCGAAGGTCTAGGCTACAAACCCGGCTATGGTCGATGGACTTTAAAGGATGTAAATATCGTGAGTATTGATTTCTTCTGCTCACTCACTTACTTACTTACTCACTCACTGGCACTATCGAACCCGTAGGTTCATGGCCGCGCGGACATAAGCTCTCCATACATCCCTATCCTGAGCTAATGCTTTATAATCATTCCCTGTACAATCCACCTCCCTCAAATCATAGTTAATGCTATTCTCCCACCTCATTATTGGTCTACCAGCTGGGCGTTTTCCCTCTGGCTTTCCTACAAGAATCTTCCATGCAAGTCTTTCATTCCCCATACGTGCAACATGTCCTGCCCATCGCAGTCTACGAGACTTAACTGTTCTTATTATATCTGGCTTCCTATAAAGACCATGTAGTTCATTGTTATGTAGTCATCTCCATTCACCTGTCTGTTCATCTCTCTTTGGTCCAAAAATTTTCCTAAGTACTTTATTCTCAAATACTTGTTATCTCCTTTCCTCCCTTAAAGTAAGAGTCCATGTTTCGCATCCATATAATATAACTGGTAGAATAATAGTTTTATATATTTTCAGCTTAACGTTTTTTGAAAAGAGTTGGGACATCAAGAGTCTCTGCAATGCATAATAGCACGCATTTCCAGAATTGAGCCTGTTTTATTTCTTTGTGCATCTCATTCCTATTTATGATTATTGTTCCTAGGTATTTGAATTCAGCCACTTCCTCAAAATTTCCCTCATTTGTCATTAGCTGTCCATTTCCATTATATAATGAATTTCTACATGTGACCATATATTTAGTTTTATTATTTACTTCCAGTCCTAATTTCTTAGTGTTACTCAATAGTGTGTGCGTGTTGTCCTTTAGTATCTCCTCGCTATTGATTCATTCTAAGGGAAATAAATTAGTGGGTCCTTGCCATATATTTACGGATCGTAAAACAACCTCTAGCCTTAAATATGAGGCTTCTGTGTAACAATTGTCTGCTCTCTGATACCCAAGTTTAGAATACGACGTAACTGAACTGAGATGTCAAAGAATGTAGCTAAATAACATCGGTGCCCATGCATCTCCCTTGCGGGAGTTAATTCGTTAATTTTATTCCATACTTTGTTAGTGTTAGCTAATATTAGATCACATCTGCATTGCCTTTTGTTTAGCCTATATTTTAATAAGATGCTCTAATAAGTAAAGGTCTGTATGGACTTAACAAAATTACAGAAGAATATGGATTGAAGATATCTACAGAGTAAACAAAAATTATGGCTTTTCAAGGTGTAGATCCTGTCAGAAGTATATTTGTACTTGACAATAAAATTTTGAAGCAGGTGAATAATTTTACATATATAGGATGCAATATCTCATATGAAGAAGAAAATGATGTAAATGCAAAAATACCTAAATTTTTAAGAATTTTAGGGTTAATAAATTCTATCTTCAAGCTACAGTTAGTCCAAAAACATTCAAGACTAAAAGTGTAGGCTATAAAACACTGGCTCTTCCAACTCTTTTGTATGGACGTTGAAACAAAAGGATATACAGAAACTTAGATCTGCTGAAATGAGATACCTTCGGAGGACTACTGGAGACACACTACTAGATCACAAAAAAATTAAGACATCTTAGAAGAGTTACACATGGAACCTTTAGAAAACAAAATTTCTGATTATAAGTCAAGATGGATGCAACATGTTCATCGAATGGAGGATCACAGGATACCCAAACAAATGTTAAGATATCAACCTGCAGAAAGAAGACGATCAGGACGTCCACTCAAAAGATTTCTGGATGGTGTTTCTCTTGAGGCCGAAACAGGTCAACAAATAGCCTAAATTCGTGAATGTACTATGATGATGATGATGATCTAATAAGTATCTAATTTTTGTATTACTCGTATTTAATTATTCGCTGGTTGTTGGAAGAGAAGGCCTTATGGTATTATTTCTGCCAGCTAAAATAAAGTTTTATTATTTATTGTTATTATTATTATTATTATTATTATTATTATTATTATTATTGGCTAATGTATTTACGCTTATTTACTAACATTAGTAGACGGGTGACATGTAGTTAGCTCATCATCTCGAAGAGACACTTAGTAAGGAACTAAGGTATTGCTTGGGTGGGAAAGGCCAATTAAATTTTGCTCAGAGGCTCTAATTTTAGGCGTGAGATTCTTATATGAGACCGATAATCTTCAGACTCGGGATCCACGCCTCAAATTCCATCCCAGCGGACTTGTCCCTTGAATCTTTCAGCCTTAATTGTTAATCTATAACAGTCAAGTTTGAAACCAAAACTCCTGGGACCAAACACAAGGAAATTAACTCCTAAATCACAAATTAACTAATTCATCAAAAACAAAGTGTCAGTTATTAGAATAGAGTGGCTCGTGTTTGTGTATCATGTTAAATTAGTACCCAAGAGGAATTATTATTAAAATTAAACTAATTATGTAAAATATTTACATACATAATGCTTGGAACACAAGATTGGTCTTGTTATTTTTCGTTATGTATTTGTTTTACTAATTACGTATTATATTAATTATATAACAGCGATGTGAAAAACACTCCATCATACAAACAATGGATATAATAGAATATTCCAGTAATTTAACCCATACATTGGCGGAAAAAAACTACCATTGTAATGTAACAAGCTATCTCCAGAAATCAGAAGTTGTACTACAACTGTGGGTTAACTAGACTTACAGATAGGTGAGATATTCATCTCATATCATATAAATATTCCCTTTTGCAATACACATTTACATCAATTCCTTACAGATATTATATTATTGAGAATTTTCTATAAATTTATTATTTCGCAATTAACATTCTACCAAATGAAATTGCATATTGAAATTACATACAGCATCGCATTCTATTCTGTGTTTCTGGTTCACAGTATCTTAATAATAATAATAATTATTATTATAATTATAATAATTATTATAATAATAATAATTATAATAATAATAGTGATAATTTTAATAATTTTAATAATAATAGTTTTTTACACTACAGTAATTATTCCTTCATCCTAAATTAATTGAATTCCTCCAAATGTTGTCTTATATCTTCTTCCGTCAATTTCATTACATTCTTACTCCTCCTGATCCTGTCCATCCATTGTTTCTGTGGGTTTCCTCCTCTTCTTCTTCTTCTTCTACCTTCGGCATTTCATTCCATATTTATTTTCGGTAGTCCGCTTTTTCCCATTCTTTTAACGTCTCCAAACCATTCCAATTTTCGTTCTTCATTTTCTTAAAGAATATTCTTATGTACATACATCATCTCTTTAATTTTTTGATTTTTAATTTTATTCGTTGCTGATTTTCTTGCCAGTAGTCCATTTACACAACCAACAATTTATTTGCTTATGGCCTGTTTAATATACAAGATTCAGATCCATATAACATTACACTTTGATATAATGAATTGTATTTTTTTTGTTACTTATAATATTCTTACTCCCAAGTACTAAATGCAGCATTCCAAATATTTTTCTATCTGTACTTATTCGTCTTTCGTTTTCGGATGAGCGTCTTCCATCAGCTTCTAAAATGGAGCCTAAATATTTAAAACTATTTATTTTGTGAATTTCTTCCTATTCATTCTACAAATTTTCATCATCTTCCGTCTTCATTATCAAATATTTAGTTTTCTTAAAACTGATGCGCATTTAAGCCCCGTTTTCTATATTCTGCAACCAATTTTATTATATTATATGAAGCATCCTCTATACCTTGAGTTGTTATAACTTGGTCATCCGCAAAAAGCAGTGATGTAGAAAATATTGTGAATCCATTGGTATTCCCATAACGTTGCGTTTCATGGACCAGTATGTTAGACATCAATATTATATTTTGAAAAGTAACGGTGATAAAAACATTATAGTAACAACCCCTTTGATGTACAAAATTCTTCTGAAAACATATTTCCAATTTTAATTTGGCATCTGTTATTTGAGTATATCGATCTTAAAATGTCGGTTATATCTAAACTAATTGACACCCATTTTAAACCTTGCTGTAATAATTTTCTAGGGACAAAATCACAAGCTCTTTCTAAATCAATGGACACAAGACATTAATAATAATAATAATAATAATAATAATAATAATAATAATAATAATAATAACTGTAACAGTAATTACAATTTGAAATTTTTAATGTATTTACAAAATGTATTTCATCAATTTCGAAAATTAATTGTCTGCATCACTTTGTCCTTATGGCAATCTTATATTGAGGAAAGTTTTATGTAATAAAATAATAATAGTGATATTAATAATTATGTTAGTGATAATAGAGATAAAAATTGAATGCTGTTGAAATGGTAAGAAATATAGAAGAATTTTAAACTCAATATTAAACACATACGACATTGGGGACCGGGAAAATCAACTGTACACACACACACACACACACACACACACACATATATATATATATATATATATATATTGTTAAACCGTTTTAGATAGATAAGAGTTGGAACAATAGCAATAATAATAATAATAATAACAATAATAATACTTTTAATTATTGATTTCGTACATCTCAATGATGGATAAATCATATTTGAAGAGAAAAATTATACGCTCAGACCGGGACTTGAACCCGGGACCCTTGGTTCTCTAGACCAAGTGCTCTACCAACTGAGCTACCTGAGCAAGTACCGATCTAAACGCAAATCTTTCTCTATATACATTGTAATTCCCATCCACCAAATGCTGTGAAGCCATGCTTCTATCTTGCAAATGGCGGCTCCTTTATTAAGAAGACATATTTGGGAATTATACATTACAGCCAGTACGGCTTTTTCCAAGTTTTAATTATTGATTTCGTACATCTCAATGATGGATAAATCATATTTGAAAGAGAAAATTATACGCTCAGACCGGGACTTGAACCCGGGACCCTTGGTTCTCTAGACCAAGTGCTCTACCAACTGAGCTACCTGAGCAAGTACCGATCTAAACGCAAATCTTTCTCTATATACATTGTAATTCCCATCCACCAAATGCTGTGAACCCGGGTTCAAGTCCCGGTCTGAGCGTATAATTTTTCTCTTCAAATATGATTTATCCATCATTGAGATGTACGAAATCAATAATTAAAACTTGGAAAAAGCCGTACTGGCTGTAATGTATAATTCCCAAATATGTCTTCTTAATAAAGGAGCCGTCATTTGCAAGATAGAAGCATGGCTTCACAGCATTTGGTGGATGGGAATTACAATGTATATAGAGAAAGATTTGCGTTTAGATCGGTACTTGCTCAGGTAGCTCAGTTGGTAGAGCACTTGGTCTAGAGAACCAAGGGTCCCGGGTTCAAGTCCCGGTCTGAGCGTATAATTTTTCTCTTCAAAAATAATAATAATAATAACAAATAATAATAATAATAATAATTTGATTTTACGACTTTTTCAAACCTAGAGGACCAGGCGTTTTATTTCGCGGTCTCCTTCAACTAGAAATGCTGCTTTCACTACAGTTTACGACACTCTCTTTGCCTGTCCATGTTACACAGGGAAGATACTCATTTTCAGGCGTTGACATACGGGAAAGCCGTCGTGTGTGTGATTAAAGGCGCAGTAAAATTCCTCTGCCTTTAGACTGTTTTAGGGTCTTAATATGCTCTCTTCAGCCCAAGTTCTTATTTTAAAAATATCGAAGGAAATTAATGAATTCTGTCGTTTAACTAATGCATCTAAGCCTCAGATAGAGTATCACATCCACCTAAATGCCAGTTTGCAGACGTGGGAGAGTCTAGGATAGGAAAGCGCGGCTTGGAGTTTCTCTGGTCGTTCTGCGTTGTTGGTCTGCTGCTGCTGATGATGATGATGATGTTGCCAAGCCAAGAGGAAAACCGCGGCAGCCGCGAAAACTGAGGCTGGGGGCTTTAAATAGGTCTATCTCCTCCCTCTCATCCTTTTCCAACCGGTTTGATTCCGGCATCGGCGGAGGGTTAAAGGTTAGGACAATGAAGATTGTAAAGACAGTAAAATGTGAAGGAGAATAACAGTAGCTTAATTAAGTGCAGGAAAATGCTTTGACACTTTGTGAAACTGTTAAACAAATGTTAATAGTTATAATTACAATAATAATATTATTAATAATAATAATACTAATAATAATAATAATTTAGGACTGGAAGTAAATATCAATAAAACTAAATATATGGCCACACTTAGAAATTCATTATATAATGGAAATGGACAGCTAATGACAATTGAGGGAAATTTTGAGGAAGTGGCTGAATTCAAATACCTAGGAACAATAATCACAAATAGGAATGAGATGCACAAAACATTTAACATAGGCTCAATTCTGGAAATGCATGCTATTATGCATTGCAGAGACTCTTGATGTCCCAACTCCTTTCAAAAAAACGTTAAACTGAAAATATATAAAACTATTATTCTCCCAGTTACATTATATGGGTGCGAAACATGGACTCTTACTTTAAGTGAGGTAAGGAGATTACAAGTATTTGAGAATAAAGTACTTAGGAAAATGTCTGGACCAAAGAGAGATGGACAGGTGAATGGAGAAAACTACATAACAATGAACTACATGGTCTTTATAGGAAGCCAGATATAATAAGAACAGTGAAGTCTCGTAGACTGCGATGGGCAGGACTTGTTGCACATATGGGGAATGAAAGACTTGCATGGAAGCTTCTTGTAGGAAAGCCAGAGGGAAAACGCCCAGTTGGTAGACCAAGAATGAGGTGGGAGAATAACATTAACTATGATTTGAGGGAAGTAGATTATATAGGGAATGATTGGAAAGCATTAGCTCAAGATAGGGATGTATGGAGAGCTTATGTCCGCGCGGCCATGAACCTACGGGTTCGATAGTGCCAGTGCCAGTGAGTGAGTGAGTAAGTAAGTAAGTAATAATAATAATAATAATATTATTATTATTATTATTATTATTATTATTATTATTATTATTATTATTATTATTATTATAATAATTATAATAATGATGATGATGATAAGAAGAAGAAAAATAAAAATAACTAACAATAATAAAAATAATATTTTGTCCATTGCCACAAAGTTTTCTTGCGACAGTTCATACATTCTGTATTAACATTGACGGAATTGAAACCTACTTCTTTTTTTGTGACACCAAGAAAGCGGTTAAGTATTAATCCAGTGGATTATATTATATGATGGGTGATAAATTATAACGAAAACCCAGAAGAATCTCGAACCTGAACTTGACCTAAATTCCAAACCAGGGTAGACGACTGTAATAATTCACATTAAGAAAAATTACTGTGGTCTAACCGGGAATCGAACCTGGGGCCACATGTTCAGTAGACAGAAGTTCTGATAACAAGACCATGAAGCTGATCATAATAATAATAACAATAATAACCAACTAAATGGCATTATCGAACCTGTAGCTTCATGGCTGCTCAGACGTAAGTTCTCCCCACATCCATAACCTGAGTTAATGTTTTCAAGTTATCCACTGTATAATCTACTTCCCTCAAATAATGTTTAATGTTATTCTCCCACCTCATTCCTTGTCTACCAACTGGGCGTTTTCCTTCTGGTTTTCCTACAAGAAGCTTCCATGCTCCTCTTTCATTTCCGTTCGTGCCACATGTCCTGCCCAACGCAATCTACGATATTTAACTGATCTTATTATACCTTGTTTCTTATGAAGATCATATAACTCACTCTTATGTAGATACTAGTGATAAACTAAGTAACTACAACTATCGAACCCGCAGGTTCATGGCCGCACGGACATAAGCTCTCCATACATCTCTATCCTAAGCTAATGTTTTCCAATCATTCCTGTATAATCCACTTCCCTCAAATCATAGTTAATGTTATTCTTGATCAACCAACTGGGCGTTTTCCCTTGGGTTTTCCTAGAAGAAGCTTCCATGCACGTATTTCATTCCCCATTCGTGCCACATGTCCTGCCCATCGCAGTCTACGAGACTTAACTGTTGTAGATACTAGTGATGATAATAATAATAATAATAATAATAATAAGAAGAAGAAGAAGAAGAAGAAGAAGTATAATATATATCTTTTTAATTGCCTATGAACCCATGTAGGACTGTGCAAAGTAATTAGAGGTGTTTCCTTTGATCCATATTTCAATCATTTTTTGACTGTGGACTTTCTTTCTCTCTACTGCCCATGTTGTTCAGTTTTTTCATTGGGTTTGTCCTCTTGGTCAACCTGCCTCTTGTGCACCTTAATTCTAAATATATATCTGTTTACGATATCTTCAATAATAATTTCTGCCAATTTCAATTATTTTTCGCTTTACCAATCCATTTTATAGTATCCACTGGTGCTTTACTTCTATTTTCGTAGAATTCCAATATTTGTGTTGAAAGTCTATTCGAGCTCATTCGTTAAATATGTCAATAACATTTTAACCTTCCTTCTCTATTATTAATATGAATGTCTGTATATAATTTTATTTCTTTTTTTACTTTTGAGTCTGCAAACGTCACCTAGAGGACCTAATATTTTTCTTATAATTTTGCATTCCTTTTTTACTAATATATTTTCGACATAGCCTATTATTTCTTTTCAAAATTAATGTTTCTGCTCCATACAAGCACTCTGGTTTAATTACAGTGTTATGGTGTCTTAATTTTGTATGCAAAAATATGAGTTTAATAATAATAATAATAATAATAATAATAATAATAATAATAATAATTACTATTATTATTATTATCATCTTTATTATTATAGGATTTAATGAGTTTATGCTGACCAAGTATCAATATAGTTAAACTTATTTCAGATATATAAAACTATTGGAATATAATAATATAACAGGCAATAAAATCAGAACTAAACTTTAAATATTTGTAGAAGTTTGAAAACGAAGAGGTAATTTGCACAGGTTTTGACTTGGAGTTATCCGAAGTTGAAATGTGACCCCTCAATCCTGCATCCCTCTTTAAATGGTACAGCTATCAAAAGCTGTTTTATAGATTTTTAAATTAGCGAAGCTTATGGATATTTCATTTATATCGATTTTATAGCAGAACTGTCCAGAGTTTTCTGGATAACCACATTTGAATGAAGAAAAAAAAAGCAGTGCTATCGTTTTAATGGAAATCTCTACAAATTAAGTTAGAAGAGCTCTCTATAACTACAAATACAAACTGTTAATTCTGTAAATATATGTTTATCCTTCATAAAACATTGACAAACGAATATTGGACCACTTACGTGTCATTCAACCGTAATCTAACGTGAAAGTCAAAAATTAGTGTATGCAATATAGTACACGAAAAAAAATTGGATCTTTTATTTGTGAAACTCAGTATTTCCTCAGAAATACTTTCATCATCATCATCATCATCATCATCCATGCAAATATTAGGCCACGTGGCCTGTTACGGTCTCAAAGAGGAATTTTCCATCCAGCGCTTTTTTGGACGTCCCAGCGATCTTTTGCCTTGGGGGCAGTAACGAAGCATGGCTTTTGGAATTCTATGAGACGGCATTCGTTGAAGATGGATTTTCCAGTTGTTTTGGTAGTTTTGTATATGGTGAAGAATGGGTTCTACATCCAACTCTTCCATAATTTCCTCATTTCTTTTATGGTTCCACTTTGTATAACCTGCTGTACGGCGCATAAATTGAATCTCATTTGCTGTTATTCGGCATTCGTCTCTTCTTCGTATTGTCCATGCTTCACTACGATAGTGACGTGCATTTCATCACCTCTCCCATCCAAATCTTATCCTCAACCTGCTTGTGGTGCAACCTGCTATTACAAATGAGGCTCTGAGGACCGAGTTCTGGTGGTATAACCATATCACCTTTATGTAGAGGAAATGCTACGTTAGTGGGAACCACACAATAATGCCCCTCTGGGCCAGCAACCCATTGGGCGAAAAAAATTACATTTTCTTTCAAGTCTCAAGTACTCTCTTGTGGAGGATAAATCTTAATATGCAAAAATAAAACAATAAATGTAATTTCTATCTAACTAGCTAACTAAAATGATCGAAATTGAACATTCATATCCGGGCGGACATATACTCTCCATAAATCCCAATCCGGATAAATGTTTTCCATCATTCCTTGTATAATTCACCCCTTCAAAATCATAGTTAATGCTATTCTTCCACCTCATTATTTGCCTGCTTTTTGGCATCTTCCTTCTGGGTTTCCTACAAGAATTTTCCATATACCTCTTTTGTTCCCCATTCGTACCCATTGTCTTGTCCATAGTAGTCTGTGAGATTTAATTGGTGTTATTACATATGGTTTACAGTAAAGATCATGTGTTAAATGTCACGATTTGATAGGGAAATTATGTTATTTATGGTATGCTAGCGGAGATATGTGTTTTTATAATTGTTTACTATTTCATGTCAAATTCCCGCTAGATGGCTCAGTTAATACTGTCATTTTCACTTTGTATTCCTGTACTTAATATTTGAATTTGCATTCATAATTTCTATAATAATACATTCAGTTGTATTTTTTTAAATATATCCATCCATAGTAATTCTGCCCGAAGGCAGGTCATTCACTGCAATAATAGCATTTTCATGCTATGCTTGCAGCGATACTAGGGAAATGTAGGTACGGTAGCTTCCCGTTGCATTCCACACCGGTGAAGGATTGTCATGATAGGAATCATAATGATAGGAATCATAATGATAAGGATGACGATGATGGCCATATGATTTCGGGGACCGTTTGAGCTTTAAAGTTTTTCTGACATTTGTCTTACAGGTGAGGAAAAACCCCGATAAAAACACACCCAGAAAAACTGCCCCGACCGGGGATCGAACCCGGGCCCGCTGCGTGACGCATGCTACCTCGAGACCACAGCGGTGGACATTTGTAATATATAATTATAATGATAATAATAATAATAATAATAATAATAATAATAATAATAGTAATAATAATAATAATACTAACAATAATTTGTATTATGGATTTTCTCTACATTACAGTAGTTATCCTTCAGCCCAAATGTATATTGCTCCGCCACAGATTTCTATCCTAGTAATTTTCTTCTTTGAGGTCTTTCCAGATCATATTTCTTCTCACTTCATCCGTCCACTATTCCCTGGGTTTCCCCCTCTTCCTCCTGACTTCAGTATTACAGTTCAGCATCATTCTTTTGATTCTATTACTCTCCATTCTCTTCAGAATTCCATACAATTTCAATCGTTGTTCTTCTATTATTTCTATAATATTACGTTTAACATATATTATTTCTACAATTTTCTAGTAATAATAATAATAATAATAATAATAATAATAATAATAATAATAATAATAAAACAATAATCGTTTTATTTAGGAATATTCCACAATACAGTGTTACTCCTTCAACCAAAAGTGATTTGTCGCCAGAGGTTCCTGTCTAAAACATCTCCTTTCCTCATATTCCTAGCTTCCGTACTTCTCTTCACTCCATCCATCCATCGTTCTCTAGGCCTGCCTCTTCCACTTCTTCCATTAGCTTTCCAATTAAGGATCTTCTTTGATATTCTGTCTTCTTCCATTCTTATGGGGTGTCCATACCATTTGAAATGTTTTTCTTCTATTTTCCTATTGTTTTTTCAACTTGCATAATTTCCTTATTGTACTGTTTCCGACCTTTTTGAAATTCTTGTCGATCGCCTCCAAAAATCTATTTCTACTGCTAACATCTTGTTGGCTTTTTTTCAATAATTGTAATAATAATAATAATAATAATAATAATAATAATAATAATAATAATAATAATAATAATAATAATACATTATTTGTAACGCAATGACATGATCACCTGTTTGGTTAACAAGTTCGACTAAAATAATCCACGTCACGGGCATGCGACTTTTCTATAATATTTAATTGTTTAAATCGTTAGTTTATTTAAAGGTGGATCCGTGCTGGAAGCGGTTAAACGCTTGCCTCTCACCGCTGGGGTCTCGAGTATGCATCTCCGTCATCCATGTGGGCTTCATTGTGAACGCAACAGAGTCTGGGTAGATTTTTCTCGGTGTTTCTCCCGTTTTCACTGCCACAAATTTCATTCTGAAATTTCTCCATAATCATCTCTTTAACTTCGTTTCATTCCACTCATCTGCCCCCTGCAATGGTGCGTCAGTCATGGTCGGCTGGCATCCTTTCTATTCACAGACCTTCAATATAAGGGGCTTCATTGCATCTCATCCCTCGACCCAGCCATGTGTCGGACATGAGTTGAGGTGGTTTTCCTACGTCTATTGAATGCGGTAGGCATACACGCAGTCTAAGGTGAAATAGAGTAGCTATTTGATATGAGGATCTATTGTTGTAGTACTGCATCAACTAGCCACATTACTCCCTGCAATGTCATGTGCTATCCAGTTTCAGAAAAAATGTTAGAGCTGCCATGCTACAATTTTTTAAATTTTAATTTTGACTCTTCTACCCTTGTGATCTAGTGATACAGTGTTGCGGAAGACGAAGCGGTCGCTGGTTTGATAGATGGCATATTACTGAGAAAACCATTTTTTACATTTTAGCAAATTATGCAGAGTTATGTATATTTTTGAACGACATTTTCATGACAGATAGGCGTCATAAATGGCTATAATTTTAAGCCCAGAAGAAAGTCTTCACATTTATATTTAATTTACAATTTTTCGAATATCCTATAACGATCAAAAACCCATTTGAGAAAGTGCATCTGCATTATATGTACGAATTTTCAAAATGTTTCCTTCCTTCCTAATTGGCACTACAACCCGTTGTGAGTTTTGGCCTCCTTCACAATAAATTTTCCTCCATTCATCTCGATCCTGTACTTTCTCCTTCCATCCTCTTATTCCCATCTTTCTCAGATCTTGTTCCACATCCTACAGTCACCTCTTTCAAGGCCTTCCTCTCCTTCTTACTCCTATTATTTCGTCATGCATTAATCGTTTTGGTATTATTCCATCTTCCATTGTTTCACGTGTCCTACCCATCTCAATCTCAATGACTTGATGTATCTTATGAGATCCTCTCCTCTGAGTATATGATCAATTTCAGAATTTGTTCCGATTCTCCATGTATTGTTTTCCAATACTGGTCCATATATTCGTCTTATTATCTTTCTTTCAAATATATGTAAATCATTTTCATCTTCTTTATTTAACACCCATATTTCAACGGAGTATCTTAACGCGGGTCAAATCAAGGATTTATATATCTTTAAATTTAGTTGTTCTAGTTTTGATTTTATTAAACGGAGATTCACAAAATATGCTTTGTTTCCTATTAATATTCTGTGGTTCATTTCTTCTGTTTTTAATCCTTTGCTATTTGTCTTCGCTCCTAAATATTTGAAAGTAATAACTTTTCAAAATTATAATTTCCTATGTTAATTTTTTGAATTGTATTATTGACTGGATTTACTTCCATCTTCATATATTAAGTTTTATCTTAATTAATCTCCAGTCCAGCTGACATTCCATCTGTTTCAATTGTATGTAGTATTTCTTGTAAGGAGGGTAAGTTTCTAGCAATAAGGCAATATCATCAGCATAGGCACATATTTGTTTAGTTTTATATAGTATATTGCCTGTTAAATTAAGTTTTTTTTTCAATTTTCAAAATGTTTATTACCTCTTAATTGGTAAAAACTGGCCCAGGCCTTGTTGGTGTCATTGAAATGTTTGCATGCTTAATACAATGTGACAATATATTTGTGTAACTTGTATTGATTTCTTTTCCAACCAGGTGGCGCTCATAGATCTTCCAGTTATTCGTAAGCGGCTCTTCAATCTGTAAGGTAGGTGAATGTCAACACAGATTTTTTAGCGCTTTCTACATTCAAATGTTTTGTCAATAAATGTATTAAGAGTCTTAATGAAGTACAACTTTCAAAGCAATTATTCTTTGGATGTCTGGGTTCCTACCAGAGACGAGCTCATTCGCCTTTCTGAGGTGCAACTTCTTGAAGGACAGGGATCTGCCTGTTTTTTCACCTTCGGTAATCAATCACAACCAAGTTTATCCTTTTTATTTAAGATTAAATATAACCCGTTATTATGTATAGGAAAATCGCATTTATTTCGGGCTTTAGTATTAGATTAATAGCACTCCGTGGAGCATTCTGTAAGGTAAGTTTAGTCTTTTGCATATTCATATAATCATTTTGTTCTTATGTTACACTTTACAATATGGTAACCACCAAAAACTTGGTTCCAGACACACGTTTCACCGGGTTCTTAGAATCCCCAGATTACACATATGTTATGGTAAAATCTATGTATGGCAGTTCGTGTTATGATGTGCCGCTGTTTCTCTTTTGTTCACTGCCTGTATAACATGGCTTCGGAGCTGTAACATTCTGTATCTTTTTCCGCCGTTCTTTCTTCCTTTTACCTATCGTGCTCTATTGAGCTTGGCAAGATTTTTGTCAGCCTAAGTTATTTTATGAAAAAGGTCTCTTTGGTCAGTTCATTGACTGGTCTCGAAGTGTTGAACTTTGACCTGATAAATCTTTCCGAGGTCGCTTCTGGATAGGTTTTCCCATATTAGTTCTAAGCCTTAAGTCGCTATTGGTAATATCGCAGAGTTGAACAGTGTCGTTGCAGTGTCTAAGGATAGCAGGTGAAGATCGTCGATGCAGTAGATAGCTCTGATTCCAGCTGCTGTTCTCTATTGTACATGGTTGCGGAACGATGCCATTCTCGTTTGAAGTGTGACGCCTAGATCGGGCTTTTATCATTGTTGAACAACTGTAATTACCATCCCAAAGGGCATTAATTTAGCCCACCAACAAGCGGTTGGTTCGTTTTGGTATGTCACAAGGAAAACGCCTGAAACTACTATGAGAAGTTATGCAAGGATACCTCAGTCCGCGTACCTGCAATCCCTGATCGTGATGCAAAGAATGGTTCCATTTTAACGCTTTAAAATCATCCCTAGGTATAGGTATCTACAGATTGGAGTGATTAATTTCCATTATAATTTCCACAATGTCATTAAGAAACTCTCATAATTAGCTACATATTTTATAGATGATAATGTTGTTTGTAGTAAACGATAGAGTAACATCCAAAGCTTAGACTAAGAAACTTTTTTGAAAGAATTTCTTGCAATTTAATTTTTTGACAAATTGTCAATAGCGAGCTCGTATGTGTGGAGACGCGTCATTAAATTTCAATTTGTGTACCAACTGAAATCTGTATGTACGAAGACGTAAACTGTTATTGTACTACATCGTAAACAATTCTCTATGGAATCTATAGTCCTCTCATTGTACGGCGAAAAGGCTTGCTATGTTGAAAAGTCTCCTGAAATGGATTGAATTTCTGATCTGGGACTTACATACCGCACGTTAGGTTTTCAAGAAGAGAGTCGATCTCAAGAATATTTTTTGTCAAGCTGCTATTTGTGGTAGACCACCAGTAAAAACATATGTATACTGGACAATTACATAGAATTATAACATATAATAAATAATAATTCTGAAATTTTAATGAATTCAATTAATATTATTAGAGAAGAGAAATATGGTCACACGTAGAAATACATTATATAATGGAAATGGACAGCTAATGACAAATGAGGGAAATTTTGAGGAATTGGCTGAATTCAAATACCTAGGAACAATAATCACAAATAGGAATGAGATGCACAAAGAAATTAAACATAGGCTCAATTCTGGAAATGCATGCTATTATGCATTGCAGAGACTTTTGATGGTCCCAATCTCCTTTCAAAAAACGTATAAGCTGAAAATATATAAAACTATTATTCTACCAGTTATATTATATGGGTGCGAAACATGGACTCTTACTTTAAGGGAGGAAAGGAGATTACAAGTATTTGAGAATAAAGTTCTTAGGAAAATTTTTGGACCAAAGAGAGATGAACAGACAGGTGAATGGAGAAGACTTCGTAACAATGAACTACATGCTGTTTATAGGAAGCCAGATATAATAAGAACAGTTAAGTCCCGTAGACTGCGATGGGCAGGACATGTTTCGCGTATGGGGAATGAAAGACGTGCATGGAAACTTCTTGTAGGAAAGCCAGAAGGAAAACGCCCAGTAGGTAGACCAAGAATGAGGTGGGAGAACAACATTAACTATGATTTGAGGGAAGTAGATTATACAGGGAATGATTGGAAAGCATTAGCTCAGGATAGGGATGTACGGAGAGCTTATGTCCGTGCGGCCATGAACCTACGGGGTCGATAGTGCCAGTGAGTAAGTAAGTAAGTAAGTAAGAGAAGAGAAATATCAGATACCATCAATTAATCTGCTGAGAAACCAACTGTAGTTCTACATGTCCTGTCCAACACACTCTAAGGGACTTAACGTATCTAGGATGGCCATCGAACTGCCTAACGTACCTTTTATCATGATAAGACAGACAGTGGAGTAATTCTCTAGACAATTCGTATCAGGATTATTAAATAGTTTACTCCATTTATTAAGTAGCCTAAATAGGCTGATATCTATGGATATAAAAATCTCCAAGCGCGACAGGCCTAGAAGGCCCTTAGCCTACCAGCGATAGGTAAGGAAAATCAGGTAGTATAAATAGTGTTCAACATAGAGTCTTCCTAAATATTTGATGAAAATCACACAAATAATAATTTCAGTATGACGGATAAGGTATGTCAAACTGAATCCCTTTGGGTGCAAATTTTGAGTGTTATCACACGGTTTCATCATTCGATATGTTATCATGTTACTATAATATTTATCGTCGTTCTTTAACAGTTCAGGTAATTATTGAAATTCATATCTAGGTATGAAAGACGTGACACATTTTGTTCAGAAACATATTACTTCAGGTTTGATGAATTTTTAAGTTCTGTAAATGTACAGAAAGGACAAAGGACCCGTAGTTATATTTCCCTTCCGAAGGAAGCCATATTTACGATTTTTGCGCCCTTAAATGTACTTAGGCCACGACCAAATATTTATTCGCGAATCTCAGAATCAGAGACTATTCTAATAATTAAAGTCCGCCAGATGTTACGCGTGTGTTATTAATATATAGTATGTTATTATTACACGCTTTTTATTAGCTTGACCTGTATCTATCTATGTAACGGAATCTTTCAACGCGATTTTCACCCGATTAAAATCATTGGATCGACTTGAAACTTTGTATACTTGTAAAGGACCAATGACAATACAATAATTTCATAATTTTTCTAAAATCCTGGTCAAAATCATCAGAAAATCAAAAAAGTGTCTGTGTAATTATGTAACGGAATATTTCAACACGATTTTCACCCACTTAAAATCATTGGATCGACTTGAAACTTTGTATACTTGTATAGGACCAATGACAATACAATAATTCCATAATTTGTTTTCTAAAATCCTGGCCAGAATCATCAGAAAAACAAAAAAATAAAAACCGGAATAACAGGTTGCGGAGCACAGTTGGTAGAGCGGAAGACTGTAGTGGTATATAATTTCAGTAATCCATAGGTCGCTGGTTCAAATCCGGCCCGGAGGATTTTTTAGAAAAGTATTACTTTTAGCTCATACTATAATAGTATCGAATTAAAAGATATTTACATTTTTATCATATTATGCAAAATATTGAAACTAAAAAATAAAAAATAAATTATAGTTTTAAAAAATTAAAACAACACGCTTTATTAGAAAGCCGAACTAAAAAATGAAAAATAACTTTAATTTCCAACACGCTTGGGATAAAATTAAAGTGGTCAACAAAAAAATCATCTCCAACACATTTAGAATAAAACTATAGTTATCTACAAAAATAATTTTACCATCAAAAGCGTGGGGTGCTTTTTATGGTTTTTACATTTTCTTCTTAGAGACTTTACTTTTACCAATATCTGTTTATTATGAAATATATTAATTGATATAGAGCACCCCACGCTTTTGATGGTAATTTTTTTTTTGTAGATAACTCTAGTTTTATTCTAAATGTGTTGGAGATGATTTTTTTTGTTGACCACTTTAATTTTATCCCAAGCGTGTTGGAAATTAAAATTATTTTTCATTTTTTTAGTTCGGCTTTCTAATAAAGCGTGTTGTTTTAGTTTTTTAAAACTATTATTTATTTTAATATATCATTATTCTAACTAGAAATGTTTTGGTTGAAGTATATGCTGGAAATCTGGTTTTATTAGGAAGTGTGTTATTTGATCTGCACTTACAACACATTTCTAATGTAGTATGACTCAACACACATAGAAGGAAAAGTATTTTACTGAAGTGCTTCGCCGTCCTGTGAGGAAAATGTAAATCACTATTACTTTAGCTCATTGGTACTTCACGTTAGATGCCGCAGGTTTAAAGAAATTGTGAATAAAATTAAAATCGTTAAAAAATCGGTAAAGGACATTCTTTTGCCAATTAAACTTACTATTCATATAAGGATCACAGCTAGGTATACACAATTAGGCAAGAAGATAAAATCTGACTTTCTAGAAGAACTTCAAATATCTCCTGCTATTAACTATACATCTACAGTATATACAGGAATAATTGGCAGCAAGAGCTGTAACACCTGAATCGAACTCGCGACCCTCGTAGATTTTAAATTACCATCCCAGAGGAAAGAGATCTATAGGAAGATGACATAAGGCAGTAACAGACCACCCGGCCTAATAAATGACATGACGATGATGATGATGATGATGATGATGATGTAGATGTAGATGTTCATCGTCCATTTTTTCTTAAATCATCGACCATCGAATATATCCTATGATGTTTGTTATTTGATATTTTAGCATTATACTATTTTATATAGGATGAGGAGCGCCCTCGTTTGTAACTCCCAACCTGTAGGATCAGGCCAGTCTCGTTCAGCCCGGGGTGTTTTATTTTCCCGAAACCCGGAATATCTGGTGGGCGTACTCCTATCCTCTACCTGCGGAGGATGAGGGAGTAGCCATCGCACGATAAAGTAAAAAAAAAACATACAAAAGCAGAATTTACGTGAGGATACAGAGACCTCGAAGAAGAAATACAGGTTAAGAGATAATTAAGTTGGTGTGGATGTACGGTTAGGATGGACAACACAAGAGACCCAAGATCTTAGAGTGGATACCGTCAGGGAGGAAGGGATTGGGATGATCTAAACACAGATGGAATAAGGAGATTGGATGAGAAGGACTATTTAAACAGGTAGAAATGAAAATTAAGAACAGGAAAACAATTTGTGAAGTAATAAAAATAACTATATTAACATAATATATAACAGTTTAATATATGTTAATAGTTTTCAAAATACTTTTGTTTTATATAATTGTGTGATATAGCCGTTTGTCTTGGAATCTTCCAAATAAACATCGTTAATTCATGTATTTTTCTTTTTTTAAATATCAATACATATTTTATACAATTTTCTTTACAATTCAGCAAAGTTGGAAGGATCACAAACAAATACATAAGTAGTTAAAAAATAAACAAGCTATTCTGTGGTGTCAGGAAAAACGTAAAAAAATATCAAATTAAAACAATAAAATCCTATTTCAAAAAAAAAATATGTATATATGAATAAGTTGAGAATTAATAAATAATAGTTTAAAAAACTAAAACAACGCGCTTTATTAGAAAACCGATCTAAAAAATTAAAAATAATTTTAATTTCCAACACGCTTGGGATAAAATTAAAGTGGTCAACAAAAATCATCTCCAACACATCTAGAATAAAACTAGAGTTATCTACAAAAAAAATACCATCTAAAGCGTGGGGTGTTTTTTTTACGGTTTTTACGTTTTTCTTCTTAGAGACTTTACTTTAACCAATATCTGTTTATTATCATATATATTAATTGATATAGAGCACCCCACGCTTTTGATGGTATTTTTTTAAGATAACTCTAGTTTTATTCTAAATGTGTTGGAGATGATTTTTTTTGTTGACCATTTTAATTTTATCCCAAAGTGTTTAAAATTAAAATTATTTTTCACCTTTTAGTTCGGTTTTCTAATAAAGCGTGATGTTTATTTTTTTAAACTATTATTTATTTTTTAATTTTTTAGTTTGGTTTTCTAAAAATGTAAATATCTTTAATTTCGATACTATTGTAGTATGAGCTAAATGCAATACCGGTACTCTTCCAAAAACATCCTCCGGGCCGGATTTGAACCAGCGACATATGGATTACTGAATATATACACCACTATAGTCCACCACTCTACCAACTGAGCTACTAGAGGATATAATATTAATTTCTTACAACGATGGACTAAAACGTCGGTAAGTCCGCAACCTATTATATATTATATATCATTTATGAAATTATTGTAATGTCATTGGTCCTTTACAAGTATACAAAGTTTCAAGTCGATCCAATGTTTTTAAGTGGATAAAAATCGTGTTTAAAGATTCCGTTGCATAGATACGAGTAGATACAGGTCAAGCTAATATAAAGCGTGTAAAAAGTACATTAACTGTTTAGTCGGAGGTGAATTTTCTGGACGTATTATTAATATTTATAATTTCTGAGTTATCTTTTTCAGAAAATATTAATTTTGTTTTTTTTTAATAATTTTTCGTAAAATTTTATTATGAAGTGTTTTGAGTTTTCTTGTATAATAATTGTTAAATTATTTGACAAAATGTATTAGATATATTATTTATGAACTCTACCTCCTAAGCGTCCACCGCTGTGGTCTCGAGGTAGCGTGCTGCCTTGTCACGTAGCGGGCCTGGGTTAGATCCCCGGTCGGGGCAGTTTTTCTGGGTGAGGTTTTCATGGGGTTTTTCCTCAACTGTAAGACAAATGTCAGGAAAACTTTAAGGCCCAAACGGTCCCCGAAATCATCATCATCATCCTTATCATCATCATCATCATCAACATCATCCACCTGTGTGGAAAGCAACGAGAAGCTACCACACCTACAGTTCCCTAGTGAAGCTGCAAGCATAGCATGAAAATGCTATGATTGCAGTGAAAGACCTGCCCTCGGGCAGAATTACTTTGGATGGATGGATGGATGGATATATATGTCAGACTGTTAGCTGGTAAACAGCTGTATATCAAGATATATCAACAAAAACTACGCTTTCGAGATCTTTAAAATTAGATTTTATAGCGGTGCAATTGTGTGACAGTTGGTATTACTAGGACGCGTGATTTTCTTTTGTTACTGCGAAGAGTTACTCGATCAAGGAGGTAGCGTCTGGGTGCAATTATTGTTGTGTTAAAAATTAGTGAAAAATCAACGGTGAGTATACTAAATGACTGGATTTGAATAAGAAAGTTTATATAATTTACAGTTCATCGCTGTGGTGTAAAGGTGACGTCATTATATTAGACAATGCGGGCGCGGGTTCGACCCCACTCTTGGACAAGAATCTTGAGCGAGCTTTTTCATCAGTTTTTTTTTTTGCCTGTAAAACAAATGTCTGGAAATTTAAAGGCACAAATATCTCGAGTTTTAAATGTTCATATTGTTTCCGAGTTGTGGTGACATTCAGCTGATCACTCATCCACTGAGGCCCTCTATGACCTTGTGTGGTCAAAAATGTCTGTTTGTGATCGTTAATTTAAAATAATTTTCTAAAAGGTCGTGTCCCTGTAATACCCGGTTGGCTCGAGGCATTTGAATGTACTTATAATGGGGGAGGATAAACTTTTTTTTTCAATGCCACCTATTTGTCATTCGACATTTCAGGTATTCTCTCCTGGCATTGGCGTATTGTTACCCACTTCTGCGGTTAGGGCGCCTGGATGGCGGGGTTACTCTGCCCCAATGATATGATGGGTGATGACGATGGGAAATGATGCACCAGGAGAGGCCTTAAACCTAAACTGAATCTAATGAGGTGAATATGATATTGATGATAATGATGGCCAGATGATGTTCGGGGACCGTTTGGGCCTTAAAGTATCCTGACATTTGTCTTACAGGTGAGGAAAAATCCCGAAAAAAAATCTCACCCAGGAAACTTGTCCCGAGCGGGGATCGCTGCGTGAAAAGTCAGCACGCTACCTCGAGACCACAGCGGTGAACGTGGAGGATAAACTAAGGTTAAATATAAAAAAACATATATTTTTAGAGCTTTAGAGAATTTTAAAATCAGAATGGTCATTTTATCTTCTTGACCACACAAAAACGTGGAAGGCCTATCACAATGAGTGATCATCTCAATTCTGGGGCCACCTCCGTGACACAAATATTTAGATACACATACATTAACACTAAGCAAGGCGAATATAATAATTACGACAGCCAAATATTGTTTAGGGGCTATTTGTCACACAAGGCTTTCTCCACGTTTGTCTTGAGAGGGGATGGGGAAAAATTAAAATTAAACAATTAAGGAAACATTTCCTGACCAGTGAATTGAAACTGAGTCTATTCAGTTCGAGGCAACGATACTACCATTAGATCACCACAGTAGACTGGATTTTTTTTCAGTAATTTTAAGTCTATCCAATTTACAGTTTCTATATACTACATTTTCAATTAAGTAGCTCTAAAAATTGTCATAAGTAATGCCACGAGTGGTTTCCAAATTATCGATAAATTCACGAATCACGAAGTGAGGAGTGAATTTATATAGAGAATTTGGAAATCAAGAGTGGCATTTGTTAGGACTATTTAACGAATAAAGTTAAGCTCTTTACTACAAATAATTATTTAAATACAGTTACCGGTGTTTTAAAATATTTATATAGTTAATGTAAACGGCGATGTTTGAAAGCAAATTAGAAATGTGAGGTTATGTATATTCACTGCAACTCGATCATATTATTTATTGCCAAATAGGATCGCAATATTGTAAGAATGCACTCTAGTGGAGAAATAATGGAACACATCAAACTATTATAATCAACATTATAGGTTAATAATTTATATTTTGAATAAACAACTTAGTAAAATCACTGAATCTATTCATTATTTGCTATATTCAATGTATTTGTTGGAGAAAAATAATGGTCTAACCTGTTCAGAATATTAAAAAAGGAGGAGCTTTCTTTGTCACAAAAGCAGGAGCTGATAAAGAGAAATCGATAAAGAGCGAGGTGAAACACGACTGTCATTGGTGTAAAACAGAATTCATTGAAACGTGATTGGTCATTGACTACCATTTTCGACATGAGTTGAATACATCTCTCTCTATTTACCTTAGTTTAACCTCTCCCTTTTAAGTACTTTTACGTGCCCCAGGCGACCAGTGACCTAAAGGGATATGATGTGTTCGGGAAAGGATTTGAAACTGTTGATCAAATACTTACGTTCTTGAGGACATGGAGGGCCTCCCTGGATGAGTGATGAGCTCAATGCCAGGGCCATCTCCGAGACAACCCGAACAATTGAAACATGACAAAACATTTACTCACACATTCATTCTAAATGAAGGAATACGATGCGAATGATTGTGATGGCCAGGTGATATTCAGGAACCATTTGACCTTAAAGCTTCCTGTAATTTGTTTTACAGCCGATGAAATCACCAAAAAAAATAGTTCACCTAGAAAAAACTTGTCCCGATCGAGGATTGAACCGGGGCCGGTGCGTAGGAGATAACGACGTTAACCGGACACCACAGCGGTGGAACCAACTGTAATATTTTACAGAGAAAATAATTACTGTACTTTGTTCTCCATATCGTATTTCAGAAATAATTGACAAATACTACATGTAATTGGGTAAACTGGTAGACTGAAAATAAAAGCAGGGCTAAGTTACCACAATCTAAGATATGTGAAAGATAAAAAAAAAAAATATTGTTCTTATCATATTTTTTATATGCTAGGCGCATTCTTGTGGCTAAAGTACAAACTACATGGATACAGAACATCACATAGTCCGGTTTCTACTGCACTGGCATAAGAACATGGCCTATGTTTTAGCAAAAAAAATGCAAATAGGTGTTTATGGTACTAAGCCTGGTTTTTATTTTCAGTCTTAAATTAATATTGATGCGAGAAAAGATTTAATGAACTATCTAACTAAGTAAATAACTAACACACTTGCAGTATCGAAACTATAGTTCCATGGCCACGTGGAAATAAGCTGTCCATACGACCCTATCCTGATCTAAATTTTTCCAATCATTCCCTGTATAATCTATTATCCTCATATCGTTGTTACTGTTATTCTCCCACTTATTTCTTGGCCTGTCTACTTCGTGTTTTCCCCTCTGGTTTCCTAGAATAATTTTCCGTGCCCCTATTTCATTCCCCATTCGAGCCACATGTCCTGCACATTGTAGTCTATGAGACTTAACTCTTCTTATTACATACATTCCTATTATATCTGGTTTCTTATAAAGATCATGTAGTTCACTGTAATTTAGTCTATTCCATTCGCCTGTCTGTTTAAGCTGGTTTTCCTAATTTGTGCTGTGTTGTTGCTATAATCTACATATGTAGGTCATTCGGGGTAATTATGATACAAGGAATATCATTAGTGAAATTGATTGCTTTTTATTTAAAACTTAAAGGAGACCTATGCTAAATTTCAATTTACGAGTAATATGTTACTTGAGTTAGGATCTTTAAAATTTTCTCTCTTATTATCTAATATATAAAAATATATGTTTGTTTCTTTGTTTGTACTTTATGCGCGGCCATACCGTTGATCCGATTGTGAGTTTTTTTTTGCAAAATGTTCAGGAGATTCCCGGGGTGAGCATAGACTGTAAGAGAGTTGAGATACTCAAGTCCTACACCCTTAAAAAACACCATTTTGTGAAAAACGTGAAAAAGTCATTTTTTACCCTTAAATGGCTTACGCTACCTAAACCATAACAAATGCACAAAATTAATGTACACAGAATTGAATATCTCAAAAACCTCTACAAAAAACTCCCTGACAGCATATGTTTATCTTTTACAGATAACACGCAATAGTCATTTTTGCCTTTCATTGTTGCCAAGAAGATCGGGATAAGTAGATTCCCGGGCAAGCATAGCAGCGCACGGCGGGTATTCTTTTATGAAACTCAAAATAACGAATTTAGTCTTTCAGCTCATTTATGCCTAGTACATCGGGATGCATAGATTCCGGGGCAACGCCGGATAATCAGCACGGGGTATCTAAACATAATAACGGTATAAATTTATATTTATTTTTCATTTTACTTTTTCAATTAAATGCAAATTAAGTGTAACAGCGCACACCGGGTATTAGCTAGTCCACGATAAAAATAGTATTCATACAAATATTGACGTATCGCAATATACAGACGTACAATATCATCAACATTTCTGTAAATTTACTTCTTCAAATAGTTCAATAATTAATAAATGTATTCGACTTTATTTTATGTAATACAGTTTCAAATTATTATATTCTTTGCACAATGCATAAAATAAACTGGCCTAGAACCCGTCAAAGTTGATGAGGGCAGTACCAATTAAAGAATATATTAACAAACTCAGGATCCACTCAAACAGAAGGGTCCACATTACCCGAACTTCCCTATATATTATTATTTATTATATTATTATTAGTGGTATTACTGATATTATTTTTACTATTATTATTATTATTATATATTATTTATTGTTATTATATTATTATTAGTGGTATTACTGTTTTTTCCTCCAATATTTGTCATTTTTAATATTATTATTATTATATTAACTATTATATTATTATTATTATTATTATTATTATTATTGTTATAACAAATTTAAACTGGCAGAGTCAGGCCCATTAGTCTTTCTCTTTCACTCAACGAATTAAAATGATTGCATAAAAAACATTAAATTAGATTATAACATGAAATAGAAAATTAATTATAAGAAAACACTTGAATACTTTTAAAAATCTCAATAAACCACCGTAGAGATTACTTACTTACTTACTTACTTACTCACTGGCATTATCGAACCCGTAGGTTCATGGCCGCGCAGACATAAGCTCTCCATACATCCCTATCCTGAGCTAATGCTTTCCAATCATTCCCTGTATAATCTACTTCCCTCAAATCATAGTTAATGTTATTCTCCCACCTCATTCTTGGTCTACCAACTGGGCGTTTTCCCTCTGGCTTTCCTACAAGAAGCTTCCATGCAAGTCTTTCATTCCCCATACGTGCAACATGTCCTGCCCATCGCAGTCTACGAGACTTAACTGTTCTTATTATATCTGGCTTCCTGTAAAGACCATGTAGTTCATTGTTATGAAGTCTTCTCCATTCACCTGTCTGTTCATCTCTCTTTGGTCCAAAAATTTTCCTAAGTACTTTATTCTCAAACACTTGTAATCTCCTTTCCTCTCTTAAAGTAAGAGTCCATGTTTCGCACCCATATAATATAACTGGTAGAATAATTGTTTTATATATTTTCAGTTTAACGTTTTTTGAAAGGAGTTCGGACATCAAGAGTCTCTGCAATGCATAATAGCATGCATTTCCAGAATTGAGCCTATGTTTAATTTCTTTGTGCATCTCATTCCTATTTGTGATTATTGTTCCTAGGTATTTGAATTCAGGCACTTCCTCAAAATTTCCCTCATTTGTCATTAGCTGTCCATTTCCATTAATTAATAGATTTCTATGTGTGACCATATATTTAGTTTTGTGTAAAATTTTAAATATTAAAGTATGTACCTGAGAGCTAGAAATTTTCAACTAATTAAGATATCTGTTGAATATTTTTTTAAGAATTTAAATCGCCTTGAAGGGCTTTCATAAATATGTTCCATCATCAAAATTTAAAATGATACTAGATGTTTTCCGTTATAAGTAAGTATGTAAACAAAAAAACTGATACTAAATTAATGAAATTATTATTATTGTTATTATTATTGTTATTATTATTATTATTATTATTATTATTATTATTATTCGAGAAACGAAGGATGATATAATAAATAATCATGTGTGAGGCTAATTACAAAATTAAGAACAGTGTTTAGGTACCTAAATATTTACAATATCCTTTTAAATTTGCACAGTTTAAATGGATGTTCATATCCGTACAGGATGTGCTTCTTTCTAGACGTTTTGGGGCAAAATGACTCGTTTGGGAATGACACCACGAAAAGTGATAGGATGGTGCATTGTTTTATCCCTGAAGATAACGTTGTTTTAGTTTTACCATTTACCACTAGTTTGTGGTTGTTTTATAGAAGAATGTGTAATTACAAAATTAATATATTTTTCTTCCATAAGCGTATATTAATAATTTAGAGTACTGTTGAATAGATTGCAGAATAATTTTTCTTTCATTCATTTTGAGAATTTTCTTCATCATGGAGGGTCTTCTTCAACCAATCTTAGTAGCTAACATGAATTACGAAAATAACATAAATGACTACGGACTTACAGACTATCAGTTTGCAACAAACATTAACAAATTTCCCTTAATTAAATTTCTCCATCGTTCTCTGTCCTCTGTGTCTTCATCTGTGAAGATGAAGAATAATTTTAAGACTGGTATAACTAACTTGTAGGCAATATCGAATTCACTAGTTCATGACCCTGGGGATATAATCTCTCTATACATCCCCCTCCTGAGCTGATATTTTAAACTATTCCCTTGCAATTCAGCTCCATAGAAACATTATTCACATTATTATCAACACAATTCTTGGCCTATATGCTCGGAGATTTCTCTCTGACTTTCCTGTTTCCATGCCCCGTATTCATTCAGCATTCGTGCCACTGCCCGCAGTCTACGAGCTTTACCTTTTACTTCTACATCCGGTTTCCAATAACGACAAATACCAAACATTCTGATAACAGAAGTAATGGGAGGATATAGAGACATTTTCGATGAAAACGAGTAAATGGTATAATTAAATTGGTACGGTTACACAGTTAGCATGGAGAACATAAGAAGACAAAGTAGAGCTTAGAATTAATACCGCCTCGGAGAAACAGTTTGGGATGATCTTAAAACTGTTGGAAGAATGATATCCAGGAAGCTATGCAATTAAGAAGATTGGAAGTGAAGATCTTAAGAACTATTCTGGGGAAAACATTATATGACAAAATACACAACACAGAAATTAGGGACAAATGTCATATTCAAGACATAACCAAATTTATTATAGATAGACGAAAATATTGGAAGGGTCATAAAGAAAGAATGGAAGACAACCGACTTGTAAAAAGAGCTAAAGAAGATAGACCAATGGACGGGAGAAGAACAAGAGGAAGACCAGCCAAGAGATGGATAGACAGTGAATGCAGATCCAATACGTCTTGCTCCGAGGAGTGATTTTGGAAATAAACAGGATGAAAATCCTACAAATTATGATTAAGAAGAACAAGAAGAAGAAAGTTATGGACTATTTAACAAAGAAGGAAATGAAAATTGAGAACGCAAAAACAATTTGTGGAATAATAACTAACTCACTGGCACTATCGAACCCCTAATTTCATGGCCGCGAGGGCATAAACTCTCCACACATACCTATCCTGAGCCAGTGTTTTCCAATAATCCCTGTATAATCTACTTTCCTCAATTCGTGGTTAGTGTTATTCATCCACCTCATTCTTCGTCTACCAACTGGGCGTTTTTCCTCTGGTTTTCCTACAAGGTTCATTGTCCCTCTTCCGTTTCCAATTCATTTCAAATGTCCTGCCCGTCGCAGTCTACGAGACATAACTGTTCTGATTGTATCTGATTTCCTACAAAGATCGTGTAGCTCACTGTTACATAATCTTCTCCATTAGCCTGTCTGTTCATCTCTCTTCAGTCCAAAATGTTCCTGAGAACTTCATTCTCAAATATTCGTAATATTTTCTCCTCCCTTAAAGTAGGATTCCATGTTTCGCAACCATGCAGTATAATACAGGTTGTTTTACAATTCCCCTTACAAACTTCTAGGACTTGTAGAGGGGACTGAGTTGATAATATTTAGAACTGGAAACCATGTCCGGAAACTTACCGTTTGCGTGCTACCGCCGTTTGAAAACAAGCATTGCTTGAACGTACGTCACGTGTCTCGAAAAGTAATAGCTCGCGATTCGTCTAAATCGAAAATTTCCGTATCGAGTATTCCAAGACTTGGTGTTATTTCAAAAAATTCCCAAAATGTTTTCGAAATTTTGAAAATTGCAAAAATTAATTATGGAGGATTTATCCGGGATTATTAATGCAAGTCATGATTCAGTTTTCATTTTGTTTCTTTGGTTATTAATGAGTTGAATTGTAAAACAAGTGATGTACTGTGTCACGCCTCATAATAAATTACTTGTAAAAGTGGTCGCGATAAAAAGTTTTCAAACGGCTGTAGAACGGAAACGGTAAGTTTCCGGACATGGTTTCCAATTCTAAATATTGTCAACTAAGTCCCCTCGTGAGGGGAATTTTGGAGCATCCTGTATAACGGGGATAATAACAGATTTATATATTTTATGTTTAACGTCCTCTGATAGAATTCGGTACGATGAGATTCCCTGTAATGCATAATAGCATGCAGATACCAGAATTGAATCCATGTATTTTTTTGTGTGCATCTCATTCTTATTTGTAATTGTTTCTATGTATTTGATTTCTGCACCTTCTTCAAAATTTCCCTCTTTTTTTTTAACTATTTCCATTACATAATGTATTTCTATTTGTGACTATATATTTAGTTTTATTGGTGTTTATTTTTATTGCAATTACTCAGTGTTACTCAATTGGAGGTGTGTGTCGGGCCTTAGTTCCTCCTTACAATCGCCTAATAATACTACATCATAATAACTAACAAGTTGTTAATACTATTGATTTTTAGGCCTTCTTCATCCTTCAAAGAATTGCTGGCGTGCTTTAGTACAAAATTAAATAGTATAGAGATGGTGAATCTCTTTTCTTTAACCCACTGTGAATTTCAAAAGTGTCCGAAAACTGTGGAATAAATAAATATATGTAAATATTTCCGGTTTTAACAATTATGATACATTTTTGCGGCACCAATGATTGGTCTTCAATTTCGCTTTATAATTTTCCTCCATTCATCTCTATTATAACACATTCCTTCCTCTATTTACCAGTCCTTCAAAGTTTCTCTAATCCCTTGGATCCACGTCAGATTTGGTCATCCTTTCCTTCTCGTTCCTGATGGTGTCCATTACATTTTTTTGTAATCTTTCATCCTTCATTCGCCTAATATGTCCGCACCATTTTAGTTGCTTTTCTTAGATAAATTCTAAAATTGAGTTTTGTACATTCATGTTCTCTTTTTTAATGTTCTCTCCTCTTGATATCCTAGCAGATCTTTTCCAATAGTCAATTTCTGCTACCATTGATTTTCTTTTCATCCGATAATTTATAGTCCAAACCTTTGAACCGTAAGTCATAATACTTCTAACTATTGTTTTAAACATTTTAACTTTAGTTTCTCTTTTGATATGTTTATCCCATAATATTCCATTCAGGGCAGATATTTCATATTTTCCTCAGTGTATCTTTGATCGTATTTCCTTTTCCTGCTTCCCATCTTCTGTAATTTTACTCTCAAATATTTGTATTCCTCTATGTGTTTAATTGCCCCCATTTTATCTTCCAGTATCAAATCTTGATGAATGTATCCTATGGCCATTTACTTGTTTTTTTCCATATTCACCTTTAGTCCCCATTTATTATATTCTTGAATGAATTTTAGGGTAATATATTCAATGTCTTCATAATCTTGTGCCAAAATAAGTTGATCATCCGCAAATTGGAGGGAATATATTTTTGATGTTGATTCTTCATCTATTGGAATTTCCATAGTTTTACATTTGTACTTCCAACTTTTTATAGATTTTCTGTGTAGATTTTATGTAATGTGGGGATATACTTGCATCCCTGGCGTAATACCTTGTTGGTTTCAAATCATTTTGACAAATACTTTCCCATTTTCACTTTCACATATGAGTTTTTATGTAAATTTTTAATAGCTTTTATCAAAATAGGATATATTTTGCTTAATTTCAAAGTTATCCATAATTGTGATAATAAAATATAATTAAAATAATATATTAATATATGTGGTAGATTTGAAATTACTTTTGTTTTGAGCAGTTATATGATATAGTCGTTTGTCTTTGAATATTTCAGATAAACATAGCTAGTGAATGTATTTATGATTTTTAAAATTACAATAAAAGTTTAATATAGTTTGCTTTATATTTCTGCAAAGTTATAAGTATCACAAACAAGTACATAGTTAAAAATAAACAAGCTAATCATTGTTGTCAAGTGCGATCAAAAAAGTAAATTCATTAATAAGTATAAAAAAATATAAACCCGACAAAAAATATTTCTTCTCCCAGAGACGATGAGCCAGCCTACTACTTGTCACTTGCTGTCATCTGTGTGGCAATAAGGGTCACTAAAATTAGCCTAATTAACACACGCAAAAAATGTCGATAACATATTGGGATGCGTGGGATAGAAAGATAATGTATTATACCATTGCATTACATTTATTTCAATTTAGATTTGTGCTTTTTGCAAACTGTTGCTATTTAATCTAGTTTCGGACATTGAAATGTCATATTTGTGAAAAAACAATTAATTAGAAAATATATAATTTGACTTTGGATTTAAGTATATTTGTCGTTGGCAACTCTGATGGGAATGTTTTGACTAAGGAATGCGAGTTTCGGCTTACGAAGGTATCCTATTGCAGAGTTCTTGGAGACCGTGACGTCATGACATACAAACATGGCCAGAAAGCGCATTCTACAAATTATACATTTGTTTTAATTGATGTATATGGTTACAAATCTTTGTTTATATATATATATATATATATATATATATATATATATATGTGTGTGTGTGTGTGTGTGTGTGTTATACTGTTAACTGGTAAACACATGTTTATTAAGATATATCAACAAAAACTAGGGTTTTGAGTTCTTAAAAGTTTGATTGATTAGTGGAGCAAGTGTGTGACAGTTGGTAATACTGGGAAGCTTGATTTTTCATATCTGTGAATAGTTACGCATTCAAGGAGCTAGCGTCAGGTGGAACGGTGTACGTGTATTTTTGTGCATTTTAGTGAAACAGCGCTTGTAAGTATATTAAATGAAATATTTAATTAAGGTGCTATATATATAATGTTCTGTAAATCGTTGTGGACTAATGGTAACGTCGTTACGTCAGACAAAGCGGGCGCGGGTTCGATCTCCACTCTGGACTCGTTTCGTGGGCAGACTTTTTTTTAGCGGGTATTTTTCTGACCTGGAAGACAAATGTCAGGAAACTTTAAGGCCCAAATAGTCCCCATCAATCCATTACAAGCATCAATATCACATTCGCCTTGTTTAGTGTAAATGCATGAGTGAATAGTGTTATCTTAAATATTTGTATTGTTTCCGAGTTGCTGTGACATTCAGCTGATCTCTCATCCAGTGTGGTCCTCCATGTCCTTGCGTAGTCAAAAACGTCTCTTTGTGATCGGAAATTTAAAATAAGGGAGTATTTTACAACAAGGCCGCTAAAAATGTTGCCATGTTCTAATCATGCAACATGCGCATGCGCCTAGAAACGCGAAGCGGTTTACACTACATAACCACGGCATGCAGCCAACATATAGCCTACATGATATTTAACGAACCTAAAAACTAGCCTAACGCAATTTAAGTACTCTAACCTGTGAAAGAATGCAACGCCCAAAAATAAATTGTATGTTCTAAAATTCTGAAGTACATGCGAACAGTTAATTAGTAGCTACTCCATGTTGGCTGCACTGGAACAGATCTTTGTTGTTCCATAGAATATGCGTTAAAATGAATATAGCTATCACATCTTCATGTTACGTATGTAGTTAAATATCATAGAAAAATATTTTGAAATAATCGTTAGAGAAAATGTAAAAATCATTGCAAACGGTGGGAAATAATTTGAAAAATGAAACCGTAAGAATAAAATTTTACAGGAGTTTATGAACAAATTTAAAAAGTCGTGTCACATGTTGCAAAGTTAAGCCTAAAATAATTTTCCATCAGTTTGTGTCCCTGCAATATCCGGTTAAGACATTAAAATGTGCCTACAAGAAGAGAGGATAAATTAAGGTTAAGAAATAAAAGAAATGATTTTTAGTGCTTTTAGAGAATTTTTGACTCAGAACGGCCTTCTTACGTTTTCGAGCATAGAAACATGGATGGCTTCTCCTAATGAAATATAATCTCAATTCCGGTGCCACCTCCGTGACATAAATATTAAGACACACATACATAAGTACTAATCAAGGCGAATATGATAATTAAGACAGCCATATGGCTTGTAGGTACTCTTAGGACCCATAACGATTTCTCTAAACTTATCTTAATATGCGAGAAAAAATGAAGAGGCACAATACAGAAAACTTGTCCTGATCAGTGAATCGAACATGATACTACTTAGTTTGAGTCAACGACATTCCATTGGATCACAGCAATGGACCAATTTTTTTTCAATAAATTTAAGTCTATCTCATTGAGTTTCTATAAACTGCATTTTTATTTTAGTTACTCTAAAACATCTCTAATATTTCTCTCTCTTATGAAATTGCAATAGGATGTAGGGCCTACAAATATAAGGTTTTTGTTAATAAATAAGGTGAGTCTGTTGCACCTTATCCCGTAAAAGTTGAGTTCTCTTAGGATACATTTCAAAACATAGTTGTTTCACCTTCAGCTTGTTCAGTCTGTTGCTTTTTAAGTTGTCGGCCCTGAATGACTACCCCTACCCCATATTTTGTTGATCCAAAGAACTTGCATATCAAATCCCACTTCCTAGGAATTTAAAAATTCATGATTTTATCCTTGTTCATCTGTAGATCTTCTCGCAAATGGTGAGATATTTAGTATTTTATAATTGTTTTAATAATTTCGTGTTCATATTGGTTTTATGATTTTCTGACCAAACGTGAGCAGCTGCTGCAGATTTTTCTACTTCTTTTTTTACATCTTTAATGTGTTCCTTAGTTCTAATGATTCATTTTTTTATTATGTATATCTTATCGCAATCAAGAAATTTTTTCTGGTGTATTCCTGATTTTTGCCATCATCGATATTTTCATTTTTGTTGGTTTTTATTAGCTTATTAACCTGTAAACATTTCGTGGTGCTAATCTGACATTAAATTTAAAAATAAATCTTGGAATTTATTGTGTGCCTATGGATGATATGTGAATTTCTTGTACTTCTTTTCAATCGGACTTTCTCTCTGGTGAGTGCTGTCATTCCTAATTTTTAATTTTTTTTACTTATCGAATTTGTGTATATTATTTTCTTCTAGAAACCATTTTCTTTTGCCACTGATATGATATGATCCTTCTCATAATAGTAAGATCACATAATTAAGGTGGCAAAAGAAAATGGTTTCGAGGAAAAAGTGATATGCAAAAAATTGAAGTTCAAAAAACAAGAATTAAGGAATAAAATCACTCTTCAAGGTATAAAAACCAATTGAAAAGAAATACAGGAAATTCACATAATATCCATGGGCACAGTAAATTTCAGAAGATTTAAAAAAAATTAAAATCAGATTAGCACCAAAAATATGTTTACAGCCAAAATAAACTAATGAAAACCTACAAAAATTAAAAGATTTATGATGACAAAAAAAACCGATAAAATGTGTTGACTGTTATAAGATGTACATAAGGAAAACAAAGATAAATTTAACCATTAGAACTAAGGAACACATTGATAATGTAAAAACATGTGATGTAGAAAAATCTGTAGTAGATTCTGATTTTTGGTCAGAAAAACATAAAATCGATGTGAACACCAAATTATTAAAATAGAAAATACTACAGAAATAACCATTTGGGAGAAGGTCTACATCCAGATGAACAGGGATAGAATCATGAATTTCGAAATTCCTGGGGAGAGGGATTCGATATGCAAGTTCATTGGACCACCTTAAGATGGAGTAGAAGTCGGCATGCAGGGAAAAAAAACTTAGAAATCAACAGCCTGGATAACCTGAAGATGGAACTCAATGTGGTTTGAAACATGTCCTAAAAGATCTCAACTTTTATAAGGTAAGATGCAACAGACTCACCATGCTTATTCATCTCTCTCTCTCTCTCTCTCTCTCTCTCTCTCTCTCTCTCTCTCTCTCTCTCTCTCTCGCTCTCTCTCTCTCTCTCTCTCTCTCTTTACCTTAGATTAATCTCTCCCATTTAAGTACTTTTACGTACCCCAAGCGACCCTGGCCATACAGGGACACGACCTGTTAGAGAAAGGATTTGAAACTCAGGATCAAACATTTTTTAAAGACACAGCAATATAGAGGGCCTACCTGGATGAGTGAATGCCACAGTGTCAAGGTCAACTCCGAGACAACATGAGCAATTAAACATGTCACACAATCTACTCACAGATTCATTCTAAACAAGGCGAATAAGAAACGGATGATTGTGATGGCCATGTGATATTCAGGAAACACCTGGGTCTTTAATCTTCCTGACTTTTGTCTTACAGCCGAGGAAATCACCACCCATAATTATCTTTACCTAGAAAACATGTCCCGACCAGGGATTGAACCGGGGCCCGATGCTTACGAGGCAAAGACTTTAACCCGAGACCACAGCGATGGTATCAACTGTAATATTTGAAAGTAGAAACAATTACACAATTTTTTCCCCGTTTGCTATTCCTGAAATAATAATTTTCAAACAACAATATAATTAAGCCAAACTGTAGACTGATAATTAAAAAAACCAGATTAAGTGCCAAAAATCAAAGTTCTGAGATAGACAGAAATAACATTGTCCTTATCACTGTTTTTGATGTGGGAGGCAAAACCTTGTAGCTGAAATTTGGGCTACTTGCAGGCTTAATATCATATAGCCCGGTTTCTACTGCACTGGCATAGGCATATAGCCCATATTTTAGCAATAAAATGGAAAAATATTCTTGTGGCATTTAGCCCGGTTTTTATTTTTAGTATTCAACTAATATACATGTGAAATACATTTATAAGGAACTAGCTAACTAATTAACTCACTGGCACAATGGAACACATAAGATCATGGCAGCGCGGACATAAACTTTCCATATATCTGTATCTAGAGTTAATGACTACCAATCATCCCCTGTATAATCTACTTCCTTCAAATCGTGGTTAATGATATTCTCTCACCTGATTTTTGGTCCACGAACTTTGCGTTTTCACTCTGGTTTTCCTATGAGAAATTTCCAAACCACTCTTTCATTCCCAATTGCAGCCACATAACCTGCCCATTGCAGCATACGAGACTTAACTTTTCTTATTATATCTGGTTTCCTATAAAGATCGTGTAGCTCACTGTTATTTCGTCTTCTCCATTCGCCCTTCTGATTAAACTGATATTCCTAATATGTGCAATGTTGTTTCTATAATCTACATATGTAGGTCATTCTGGGTAATTATGATAGAACGAATGTAATTTGTGTATATAATGCTTTTTGTCTAAAAACTTAAAGGAGACCTTTGCTGAATTTTAATTTCGTATGTTACTTGAGTTAGGAATTTCAATTTTTTCTTGTTATTATTCTCTATAAAAAATTTCTCCGTACAAATTTCTATGTAAAACAATGTGCAGGTATCCTATATCGTCAAAATTTCAGCAAAATTTATTTTTTCCAAGTAATTCTACACTGATTGCAAATATTCTACTATAATTATCGTCCAATACAGCTTCCGAATTCATAAATAAAACTTGTTTTGCAGGATTTTTCGTTATCATTACCACAAAAAAAATACGCGATAAATTTCTGAACATAGGATAGCCGTGCAGAACCTGGTTGTGACCCTCATTTATTTCTCAAATTCTCTTTATACATGGAACACCGCACCTTTATGCCTTAACCATTTCCGATGTAAAACTGTACTAAGTTGGTAAATGAGGGTTGCATAGAATAGGCTTCTATTCAATTACTAAATGGTAGTTGTAAAAAAAAATTAAGGAATGAATAGACGATTGAATATATAAATGAGATCTGCAGAAAATGGTGATAGTAAATTACTTTAAAATTCACCTAATAATTTCATTATTATTATTATTATTATTATTATTATTATTAAAATTATTATTATTATTATTATTATTATTATTATTATTATCATTATTCAGATAGGTGGACGGAGAAGAATCTTTAAAAGTGGGCCACATGGTCTTTATAGAAATCCAGAAACAATAAGGACAGTCTCGTAGAATGCGAATGGGAAAGAAAGAGGTGCATGGAAAGTTCTTGTAGGAAAACCAGAGGGAAAACGCCATGTTGGTAGACCAAGAATGACATAGGAGATTTACATTAACCACGATTTGAGGCTAGTAGGTTATTCAATTGTTGATTGGAAAACATTAGCTCACGATAGAGACCTATGAAGTGCTTATGTCCGCGCTACCATGAACCTACGGATTCGATAGTGCCAGTGAATTAGTTAATACTGTCATTATTAACATTATTATCATTAGTATTATTATAATTATCATAATAACAACAATAATACTATTATTGTTATTATTATTGTAATTATTATTATAATTTAAACAGTCAGAGTTAAGCCCATAAGCCATTCTCTTTCAGTCAACGAATGAAAATTATTACACTAAAAAAATTAAAATAGATCATAAAATGGAATAGAAAATTAATTATAAGTAAATACTTGAATACTTTCAAAAACACAATGAAATACATTTGAGATTATTGTGCAAAATGTTAAAATATTGAAGTATATACTTGAGATCTAGTCGTTTTAAACTAATTAAAAAATCAGATCAATCAGTTCTTAAATTAAACATCCTTGAAGTGCTCGCTGAAGTGTGTTCTATCATCAGCATTTAAAATGGTACTATCTGTTTTCCGTTATAAGTAAATATTTATATAAAATCTGCGATTAAATTTAATCAAATTATTATTATTATTATTATTATTATTACTATTATTCAGGGAATCAATGAAACTAAGAGGGAATGGGAAATAGAAGAAGATATATGGATGAACAGACAAGAATGGAAAAATGTGTTGAAACAAATGTGTAGTTAACTGTGAACATGGGTACCGGAAAAATGTATATTCATTGTAAAAGCCGGAATAATAAAAAAAGATTATTAGAGAAACAAAATATAAAATATATTGGGTACATAAACATTTGTATATTCTTTCAAAGCTACTGCGTTTAATTGGATGTTCGTGTCCATACAGGTAATGATGTTTCTTGGAAGTGGCCATATAACTCGTTTGGTCATAACTCTACAAAAATTACAGAATGATGAATTGTTTTATCTCTGGGGATAACATTCTTATTGTTATAACAGTTACCATTAGTTTGTGTTTTTTTAGAAGAATGTGTTATTTCAAAATTATTTTCATTTAATTCCATAGTAAATTAATAATTTTAAAATTATTGGAGGAATTACAGAATAATTTTATGGCTAGTGTTATTAACTCATAGGAAATATCGAGTTCACTGGTTCCTGGCCTTGGGGATATAAGCTCTCCATACATTCCTCTTCTGAGCTAATATTTTCCCGTAATTTCCTGCAAATTTACCTCCCTCAAATCATGTTTCATATTATTATCCAGCTTATTTTTGGCCTACGTGCCCGGGTATCTCTCTCTGGCTTTCCTGTTTCTGTACCCCTTATTAATTCTGCATTCGTGCTAGTGCCCGCAGTCAACGAATCTTAACTTTCCTATTACACCCGGTTTACAATTATGATAAAAGACCAAACATACAAATAGGAGAGGTTATCTGAGGATGTAGAGATATAATTAATGAAATACAGACTAAGCGAAAGTTACATTGGTATGAATACACAGTATGGGCAATACAAGCGGACAAAAAAATCTTAGGATGGAGAAAGCGAGAAAGAGTTAGGGATTATCTAAACACAAATAGTAGAATTATATTGAATAAGCTTTGAAGATTAGGATGTTGGAAAAGACGGACTGTTTAAACAGAAATAAATCAAAATTAAGATCAGAAAAACAATTTGTGAAATTAATTAAATATAAATAAACATTAATTTTATTTGATTTTCATATTTATTAAGATATAATTCAGTGACAGCTGTTTCGGTACACTGTACCTTCTTTAGACATGGTAACAAATTATGAATTGTATTCCAACTGATCTAAGCAACAATACAACAATAATTCATTTAAACTTTTAAATTTAACAAAGGTCATTCATTCAAATTTGTGAAATAATAAAACTATTAATTAAAATATTAAAGTAACTACTTGTTTAATTGCATGTATGCCCAGTAGTTTTTAAATTGATTTTGTTTTAATAATTATTTATAGTTTCGTTTGTATTTGAATATTCCAGATAATTATAGCTAGTGAAAGTAGATTTCCACTCCTGAAAGTAACAAAAAAATTTAATATTGTTTGCTTTATACCTCAACAAAGCTAGAAGTGTAAAAATAAAAACGTATATAGATGAAAGATAAACAAGCTAATCATTGATGTCAAGGGACATTAAAAACAGTAAAATAATAATTTGTAAATGTTTAAAAAAATCTAAACCAGACTACAAAAAGTAATATTTTAGGTGCCTCCAAATTGTCTCTCACAGATGATGAGCTAACTACTTGTCACTTGCTGTCATCTGTATGAAAATAGGCATAACTAAAATTAGCTTGATTTAGTAACCCTCGCAAGGAAACCCCCTTACTTTATGTGGGATGGTATGGGCATGTGTTATACCATTATATTATTTTTAACTTAGATTTGTGCTTTCTGGGAAATGTTGCGATATACTCTAGCTTTCGAACATTGAAATGTCATATTTGTGAAAAAAATCACTTAGTAAACAAAATCACATGACTTTGAATTTAAATAAATTTCCTATAACAAAGACAGTCTTTCGTTGCCAATCATGATGGGAATGTTTTGTCTTGGGAATGTGGGTTTCGACATATGAAGGTATCCTATTGCAGAATTCTTTTAGACCGTGACGTAATAAAATAAAACATGGCCAGAAAGCGCATCCTTCGCGTTGTACATTTTTTTAATTGTTATATATAGTTATAAATCCTGGTATATTATATATGTTATACTGTTAACTAGTAAAAAGCTGTTTATCAAGATATATCAACGAAAACCAGACTTTTGAGATCTCTAAATGTTGATTGCATAGCGGAGTGACTGTGTGGCAGTTGGTACTACTAGGATGCTTTGTTTTCTTTTGTCACTTTGAGTAGTCGCACAATCAAGGTGGTAGCGTCAGGGTGGAGAAGTGAATTTTTTGTGTGCCAATTTAGTGAAAAAGGGCTTGTAAGTATTCTAAATGAGTTTATTTAAATAAGGAGGTTTAGATAATTTTCTGTCCACCGTTTTGATCTAATGGTAACGTCGTTACGTCAGGCAAAGCAGGCGCGGGTTCGATCCCCGGTCTAAACAATATTCTTGCGCGAGATCATTTTCTCGATTTCTTTTTATTTTCACCTGAAAAGACAAATGTCAGGAATCATCAAGGACCAATACTCCCTATCTTTCCATTACAAGCATTCATATTACATTCGTAGTGTTTAGTGTAAATGTATGAGTGAATGGTATTGTTCTGTTTTAAATGTTTATATTGTCTCCGAGTTGCTGTGGCATTGTGCTGATCACCCATCCAGTGTGTCTATCTGTGTTCATGCGTGGTCAAAAAAAGCCTGTTTTGTGATCGAGAATATAAATAATTTTCCGACAGTTGGTATCCCTGTAATACCCGGTGGGAGTGAGGCATATAAATGTACCTACAAAGAGACACTAACAAACTATGTTTAAGAAATATAACAATTTTTTTTAGAGATTTTAGAGAATGTTTAATTCAGATTGACCTTCATACGTTCTTAAGCTAATAATCATGGATGGCCTCTCCCGATGAGTGATCATCTCAATTCCGGGGCCACCTCGTGACACAAATATTAAGACTCATATACACCAGTACTAAACTAGGCGAATGTGATAATTTGGACAGCCAGATGTTTTGTAGGTACTATTTTGACCAATAACGATTTATCTACATTGTTTAATAGGCGAGAGGAAAACAATTAAAATGCACAATACAGAAAACTCGTCGTGATCAGTGAATCGAACCTAAAACTACTCAGTTCGAGGCAAAGACATACCACTAGATCACCGCAGTGGACCTATTTTTTTTTCAGTAAATTTATGTTTTTCTGATTTACATTTTGTATAAACTACATTTTTTATTAAGTCTATCTCTAAAAATTTGCCTTTTCTGATTTTCCTTTCTCCAATAATATTACAATAGAAAGTAACATTCTGAGGTATTCCTTAATAAATAACGTGAATATGTTCCATCTTACCTCATAAAAGTTGGGTGAAAAAATAATACTTTAGATGCCTGTAAATTGTCTCTCAGAGCCGATGAGCTATCCATTTGTCCTTTCTTTGATCTGTATGGAATTAAGTGTAACTAAAATAAGTTTTATTAAATAACTCGCGTAAGGAAACACCCTTACCGTATGTATGAACGGATGGAATAAATAGATAATGTGCTATACCATTAAATTTTATTTATTTTAATTTAGATTCGTGCTTTTTGGAAATGTTGCGATTTAGTCTAGTGTCATACATTGAAATACTTACTTACTTACTCACTCACTGGCACTATCGACCCCGTAGGTTCATGGCCGCGCGGACATAAGCTCTCCATACAACCCTATCCTGAGCTGATGCTTTCCAATCATTACCTGTACAATCTACTTCCCTCAAATCATAGTTAATGTTATTCTCCCACCTCATTCTTGGTCTACCAACTGGGCGTTTTCCCCCTGGCCTTCCTACAAGAAGCTTCCATGCATGTCTTTCATTCCCCATACGTGCAACATGCCCTGCCCATCGCAGTCTACGAGACTTAACTGTTCTTATTATATCTGGCTTCCTATAAAGACCATGTAGATCATTGTTATGTAGTCTTCTCCATTCACCTCTTTGTTCATCTCTCTTTGGTCCAAAAATGTTCCTAAGTACTTTATCATATTTGAAATATGCATATAAATAAAATATCATCTATCATATTTGTGGAAAAGTCGATATAATATTAATTGGATTAATATATGAACTACAACTGAGAAAGACTTGGGTTGGCATCCCCTGATGGGAAATGTTTGTGTTGGAAATTCGATGTATGAAGGTATCCTGTTACAGAATTCTTGGAGCCCATGACGTAATGAAATAAAAACATGGCGAGAAAGCGCATTCTACGAGTTATACATTTGTTTTTGTAGTTGTATATATATATATATATATATATAATTATAAATCTTTATTTATTATATATGTTATACTGTTAACTGGAAAATAGACGTGTATCAAGATATATCAACAAAAACTAGGTTTAGAGATCTTTAAATTTTGATTGCATAGCGGAGTTACTGTGTGACAGTTGGTACTACTAGGACGCGTGGTATTCTTATCTCACTGTGAATTTCCACTCAATCAAAGTGTTAGCGTCTGGGTGGAGCGGTGCTTTATTAGTGTGCAACTTTGGTGGAAAAGCGCTTGTAAGTATACTAAATGAGCATATTTAAGTAATGAGGTTTAGATAAGTTTCTGTCCACCGTTGTGGTCTAATGGTAACGCCGTTATTTCAGACGAAGCGTGAGCGGGTTCGATCCCCGGTCTGAACAGGTAGTCCCGATTTCTCCATTAAAAACATTCATATAACATTCGCATTGCTTAGTGTAAATGTATGAGTGAATTATATGTCCTGTCTTAAATGTTTATATTGTTTCCGAGCTGCTGTGGCATTGAGCTGATCACCGATCCAGTGAGGCTATCTACGTCCTTGCGTTGTCAAAAAAGTCTGTTTTGTGATCGCGAATTTAAAATAATTTTCCAACTGTTGGTATCCCTGTAAAATCCGATAGGCGTGATGCATATAAATATGCCTAACCACCAGCTAAGGTTAAGAAATATATTAAAAACATATATTTTTAGAGTTTTTATAAAAATAACTCAGAATGACCTTCATACGTTCTTAGTTAATAAACATGAATGGCTTCTTCTAATGAGTGATCATCGTATCAATTTCGGGGCCACCTCGTGTTACAAATTGTAAGATTCATATACATCAACACGTTTAAAATTCATATTAAAGCACCGTTGAGGTTATGTAATAAGATATTAAATACATAATTGGTACCTGGTAAGTCAGTCGTTCTCAACTAATTTATTAAACTTCATCACGTAATTCCAATATGTAGGCCTTCCAAAAACAATGTTTCATCTTCTGCCAGTTAAAATGCAGAAGATGAAACATTGTTTTTGAAAGGCCTCCATATTGGAATTACTTGATGAAGTTTAATAATTTATTTGAGGATGACCGACTTACCTAGTAACAATTTTATATTTAATATCCCATATATATCAGTACTAAACTAGGCGAATATTATAATTAGGACAGCCAGATGGTTTGTAGGTACTATTTCGACCCATAACAATTTATCTACAGTTGTGTTAATATGCGAGGAAAATAAATAAATAAAGTTCACAACACACAAAATTCGTCCTGATCAGTGAATCGAACCTGAAACTACTCAGTTCGAGGCAACGACACACTACTAGATCATCGCAGTGGACCTAATTTTTTTCAGTAATTTTATGTCTACCTGACTTACATTTTTATGTCTTCCTGATTTACAATTTTTATGGACCACATTTTTTTTAAGTATTTCTGAAAATTTGCCATCTCTCATTTTCCTATCGCTAATAATATTACAATAGAAAGTAACATTATGAGGTTTTTATTAACGTAAATAAAATAAGTTTAATTAAATTACTCGCCTATGTATACACCCTTACTATTATGTGGGGACGTATGGGATAGATAGATCATGAGTATAGCATTATATTTTCTTTATTTTATTCTAGATTTGTGCTTTTTGGAAATGTTGTGATTTATTCTAGATTCGGAGATTGAAATGTATTTGTGAAAAAGTCGCTTAGAAAGGAAATAACTAGGACAAGACATTTAATGACCTATAAATTGGTAAAAAATGCAAAATAAAAAATGCATTTATGACCTAAAAAATACAAAAAATGACCAATAAAATTAAAAAATGACGAATAAGAAGTTAAGAATTAGCAACAAAAATACTAGTTATTAGATTAAGTACTCACTTGATTACTGAATTACATAAAATTTAACTTAGCATCAAAATATTAAAAAGAAAAGTATTAAAACATACATATTAGAGTACCTTTTATTGCAGAAAATCCATTTCAATTACACAATGCACTTTTACAACAATTTGGAATTGCAGTTAACAATCAAAATAGGGGTAGAAGCTAGCAAAAGCTCTAAGAAATTGAATAAAATTCCTAGAAGTGGGCAAGTCCATTAAGCACATATCTTGAAAAATAGGGGTAGTAGTTAGCAAAACGCCTACTTAATTCCAAGAAATTGTATTGACAAGGAAAAATACTGAATTATTATAAAAAAATCTCAAATCAAATACAAATAATGTCACAGCCTTCCGGAAAAGTGTAAGAAATGCTCAAAATGACCTAAAAATTGCCAAAAAATGACTTATCCCTAGAAAAGTTAAGAAAATGCAAAAAGATGCCCTAACGAATTACTTTTATTTAATCTGTTTTTTAATGTCATACATTTTCATATATGCAAGCAATGTTTCAACCATCATAAGAAAAAGATGCAAAATCATTAATTGCCTTGCCCTAGAAATAACATTAATTGAAATATAATGTATGAACTATAACTGAGAGGGATTTGCGTTGGCGTCCCTCATGGGAAAGTTTTGTCGTGAGAATGTGAGTTTCGGTGTGAGGTTTCCTGTGCAGAATTCTTGGAGCTCATGATGTAATGAAATAGAAACATGGCCGGAAAGCGCATTCTACGAGTTATAAATTTTATTTCATTGTTATATATTGTTATAAATATATGTTTATTATATATATGTTATATTATTAACTGGTAAACAGCTGTTTGTAAAGATATATCAACAAAAACTAGGCTTTTAAGATTTTAAAATGTAGCTTGCATAGCGGAGTTACTTTGTGACAGTTGGTACTATTGGGACGCGTGATTTTCTTTTGTCACTGTGTATAGTTAGAATCAAGGAGTTGACGTCTGGGTGGAGTGGTGTATTATTTGTGGTACTTTAGTGAAAAAGCGCTTGTAAGTATACTAAATGACTGGATTTATATATGAATATTTAGATAATTTTCTATCTACTGCTATGGTATAATGTTGACTTTGTTACGTGAGGCGTAGCGGGCGTGGGCTCGATAGCCGGTGTGGACAAGATGCTTGGGCGAGCTTTTTTTTTCCCTCGCTTTTTTCTTCACTTGTAATACAAATGTGAGGAAAAGTCAAATCCCAAATATTCCCCATTTCAAGCATCCATATACTATGCGCTTTGTTTAGTATGACTATATGAGCTAATGGTATGCCTTGTCTTAAATATAAATAAATAAATAAATAAATAAATATATATTGTCTCGCTGCACTGTGCTGATCACTCATCCAGTGAGGTTCGCCATGTCCTTGTGTGGTTAAGAAAAGTGTTTGTGATCGGGAATTTAAAACAATTTTCTAAAAGATAGTGTACCTGCAATAGCGAGACATAAATGTACCTACAATTGGAGAGCATAAACTAAGGTTATGGAATAAGAAAGAGAGAAAAAACGTATATTTTTAAAGCTTTTTGTAGAATTTTTAACTCAGAATCGCCTTTTTTACTTTCATAAGCAAACATAGAAGTCATCTCCGAATGAGTGATTATCTCAATCCCAGGGCAACCTCCGTATTATAAATATGAAAACACACGTACATAAATATTTTATAAGGCGAATATGATAGTTACGACAGCCAAATTATTTTTAGGTACTAAGAGTATTTGGACCCATAACTATTACTCTACATTTGATTTAAGAGGCGGGAGAAAAATTAAAATAAATGGCACAGTACAGGAAACTTGTCCTCAACTGTGAATCTAATCTGAGACTACTCTGTTCTAGGCACCGCAGTGGAACGATCCCCCCCCCATTAATTTTAAGTCTATTTCATTTACAGTTTCTATAAAGTACATTTTAAATTAAGTAGATCTAAAAATGTCCACACTATCATTTCTCTCTCTGTTTACCTATGTTTAACCTCTCCCTCATAAGTATTTGTATGTACCCCACGAGATCCGAGCCCTACAGGGACACGACATGTTGTGAAAATAATTTGAAACTCTGGATCAAATATTTAAATTTTTGATTACACGAGGACATGGACGGCCTCCCTGGATGAGTGATCAGCTCACTGCCAGGAAAAACACGAAACAATAAAACAAGACACACCACTCTCACATTCATCCTAATTAAAGGGAATATGAGGAAGATAACTGTGATGGCCTGGTGATATTCAGGGATTATTAGAGCGTTAAAGCTACCTGAAATTTGTCTTACAGCTGAGGAAATCATCCCAAAAAACCTTCAACTAGAAAACTTGTCCCGACTGGTGATTGTACCCTGGCCCGCTGCGTTAAGGGCACCGATTTTAACACAAGACCACATTGATGGTACCAACTCTAATATTTGAAATAAAAAACTATTGAAATACTTTGAATACCCTATCACATTCCTTAATTAATAGTGCTCATAATACAATACTATTGTGCTAAACTACAGACTGAAAATTAAAGCCGTGTTAAGTGCCAGAATCTAAATTCTTAGAAAGATAAAAAAAAAACATTTTCCATATCAGTTTGAATAGCCACCCAAAACAAGGTTGTGACCCTAATTTATTTCTCACATTTCATTTTTACATGGAAGAAGATCCCTTTATACCTTAACCATTTCCGATGTAAAATTGAACTACGGGGTAAATGGGCTTCTATTCAATTACAAAATGGTATTTGTAAAAACATTATCAGAGGAATGAATGGACTATTGAATAGATAAATGACAACAATAGAAAATGTTAACACTGAATTATATAATCACTCATAATTCCCATAGTAATATCAATCTTTTAGTTATATAATAATAATAATAATAATAATAATAATAATAATAATAATAATAATCTCTCTATCTTCGGGTTTTTACAGCTGCTGCCGTCTTCCCGTGCCAAACCTCCAAAGCCTACGGTCTTGGGCATCTTCGATGCTTAGCCCTCTAGCTTGCATTACTGTCTTCATGTTTTCCTTCCATGTTAACCTTGGTCTTCCTCTTTTCTTCTTTCTGTTAGGATGCCATTCATATAGTTGCTTCGGCCATCGCTCATCTTCCATTCTTAAAACATGTCCTAACCACTTTAATTCCTTTTCCTCAATTCTTTGAATTATGCTTTCTTCTGCTTCCATTTTGTTTCTAATTTCCTTATTTGTGACACGTTCTAATTTAGACTTTCTGGCACTTCTTCGTAAATAATCCATTTCTAGAGCTATTAGTCTATTCTTGTAGTACTTATTGATTGTCCATACCTCACTTCCGTACATTTCAACAGATTCCACCAATGTTTTACCAATATATTTTTTTGTGTCTTTCCAAATATGCTTATCCCACCATATGGAATTTAATGATGATATTATAATAATGATAAAATTTAAACTGCTAGAGTTGAGCCCATAAGTCTTTCTCTTCCACTGAACAAGTGAAAAAAATAAATACAAAAAATAGTAAATTATAAGTAGGGAGCGGATTTTATTTTCTAAATGTTAAGATTGCAACAATGTATTGCGATAAAATTAATTTAATAAGTCCTTATTTCCAATGAACTGCTTTGTTTAAATATTACTTACAAAACCGATTCTCAATCATTTTTGTGTGGGATCTAGCAATATTACATTAATATATTACGTCTTACTTTTAAATTAAAAAAGAAATAATGTAAATAAAACACTATTTCTTTTTAATTTAAAAGTGAAATGTGTAATATAAATGTAATAATGCTAGATTCCGTACAAAAATTATTAAGAAACGCTTTTATAAGTTATATTATAAAAAATCAGTTAATTGGATATAAAGAGCTTATTACTATCACTATACTTTGTTGCAGTCTTAACTTTAGAACATAAAAATCCTCTCCCTAATTATAACATTGAAGAGATAATTAATATAAGTAAATACTTGAATACTTTTAAAAATCATAATGTTCCACCGTTGAGATTACTGTCTAAAAGTTATAATATTGAAGTATCTATCTGGGAGCTAGTCTTTTCAACTAATTAAGATTTCAGTTAAATCGCTTCTTAAGTTAAATCACCTTGAAGGGCTTTCATGAATGTGCTCCATCATCAGCATTTAAAATAGTTCTAGATGTTTTCCGTTATAAGTAAATATTTATACAAATTAAAACTTATAATACAATTAATCAAATCAATATTATTAGAGCAATGAAATATAAGAATTCATAAATGTATGACCTGTGAGGCCAATTACAAAAGAAAAAAATTGTTAGGAACAAAAACATTAAAAAATCCTTTTATAGCTAAGAGTTTAAATGGATGTTCATGTTCATACAGGGTGTGTTACTTTCTAGACGTGATGGGAGCCAAGTGACGTATTTTGGATTAACACCACGAAAAGTGACAAAATTATCTCTGACCATAATAACATTGTTGCAGTTATCCTAGTTACCACTAGGTTTTGGTTATATTTTAGAATAATTTCTTATTTCAAATTTATTTTCAGTCCATTCCATAGTAAATTAATAATTTAGGATATTATTGGAGAGATTAGAGAATAATTTTAAGAGTGGTATAACTAACTTATTGCAATATCGAAATCACAGGTCGACAGTCTTGTGGACATAAACTTTATACTATACATCTCTCCCCTGAGCTAATGTTTTCCCATTATTCCATTACAATTTATCTCCCGAAAATCACAATTAATATTATTATTTTTGGCCTACGTGCTCGACGATTTCTCTCTGCTTTCTTACTATAGGTTCCAAGCCCCCCATTTATTACGCATGCGTGTTACTGACAGCAGCCTACGAGACATACATTTTCTTATTACATCCGGTTTCCCATAAAGATAAAGTAACACGCTCTCGCGTAGTTTTCTCCATCCATATGTCTGTTCGTGTTTCTTTGGTCTAATTTTTTAATCACTCTGTTTTCAAGTTGTTGTAATACTAACTCCTCTCTTATAGAAAAGAAACCATTTTTCACAACCAAATAATCTTAATGGAAGAATAGCCCACATTTAGGCCTATGTGTTACGGACAATGAAGCATATAAGGGTAACGTCGTAAAAGGCCTGTCAGTAATGATATTGTTCCCTTTGGTTGGACAATAACGTTAATACCAACTTGTCAATTTTATCATAAGTAATGCTACGAGTGATTTCCAAATTATCGATAAATTCACTCCTCACTTCGTGAGTCTTGAATTTTTCAACACTGGCATTTGTAAGGGCTATTTAACGAATAAAATAAGCTTTTACTCACAAAACATTGTTTAACTATAATTATTTTAAAATATTTATATATTTAATTTAAACGGCGATGTTTGAAAACAAATGAGAAACGATTGTTTCGCTTCATTTGTTCATCACTGCAACAGATCATATTATTTATTGCCAAAGGATCGCAAAATTGGAATAATGCACCGTAGTAGAGAAATTTATAACCAACATTATAGGTATTAATTAATTTATGATGTCATATGATGTAAATATATCAATTACATTATTCTGAAACGTTATTTCCTGGAAAATAATTCGTTAAAAAAGTACAAACAGTGGTTTCTTTTTTTGTGGTATGATCAATTGCAACAAATGTTTTTATATTATATCCCGCAAGCACTATGTTTTTACATTCGTGCACTATATATATATATATATATATATATATATATACAATCTGGTAGCCACATGCAGAGACATTGCAAAATAATACTATGACCTATTTAGAATGTTAAAATGAGGAGCTTGTTTTTAAAGTGATAAAATTAAATTGATAAATTCGAGGTGAAAAACGACTGTGATTGGTTGTAAATAAAAATCATTGAAATGTGATTGGTCATTGACTCCCATTTGGGGCTTGAGTTAAATAGTTACCCTAATTTGCCCACTAATGACAATTAGTGTAAGATGGGCAAGTTAGTATTAACATTATTGCCCATCCAACATAAACAATATTATTTACAGGCCGTTTACGATATTACCCGTATTTGCTTCATTTTCCGAAACATATAGGCCTACATGTAAATAATTATAAGACTGCGTGTAGAAAGTTTTATTGAAATTAAATAATTAGTAATTAAAACAATCATGGATTGGTATTTGAATGAAATATATATTTGAATTTAAGGGTACACGTTTGTCCTGAAAGCATGGAGATATTTCCTATTCTGTATTACATATTATTGGCCTACAGTTTTTTACGCTAAAATTAATTGGTTTTCTCAAATTCCACAATACGACTTAAATAAAAAAATATAGAATTAAATTAATGTTCCTATTATAAATCCAGATACATTTTACAAATGTTTGGAAATTTACATTACCAAAATATTTCTTCCATAAGTTTGAAATTCGTGATTTTAGGTCTTTTAACATTCATAATTATTACAGGTCATGTAGTTCTTTGTAACTTAGTTGCAGTTCTGAGTTTACTTTAAAGTATCCAGAATTATGGATTGTGGACTTTTAAATGTAATAAATGAAGAAAATGTGATGATCAATAGGCCTATATAATATGAGAAGTAAGATTTTTTGTCAAAATAATTATTTTCAAAATCTCAAAGAAATGATCAATCCTTCATTCCTATTTATTATTTAATTTACTCACAAGAAATATGGAAGAGGTATAGGCCCAAAGATGTATAACCTATTTTTATCTAAGATATGAAAAGTAAAATATTATAGTTATTAATTAAGTTTATTTAAAAACTAAAGTGATATTATACAGGAAATTCAAGACCATAGTTTTACATTTTTAATTCTGAATTTCCCAAACATGAAAATAAATGCCCATTATGTTAATAATGCATAAAGTTAAACGTATTTTTAATAACATTAAATTTGCAGTGATTATTTGACTGTTACTTGAAAAATAATTTATTAAAGGAAGTATGAGGTGGAGGTCCTACTATATATCTCACCACCAACGAGTCCTTTCTAAAATAATTGTAATATTTTCTACATGATAATTCACTCTAATTGAAATTGATAACAGACATTACTCATATATTATTCATATCAATAATTTTAATTGTGCATAAACTCGAATAATTTGAACATTTTCTGTTGTTGAAACAATGGTAATTTCTCATTATGAATGTTATTCTTCTTGATTTAAATAGGCCCAAGTTAATTACATAAAATTGAACTAAGTTTTCATATTTTCATATAATTGCCTGTAAAACTTTTTCCCACCATATTACAACATGATAAAAATAATCAGTCATTCTTTAAAGACATTTAATTTAAATACAACTAAAAGTTTATTGTTGTTATTATTATTGTTATTATTATTATTATTACTATTATTATTAATAATGAGAGTTCTCCTCAATACAGAGGTTTGTCTCCGTTTTGTGAAATTTATATTACTTACAAATTGTTTAGATTTCGAAATCAAAGTTAGAATAAGGTCGAATTAGCGTGTTTAAATAAATTTTTTTAGACAAAATTATTGATTTTAAGTGGTTAATACAGCTTATCTAATAAACACAGAACGTGGAAGAATCCAAACTGAATATTGTTTTATATAAGGAAATATTGATCGAATTCTAACACTCCTAACTACAAAGGAATCTTGAGAGATTAGCAGTTACAATGGTAGACGGAAGTATAGATTGGCTCCCACGCAGAAAGACAGACGACATATAGATAGATGTCAAATCATGCAGTGTTCATATAAGTGTTCCAAAATATGTAAAAGAGACATGGAATCAACTATTAATCATTTTTTGTGTTCATTAGGGATCCAATTACCATTTTTAAAAATGGATATTTGATATTTTAAACCACTTAGCCTTAATTGAATTTTGTATAATTGGATAACAGTTAAGTCTCGTAGACTGCGATGAGCAGGACATGGGGAATGAAAGACGTGAATGGAAGCTTCTTGTAGGAAAACCAGAGGGAAAATGCCCAGTTGGTAGACCAAGAATGAGGTGGTAGAATAACATTAACTATGATTTGAGGGAAGAAGATTATACAGGGAATAATTGGAAAACATTAGCCCAAAATAGGGATGTGTGGAGAGCTTATGTCCGCGCGGACGTGAACCTACGGGTTCGATAGTGCCAGTGAGTTAGTTAGTTAGTTATAGTTTTGAAGGACTACTTTACTAAATCTGCTGCAGGAACTTGATAATAATATGGTGTGTAAAGTGTCTGAAAAGTTCATTGCCTTATCAGGTTGTTGCTGAGAAAATTGTACCATTTTTCATCAATTGTTTAAAAATCAATTCAGACAGAATGGTTTAAGATTAATAAAAATACTTTCATATCTTGTAAAGCAAAATTTTTCCTTAATTAACACAAACATGTAAGAATGCAGGTAATTACAATCAGAGATATAACGTTTTATTACGAATTACTTTTTAATCCTCCAAAGCGACTTCTGCCCTTCAATCCGCAAGTTCCTCGTAAGTAGTTAAATTTGTGTCCACAAGACTTAATGGAGCACTTAACCACTGTAACTGCGAGAAGTCATTATAATTTTCTCCGAAGTGGCATATCTAATTATACATATTATATTAAAATTAATGTTTGCAGTTAAACCGTATGTAGACCATCTCTAACATAACTAAAGAGCAATTTTCTTTTTGCACCTGAGCCAGGGCACTCGAAGGCTTGTCTAACTAACTAAATTAACTCACTGGTACTATCGAACCCGTAGGTTCATAGCCGCACGGATATAAGCTCTCCATACATCCTATTCAGAGCTAATGTTTTCCAATAATCCCCTGTATAATATACTTCCCTCAAATCATGGATACTGTTATTTTCCCCACCTTATTCTTGGTCTATCAACTGGACGTTTTCCTTCTGGTTTTCCTACCAGAAGATCCCATGCGTCTCTTTCATCGCCATACGTGCCACGTGTCCTGCCCATCGCAGCCTACGAGACTTAACTGTTCTTATTTTATCTGGCTTCCTATACATATCATGTAGCTCACTATAATGTAATTTTCTCCATTCACCTGTCTGCTTATCTCTCTTTGGCCCAAAAATCTTCCTACGAACTATATTCTCATATAAGTTACACACAATCTTCTCTCCTCCCTTAAAGTAAGAGCCCATGTTTCGCATCCATATAATATAACTGGAAGAATAACTGTTTTATATTTTTTCAGTTTAACGGTCTTTGAATGGAGTTGGGACGACAAGAGTCCCTGTAATGCATAATAGCATGCATTTCCAGAGCCTATGTTTAATATATTTGTTCAACTCATTCCTATTTGTAATTATTGTTCTTAGATACTTCAAATCAGCCACTTCTTCAAAATTTCCTTCATTTGCCATTAGTTGTCAATTTCATTTACATAATGCATTTCTATGTCTGAGCATATATTTAGTTATGTTGATGTTTACTTCAGTCTCAATTTCTTAGTGTTACTCAATAATGTGTGCGTGTTGGCTCTTAGTATCTCCTCGTTATCGCTCAATAATACTAAATCATCACCATAAATTAACAGCCTATTAATACCATTGAGTTGTAGGCCTTCTTCATTCCCCAACGATTTTATGGCATGCTCTAATACAAAATTGAATAGTAGAGGAGTTAGTGCATCTCCTTGCTTTAACCCATTGTGAATTTCAAAAGTATCCGAAAACTATTTGCCTACACGCACGGCTTGTCTTGAAATGTTAAATTCCAAATTTGTCTATTTTATTTTTAAAAACATTGATTACAATATACCATTGAAACGTAAATAAGTTGAAAATATACGAACATAATGATATTACGAGAATAATGAAACAAATAAACTCCATGGCGCGACAGGCCTAGAAGGCCTTTGACCTTCCAGTCGGCTGCTGGCTTCATATCTACATACGTTAATTACAGAGGTAGACAATCGTCCACCCAGTTTAGGAGTGACATGTGGTCAGCATGTCAAGTCTCCCCAGGTTTTATCAATCTCAGAATAACGTAACAGTTCTTATGTAAATAGGGAGTGGATATAGAAAGCCGTAGCTAAGTCGTCGTTGCCTTTACGGAGAACTACGAGATGTTCAGTGGTTCGAGTCCTCACTGGCGTAGAAGACATTTTCTCATAGAATTTCGGCAGCATGGGAATAGATGTTCATATAAAAAAAATCTAGAGATTTGGACAGCAGTAAGCGGCTGCAGATTGATGATAATTTATAAGGCTTGGGGGACCGATATTGTGGTCACATGTAATCCCTTTTCTGGATCGACAGTGTATGTGAAACCAACCAGACTGCTGGTGGGCCAATGACTTTCTGACCTATCGTGCCATTGAGTTCCTTTATTTTTGTCTGACACGGAGAAACTCCAGCACATATAGCACGTAATGGCTGTTTTACTGTTCTCCTTAGAACACGGACGGCTAACGTTATGAGACGGACTGTCGCGAAATCTGAGATGGTAGAGTATGACGGGTTACAGTTATAGTTGTTCGTCATTTTCGACGGCAGTAAAATTTTATTGCTTTGCTGAAGTTCATTTCAGTTCAAGTCTGCATTATTTATTAATGCCAAAAGTTAATTTATATTTTTTTGTGCACGTATTTATGGCTATTGTATTTGAGTTAATGGCACTGAGCAACAAAAACTAAACCTTTCTTTTGTCTCAGAAAGAAAAATATGTGATACTGATAGTATTTTTTCTCCTGAATTCAAATATGATATCGGGTTCTCTCCATTACGCAAGGTTTCCGAGAGACAGGCATTTACGTATAATATCAAACTCTTTAATATTTTCTACATTCGTAACTACACAATATTCCAACATTCGGACTTGCCTAGAAAGTAAGAAATGACGATTTTCTGCTATATTTCGCCTGTGGAGCATCACTTTTGATGGTCCAACAATAATCGGCTAGGATATTAGGATTCCATTTGCCTTGATATCTCTTTTCCATAGCTGAAATATCCTGAGTTAGCTTATTTGGTTTTATTTTACAATGGACAAACGGACGAAAAAACGTTTATTAAAAAATAATTATTTAAATCCATTCATTGATATTAAAATAAAAAAACTGTGGGTGATGGAGAAATTCGATTACGTATTAGAAAACACGATAAATAACTGCATTAAGTACAACTATTGGTACTCATGCGACGAAAATCATGTTGACCAGTGTAGCATGTAGTATTAGATTTAGATATACAGTGTAGAAACACATCGTTGTATACCGTATTATACTGGTTGAGTGGAAAATAAGGCCTTATGGCCTAACTCTGTCAATTTAAACACAACTATTTTTACTGTTATTCTGTCGTATTGGTATACGAGTGGCTAGCGCTTGCGGCTGCCTGGACTGGTATCACAGTTCGAATCCTGGAGATACCAGAGGGTTATTGGTAGTAGGTCGGGATTTTTGGGTTTTTCTCGTGGATTTCCCGATTCCCGAATTTCATCCCAACAACAACACACTCAATTCCTCCTCTCATGCCATTTTAATTCTCACTTATTCATTCATATCACACCTCACCTCACATCATGTTACGAAAAAGTGTTTGGTTAGCGCTCACAGGTGTTGAAAACACATGGTTACGGGGATCTGGGGAGTACCCTAGGGTGCTGTTTCATGAATCCGAGCATTAGCAATAACAAAGGGCAAAAGAGGATAACGTGAGCGTTGTAGTCTCCCCTCGAGGCCGCGGGCAGGACCCAAGAATGTTGGTATGGATCATGGGATTACAACTAACTTAACACCGTAGAATAGACTTTCATTCCATCATCTCCATAATACTGGGATAGCGCAATGGATCTCTCAAGTTGTGGTACTCAGGGTATTCTATCCTCTCAATTTGAATAACTAAACTTAAAACTCATTATTTTTATTTTCATAATAATTATTAATATTATTATTATTATTATTATTATCATTATTATTATTATTATTATTTTCTGATTGCGGATGAGCCCATGTAGGACTACGCAAAGTACTTAGAGGCGTTTCCTTTGAACCCAAATTTCTTTCATTCTTTTGCTATGAGCTTGTTTTCTATCATCTGTCCAAGTTGTTCCAGTTTTTTCTTCGGTTTGTCCTCTTGGCCAACTTGCCACTTATTCACCTTAATTCTAAATATATCTCTGTTTGGGATATCTTCTTTAGTATTTCCTGCCAATTTTAAGTCCTTTTTGACTTCATCAATCCACTTCATTGTATCCACTGGAGCTTTACTTCTGTTTTCGTAGAATTCCATTATGTGTTTTGTAAGCCTATTTGAGTTCATTCGTTTAATATGGCCATAATACTTTAACCTTAGTTTTCTAATTACACTATGAATGTCTGTATATATTTTTATTTCCTTTTTACTTCTGAGTCTATATGCTTCACCTATGACTTGTGGACCTAAAACTTTTCTTATAATTTTGCATTCTTTTTTCACTATATTTTCGATATTTCTTTTCTGTTCAAAATTAATGTTTCTACTCCATAGAGGCACTCTGGTTTAAATTACAGTGTTATAGTGTCGTAATTTTGTATGTAAGTATATGCATTTTTATTATAAGTGTTGTGAGTAAGCCGAAATGCTGTTTCCATTTTTTGGCATATACTTTTATTGGCTTTAGTTTCAATTCCATTTTCCTGAATTGTTTCACCAAGATATTTAAATTGTGAAACTCGTTTAATTTTTCCATATTTGGTTTCCAGGTACTTTGGTGCTTGTTAATTGCGTGAAATATATTTCTTTTTTTCAAAAGAAATCTGCAGACCAACTTTCTCTGGAATGTCATTTAATAATTCTATCTGTTTTTGTGTTGTTACAACATCACGGGTTAAGATTGCTAGATCATCAGCATATGCTAGGCAATCAATCTTCAATTTTCCTCTTCCTAATATGATTGCTTGATTACATTTAAAAATTGTTTTCTGTTTACGCCATTCTTGTATTACTTTATCAAGAACACAATTGAAGAGTAGTGGAGAAAGTCCATCTTCTTGTCTTACTCCTGTTTTAATTTCAAAGGATTCAGAAATTTCCCCCATGAATTTAACTTTAGCCCTTGTATCTGTTAGTGTCTGTCTAATAAGTGCAAGAGTTTTACGGTCTAAACCTTGTTCTTTCAATATTTCAAATAGTGATTCTCGGTCAACCGAATTGTAAGCTTTTTTAAAGTCAACAAATATACACACTAAATCATTGCTACAAATTTTCTGGTGTCTAACGATTAGCTTAAGGTTCAGTATTTGTTCTGGACATGACTACTCTTGTGTGGAAAATATTCATAAAAAGTAAATAAAATATTTTATTATTATTATTATTATTATTATTATTATTATTATTAATGTTGAATAGAATGGAATTGAGGGAAGAAGATTCGTAAGAAAGTAATTTTAGGGCAATAAAATTACTTTATGTTGAAGGAAAAACTACTCTAGTGTAGAAAATATTCATAAAAAGTAAATAAAATATTTTATTATTATTATTATTATTATTATTAAATTTGCATTCAAGTAGTAACACCCCTAAAATTATAGGCCCTAGAATTTCGGTTTTTTGTTCCGAATTTATTTTGGGTTACGTTAATTTCAGAGAAACAAATTATGACTTACGTCACTGTAACGGTAGCCCGTACAAATTTCGTTATAAGAAAATATGTATCATTATCACTTGGAGTGAGTGTAAAAGTGATGGAATAGTGGTAAATTTGATCAGTTAGCTTATTATTTTTCATTAATTGACAAAGTACATAGTTCGTGCCACTGCCCCACGGTAAAAATATTCTCTTACATTATTTCAAACTGTGCAAGTACTTTAGATATTATTTCTGATACTGATTTGCTTTTATTATGCAACCTAACTATAACTTTGGGTTGTGCTTCATTTATTTCTTTTCTTATTTATTTTAAGTTTTGTGTTATCTGCACAACTATAACAGAGCAGGCGTTGGTATATTGTACGTTGTAAGGTATTTATAAGGGAAGGACAATGTCACTGCACAATCACTTATAACTCGTAGAAAAGATTACATTTTTTGTTTCCATGGTTCATAATGCATGGTTAGAAGTAAAGGGGCGTAAGTGATTTTTTCGCGTACAAAACGAGTTTTGAGCATAATTACATTCTTGAAGCATAATTTTATTTAGTGGAAAAAGGATATAAATATAAGATATAAAGTAGAGAATTGGTACCTGGTAAGTCAGTCATCCTCAACTAAATTGATAAACCAACTAACTAACAAACTCACTAGCACCATCGAACCCATAGATTCATGGCCGCGCGGACATAAGCTCTCCACATATCCCTATCCTGAGCCAATGTTTTCCAATCATCCACTGTATAATCTACTTCCCTCAAATCGTAGTCATTATTCTCCCACCTCATTCTTGGTCTACCAACTGGGCGTTTTCCCTCTGGCTTTCTTACAAGAATATTCCATGCACGTCTTTCATTCCCCATTTGTGCCACATGTCCTGCCCATCTCAGTCTACGAAACTTAACTGTTCTCTGGCTTCCTGTAAAGACCATGTAATTACTGTTATGCAAGTCTTCTCCGTTCATCTGTCTGTTCATCTCTCTTTGGTCCAAAAATTTTCGTAAGAACTTTATTCTCAAAAACTTGTAATCTTTTTTCCTTCCTTAAAGTAAGAGTCCATAATTCGCATCCATATTGTATAACTGGTATAATAATAGTTTTATATATTTTCAGTTTGATCCTTCCATGAAACGCTGGAGGGAAAATTTTCTATAGGATCATAACAGGCCTTGGCCTAATACTTGGAAGAAAGAAGAAGAAGAAGAAGAAGATATATTTTCAGTTTAACGTTTTTTGAATGGAGTTGGGAAGTCAAGAGTCTCTGTTATTATGCATTACAGAGAATCTTGACTTCACAACTCCTTTAAAAAAAGATTAAACTGAAAGTATATACAATTATTATTCTACCAGTTATATTATATGGATGCGAAACATGGACTCTTACTTTAAGGGAGGAAAGGGGATTACGAGTATTTGAGAATAAAGTTCTTAGGAAAATTTTTGGACCAAAGAGTTCATCAAGAAATTCCAATATGGATGCCTTTCAAAATCAATGTTTCATTAAAATGCAGAAGATGAAACGTTGATTTTGAAAGGCCTCCATATTGGAATTACTTCAAGTTTAAAAATTTAGTTGAGGACGACTGACTTACCAAGTACCAATTTTATATTTAGTATATTATTACATAACCTCAATGGTGCTTTAATATGCATTTTAAAAGTGTTGGTAAACATATGAATTAGGAGTAGGTATAGAATGGTTGTTATAATTTTCAGTTTCCTATGATTTTTTAATACAACTTCAACTTTAAACCCGTTTCTTATCAATACTGCAAAACCTTTAATGAAACCCCTCTGCTTCTAACCGCCTTATATGAAAAATATATACTATACTTATTATTAAGGGGCGGATTTCTATGACGTAAAAAATGGAATATGTGCATGCATTTATGACGTAAAAAGACGTTTAAATATGACCTAAAAATACAAAAATATTACCTTACAATTAAATTAATTTTTTACCCATACTATATTAATTGTTCATTCATATACATTTTCAATTGTATCATAACAAAAATGAAATCTTCTATTGGCCAGTGCAAACGTTTGCTACCTGTTAACAGAAACCTTTGAAACAAGTGTACTGTGAAACTGACGAGTTTTATACAGATACAATGTTGGTTATTTACAATCGCCTGGTGACTATGCTATTACAAAAACAAAATCAAAATATAACCAAAATATGACTTTATTATAGAAATAAGCAGAAGTAAGATCAAAGATCTGCAAAAGTGAGAAATATGACTTCTAAGACCCAATAAAAAACCACTTAATCTTAATAATAAGGCATATATAAATGTTTTTACTTACTTGAAGCTAAGAATATAGGCTTTGGTAAAAATATGACATGCTATAGGAATCCGCCCCTTACTTATTATATTTATCGATTGGGAATATTTTGGACTTTCAGTAAAATATGTTTAACTGTAAAATCACACTTTTACTCTCATCATATCTACTGTCATCGGTCGCGGTGATCTAGTGGTTTTGTTCCTTGCCTCTAGTCCCGACGGTCGCGGGTTCAAATCCGGCCGTGCTATATGTATTTCCATGATGAAAAATCCAAGGGGCATGTCCGCCGGGAGGGACTTTAATCCATGGGCTCGAGTCTGAAGATTTTCAGGCTCGTAAAAGAACCACAAACCTGAATAAAGAGGCCTCTGTGCAAAATTTAACTGACCTTCATCCATCCAAGTAATACCTTTAGTTGCCTACTAGATATCTCATTGAGGCGATGTGATAATCACTTGTCACTCGTTGATATCTATAGGTAAATAAGCGAAAATAATTAGCTTGGTTAAGAAACTCCCGATAGGGAGCTCTCATATCTCCACATGGGATGTATGAGGTATATAGAAACACGAAAAGTCTATCACTGTCGCGTAATTTATGTGTCTCATCTAAATAAATCCGGATATTTACTACTCGTCAACAGTATTTGCATATACATTTCCTGAATTTATTATAAAAATGCAAAATTTTCAAATGTTACTTATCTTTCTATGTATCCCCATGAAATTTATTTATCTTTTTAATTTTTCACAGGTAAGACACCAGTCCTCAATAGCCATTGTGATAATATCCACCAAACATACATATTTTACTGACTTCATAATTCTTAAGGAATCCAGCCACTTCTAACGGACCAATTCTTTTTTTGGATTTTGGACAGGTAAACCAGAACTACTAGTTTTTACTTAGATGTTAATTATAAAATTGGTACCTGGCAAGTCAGTCGTCCTCAACTAAACTATTAAATTTCACCAAGTTACTCCAATATGGAGGCCTTTCAAAAACAATATTTCATCTTCTGCATTTCAACTGTTACTGTTAAAATGCAGAAGATGAAACATTGTTTTTGAAAGGCCTCCATATTGGAATAACTTGATGAAGTTTAATAATTTAGTTGAGGATGACTGACTTACCAGGGAACAATTTTTTAATTAACATCTATTACATAACCTCAATGGTGCTTTAATATGAATTTCAAAAGTGTTGATAGTTACACTAATTCGCTGAAATCAATCTAATATAGGCCTACTGTATTTAAGCTTGGTGATTGTTAGCATCTTGTCACAAGAAATGCAGCATTTTTATTTGTACAATTAAAATGTTATAGCATTCATACTTACTTAGCGTAGTTGGTTAAGGCAATACGCTACAAACCAGAAGGTCGAGGAATCGAGTCTCGGTGGGGTCAGGAATTTTAAACTGGCCCAAACCTTCTGGTGGCAACATGGCCCTGGGTTTTACTTAGCCTCTAACATAAATGAGTACCAAACGCGTGTCCTGGGGATAAATGCGGTTGTCAAGCTGGGCTGAGAACCCGGCTGACTTCAAGTGTCGATTGTCTAGAAAAGTGGGAGCTTTAACCTCCTACTACCGGAAGGGTCTCCCATGACCACTAGTGGTGGGATCACTTTGATTTTAGTATGTATACTTCTACGATTTTAAAGTTGATAACATTGTCAAAAATAAAAATTAATTACGAGTTAATTTTATTTATATTTCTACAATTTTAAATTTGATAACATTGTCAAAAATAAAAATTAATTATGAGTTAATTTTAATGAAATGAAAATTAATTCTAAATCTTGAAATTCGAATAACACTGTTGAATGCAATCATAGATCATACCTCAACATTCGTTATTCTGTTCTCCTATATTTAAAAAATGTATTTACTGTAATATATTTAAGCATATACGCTGTTGGTAAGACCCCAAATGCATTGATGATCTTCTTGAATAAATTCTGGGTATTTGAGCTTAATATTTAGTAGCATTTACAGAAAATCTAAAAGTTTTTTTTTCATGAACTTTCCAGAGCAATAGGAAGACAATTTTTATTTGAAATAAAATAGTGCTAATGGCCTTAGAAGTTCAGGCGTCCAAATTTATCAGTAATTATCCTCCTGCTATTAAATGGTAGACATTTTTGTTGACTTCCAATGGAATGTAGGGGAACATGGGGCACTGTGAAACAATAAAGCACAGTGAAACAAAAACATATATAAATAACTGTAGATCCCATTTTTACATCAATTGAGACAACTATTTTATGCAGATGAGTTATAAATATATTTAGCTCTTTGGAAAAAAAAAAAAATACTGGAGCCAACTAAATTAATTTTGTGCATAATTGAACATTGACGTATTTTTGTGTTTGTTTCACTGTGCCCCACTTGTTCTTTTAGGATATTTTAAGTTGTAACATATGCTACAATAAATATATGGAAATGCTACTTACTTGAATTAAAGAGGAAACTCTGGTTTCTCTGTCACATAAAACAGATATGCAAAAAATGTTGCAAGAAAAAATCTGAAGTCTCAAAATATTACTTTAACATACACAAAGAGGTAATTTTTAAATATCGTGTAATAAAAGAAAGATCGGAAGTGTGAATATAGTTCCATTGATCGCTACTAGAAGCACCAGCTGTATAGTAGTGGCAATTTTAATGCAGTAATAATTGTTTCACTGTGCTCCGTGTTTTACTGAGCCCCATACTCCCCTATCTATTGAGGTTGTTAATTTTTTTTTATGTGTCTTCGTCTGTCCTACTCGGTAGACACCAAAAATGTTTGTATTAAAACTTTAGAGTAACATTTTTTGGAACCATATTCGTTATATAGCAGTTAATTAGAAAAGTAAAGCCGAATTTGTTAACCAGAAAAATCGAAAAAAATAGGAGTAAACGTTAATGTGAAACTGAAACTTAAAACACGCTCTAACAGCAATTATAAATTTTTCGCAACGAAACTCGATGTATAACATTGAAATAAAGCATGAAAGGTATTCTACAAAAATCTTGGAAATCCTACAATTACAGTATATTTGAGGGTTTCCGGGAAACCGTAATTTAAAACCCGCTCTAACGTCGCCATTTTTCCTTGTAATTTCACTGGATACGTAAGATTTAATTCAGAAAATAATTAAATGTTCCGTTAACCAGCAAAATTGGATCATCGATTAGACTAGTTGAGGAATTCGTTAGTGTACGCTATTCCTGCGTGACGGAACTATCTCTAAAAATTCTGTGGTCATACAACATTTTATTTCATTATATATTGTATTTATGTGTAGTTTAATTTTTATATAAGAGATAGACCCCACACATTATGGAATAACATGTAAAATCCAGCTTATTGGAAATATTTACATACAACGTTAAATAACATGTCATGTAAATATACACAAAATGTCAATTAAACGTTCCCCTTAAGTAATGAAAGTAAAATGATATTTGAAAGGTCATGTTTACCACCCACGTGCTAGATTCTAATCAGCGAAAGTTGATGAAAGCGCAGGCGGAGAGAAATGGCACATAAACATTCTCATTTATACAGGTAGAATCTGATGATACGGCTTTATGTATTCGGTTAAGTCAAACCAGTATCATTCATTACAGTTTCGTTCCAATGACTATTTAACTCATGCCCCAAATGGGAGTCAATGACCAATCACGTTTCAATGATTTCTGTATTACAACCAATCAGAGACGTGTTTCACGAAATAATTATCAACGTTAGGATTATCATATATTAAGCAAAGCTCCTCCTTTTTAATATTCTGAACAGGTCTGACCGTTATTTTGCAGTGACTGAGCCTATAACAAATACGGCTACCAGATTGTATATAATAGTGCTTACATGTCAACATTTGTAGCAATTGATTATACCACCAAAAAGAAACCACTGTTTGCACTTTCTTAAATGTATACGACATCAAAAATGAATTAATATACAGATTGATATGTTTCATTTTTTCTCCACTAGAGAGCATTCTTACAATATTGCGTTCCTTTGGCAATAAATAGTATGATCTGGTTGCAGTGATAAACAAAAGAAGCAGTAGAAGCGTAGGCTACCTATCGTTTCTCATTAGTTTTCAAACATCACCGTTTACTTTAAATATAAAAATATTTTTAAATAACAGTAGTTAAATAATGATTTGTGAGTAAACAGCTTTATTTTATTCGTTAAATAGTCCTAACAAATGCCACTCTTGATTTCCAAATTCTCTAGATAAATTCACTCCTCACTTCGTGAGTCGTGAATTTATCGATAATTTGGAAATCACTCGTGGCATTACTTATGAAAATCAAACCATACCTACAACAAAATTATATTCCTCTACACAGGGTGTTCCGGAAATATTCGTTCAAATTATTACAGGATGTAGAGAACATCAAAGCAAATATATTTCGATAAGGAACATATGGTCCCTAAAGTCAACTTGTAAAGTTAGGGTCTATTAACACAGACGATAGTTTATCATAAGTAATGCCACGAGAGATTTGCAAATTAATTATCGATAAATTCACGACACACGAAGTGAGAATTTATCTAGAGACTACTTAACGAATAAAATTATTCTGTTTACTCACAAATAATTATTGAAATATAGTTATTTTAAAATATTTATATATTTAATGTAAACGGCCATGTTTAAAAAATCCGAAATGTTTGTTATGTTTCACTTGTTCATCACTGCAACCAGATCATATTATTTATTGTCAAAGGGTCGCAATATTGTAAGAATGCACACTAGTGGGGAAAAAAAGAAACAATCAAATTATGTATTAATTAATTTCTGATGTCCTATAATGTAAATATGTCAATTATATTTTTCTGGAACGTTATTACCTGGGAAAATAATACGTTTATGAAAGTGCAAACAGTGGTTTATTTTTTTGTGGTATAATAACTTGCTACATATGTTTTTATATTATATCCCGCAAACACTATCTGGTTACATTCGTGCACTATATTTACATTCTGGTAGCCACATGCATTCTAGAATTCTTAGGCTACATCTTAATATATAAATTTTTATATTCAACGTACGTATTTATTAGAGAGTCTGTCACTGCAAAATATTGGTCTGACCTATTCAGAATGTTAAAAAGGAGGAGCTTGATTTTAAAGTGGTAAAATCGAGGTGAAAACGACTGTGATTGGCTATAAATCAAAATTCATTGAAATGTGATTGTCATTGACTCCCACTTGGGGCATGAGTTAAATAGTCATGCTAAATATAGCAGTAGCATTTCAGCAATTGCTCGAATGCACGACAATTGGCCTGTATACACGCAGTACATCGTCTGACGATTGATTGTCGTGTTCGTTCTAAGATTCCTGGCATGTCCGCATTGATCTCAGCAGCGACGGAAATTCTGGCGAAGAGGTTTTCTTTTCTATTTCCACAACGGTTTCATACACCAGCTGCTTTGTATGCCCCCAGAGGAAGAAATCCAGACATGTGTGGTCAGGTGATCTGACGCCACAGGGCCATCTCACCCGACACAGCAGCTTACGTCTGGACCATTAAAAATGTTTCTCTAACATTACAAATGACTTCTGAGACCATATGTTCCTTATCGAAATATTTTTTTTATGTTCTCTACCTCATGTATTAATTTGAACGAATAGTTTCGGATCACCCCGTAGGCCTAATGTTGATGTATTCTCCCATATAATCGGGTCAGTGGTCTAAGGGTTAAGTTCATTGAATCTGGTCCAGTAATTCAAGTGATTGAAACCCGGTCGGGTTCGATGGGATATTGGATCCACATTTCCAAAGGAGAATTCCTCCTGGAGGAATGTATGATTATGTATTTCTGTAGTGTAAAATGTGTTGTGTGAGGGATGAAGATGATGATGAAAGAAGGGAGAGGGTGAAACCCGGTGCCGTCACATAGCCTACTCTTGTCGAAAATCATAAAGGGAACCTTCAAGCTTAACGTCTCCATCGGACGGACGGTTCGCTGTCAACATTGCACCATTACACCTCACCATACGTATTGCGGAGGGACTTGTAATTGAATGTAGAAATCTGATCACAATATAGTGATTAAAAATTTGTACAACAGCACCCCTCCTGCTTACGAGATTGAAAATGCTGCAATTAAATTAATTTAAAAAATGTTCAACCACGCCAAGTATCTAACCCAGATCTTCCAGTCAGGAAATATGCTTGCTACCTCCTGAGCCACCACGGCTCAAGTTGTGTAAACGGCGTATTGGAAGCGTTAGTGCATCCAAAATACAGTAAATTACAGTTTAATTTGTATTAAAAGTCTCACGTTTTAACCCTTCAGAGTGGATGGATTTAAATGGCCGGGAATACTCTGATGTGGGAGGAAGTTCACCAGTATTTAAACTCAGCCGTTCAGTGCCAGTATTCCAATAACGCATTTAAATTGATATATCTTCAGTAATTTAAATGTTTTTGCAATTCCTTTATGGTGAACCCTTAATATAATATTTAATTAATTAAATTTGTTACGGTTCTCACGTAACATCTCTGCGTTTTTTGCAGACTTATTTATGGTTGTTGTGCCACAGTTGAAATAGGTCCTTTTTGTAAACTTCTCACATAAGTAACACAGTGTATTGCACTAGGGATTCTTTGAAGAATTCAGAGAACCGACTTTACCTAACAACACAAAACGAAATATTTACACAAAGAAAAGGGTCTTGAAAAAAAAAGTATGAACTTCAATAATTGGTGTGATAAATCTTCAAAATGTAAACCAGCTGTTTGACACTCGGGCAACAATAAGTGTATTTTTTCCCCTTGTGTTTACTTTGTTCATGTTTATTACAAACACATTGCTTCTATGCGCTGACCTTTCTTGTAGAGGGGGGGCAGCCTTCTCCAAATGTATCTTTCTAACACTTTTGAAACATTATTTTAGGTCGTGTGCCTTCAAAAATGGTCTTTCTACACATCAGACCTGTTGTACTAAAAGACCTTCATCAACCCTAAATTTCAATGCCTTTCTTCTGGTTTCCAAACTGAAACCATTTGATGAAATATGACTATAATAGTTTCACCGGAGGTGTGGACTTAAAAGATTAACACGTTACAAGCCGGAAGATCGAGGGTTTGAGTCCCGGTGGATCAGGTTTTTTAAACTGAATCAAACCTTCAGGCGGCACTGTGAACCCGGGGTTGACTCAGCCTCTAACTGAAATGAGTACCAGATGCTTGTTATGGGCCGTCAGACAGAAATAAGTACTCGGCTTACATCAAGTACCGATACTTTAGAAAAGTGGGAGCGTTAACCTCCTAATATCCCAAGAACCTTCTAAGGTCTGTAGTGGACCACTTTCCTTTTAGATACTGACTGAATTGTAGACTAACTACCTTTCCATAATGTAAGGATATCGTCATTTGAAATATATATATATATATATATCTGAAATTTACTGTTGTGGTCCTGTACTGTAGCGTAAATCGGAAATAACTTTGTTGGGCCTTTATTTATACTGAATTTTGCGACATTATTATTAAAAATGAAGAGATTTGAAAATAGATTCAATTTGATAGACAAGCTAATCTACAAAAAAAGGCGAATTTAGTTTTATAAGAAATCCTTTATCAAGTTATAAATTTAAGAAAAATGTCAGAGGCCGCAAGAATAATGCAAATATAAAATTATTTTAAATTGTTACTCAGGGCCGTAATCAGTTAATATATGCACTAATAGAAACTTTGAAGTCTCTACATAAAATTTGTATACACGGTAAATAGTTAATGTAAACACAAAGGTCATAATTACAGTTTAAAGCAGTGCGTGTAACTAGCGTACATGTCACGTCGTTCCGCATTGGGTGAAGAATTCAACTTGCGTACACGTCACGTCGCTCCACGCTGAAGGGTTAAAGTAAAATAAAGAAATGTCAACATTCAGTAAAACAGTTTATGCTAATACCTGGCTAATCTATGCCGGGCTACCACCTGTGAATATTCAATCATAGAACAAGCGACGGCTAGGGTCAAGTTGGACAACGTGATAATACACGTTCCCGCTACAGCAAAATTGACAACATGTTTACTCACGTAAAAGGGGATTCTATCTGAGGAGTCCACCTATATTAGTGGCAAAGTCAGTGCGAGCAAATAGGCAAGTTAGTGTTAGTTTGGGCAAGGTGAGGTGAGAAAATGGACGAATTAGTATACAACAGATTAGTTTAGCGTTCAGGTATCTGTTGGCATGTTTTTGTGTAACTATCTTATCAATGACTGATATATGTTTTACATTGTATATATGGTGATTTTTGGTTAATTTGAACTCAAATTCTCGCTTTAATTTAAGGCACTTCTCATATTTTTTGAGGGAGGGGAATCAACGTATATATTTCTATCAGATAATTAATCACAATGACATAGAATATATGGCAAAAAACTAAAAGAAAAATATGATAAATGGGGACTTTATATATAAATATGGAGAAAACTAAGTATCTGTGTATAGGAGAAGAAATGAAAAATATAAATTTCAACAACGGAGAAGAACAAAACCTAGTATTGAATGCACTTATTTAGGAACAAAATTAGACCATTCAGGTGATAACACAGTGGAAATTAAAAATAGAATCGCACAAACAAAACAAGCAATAAATGCTTTAAACTCTATTTGGTGGAGCAATAATATTACAAAAAATAGAAAATTACAAATATATCAAACCATGATTCAGAGCATTTTAACATATGGTGCTAAAGATCGGCAAATTTCTACCAGGGAAATAAAATAATTTTTAATACAGAAATGGATGTTTTAAAAAAATCAGCTGGAAATCTGAAAGCGGATATAGATTATGAGAAATGCAAACGCTAAAGATTACTAAAATTGTTTGTTTAAAACATATTCAGATACGGTGAACTCAGGCTGGAATTTCAGGTCTAATAGATTTGAAGTGGATCTACTTGAATGTTATATTAAAATGTGACAAACGAAGAACAGACTGTGGGGATTCTATGCTACTGAGCCACCTACACAAATATAAATAAAAAAAAGGAAAAGTATACAATTTATTGTTGCAATATGTGAACCTGAGAAATATATATAATGCTGATTTTTTTTTTCCCAAACAAATGTGAGAAATTACTTACAATAAAGTTAGAATCTGTGCTCAAAAATAACCTAAAATAATATGTTTTTAAATGTAAGATATATTTTATTTCTTGCTCAGAATGTGTAGCCAATTTATCATAAGAAATGCCACGAGTGATTTCCAAATTATCGATAATTTCACGACTCGCGAAGTGAGGAGTGAATTTATCTAGAGAATATGGAAATCAAGAGTGGTATTAGTTAGGACTATTTAACGAATAAAATTAAGCTATTTACTCACAAATCATTACTTAACTATGGTTATTTTATAATATGTATATATTTAATGTAAACGGCGATGTTTGAAAACATATGTGAAAAGATTGGTACGCTCCATTTGCTTCTTTTGTTCTCACTGCAACTAGATCTTATTATTTATTGCCAAAGGATCGCAATGTTGTAAGAATGCACCCTAGTGGAGAAATTTATGACCAACCTAATAGGTATTAATTAATTTCTGATATCCTATGATGTAAATATGTCAATTATAATTTTCTGCAACTCCTGTAAAATAATTCGTTTAAGAAAGTGCAAACAGTGGTTTCTTTTTTTGGTGGTATAATCAGTTGATACAAATGTTTTTACATTAACTCCTGCAAGCACTATGTGTTGACATTCATGCACTATATATACAATCTGGTAGCCGTATTTCTTAGAGAGTCAGTTACTGCAAAATAATGCTATGACCTATTCAGAATGTTAAAATGGAGGTGCTTTCTTTATTATGATAAACTTTAGTAGGTAAATTTTAGGCGAAACACGACTGTGATTGGTTGTAAATAAAAAATCTTTGAAATGTGATTGGTCATTGACTCCCATTTGGGGCATTAGTTACATAGTCATAAGTAATCCCACGAATGATTTCGAATTTATCTAGAGGATTTGGAAATCATTTGTTAGAACTATTTAACGAATAAAATTAAGCTATTTACTAAAAAATTACTGTTTAAATATAAGTACCAGTATTTTAAAATATTTATATATTTATTGTAAACGGCGATGTTTGAAAACAAATCAGAAAAGTATGGCAATGTTTATTCACTGCAACTTTTTCATATTGTTTATTGCCAAATAGGATCGCAATTAGCGACAATCCACTAAGATCGCAATATTGTATGAATGCACCCTAGTGAAGAAAAAATAAAACACATCAATCTGTAAAAAAACTAGAGTCCGGATTCTTGTATAATTAGGCCTTCATATTTTTTCCTTCATATGTTCTTTCGTAATAGCTGAAAAACTAGACTTTATTCTCTAGTTTGATATCACACGTTTTTACATATTTTACACATTACTATATATATTTACAGGATATTACATGTTTCTTACATAAAATTGTCTTCAAATATAAGTTCACAACACTTTTTTGGGTACAGTGCTTGGGAACAGGTAAAATTTCTGTATAATTCGTTATCAACTCTGTTTGTAGGTTCAAGTAATTTACAGGGCATAGTCATATCATTATGTCACTATACTTTTTTCTAGTCAATATGCTGACAAAGACTACCTCATATTGAAACACAATGAAAATCGTTTATGGCTTTCTAAGAAAAAATGACATGGAATATTCCGCAGTTAAACACAATGGAAACCTGCATTCAAGTTTATAGTTTTCTTAGAAAACCTTAGCCTCAGTTATTTTTCATCATCATCTACCGTCACGGTTTAGACAATTCCTGATCTGTTCCGGTTCCATATTATAGTTGCTCGCTCCATCTTTTAAATGGTCGTCCACGACTTCTATGTCCTTGTGTATTGTAATTAACTTCCTATAAGGTATCCTCTCTTCACTCATTCTACTAACATCTTCAAACCATTTATTTCTATATTCTTTTATTCTTATTATCACACTAGGTATTTGTAATTCCTCACGAATATCTGTTGTTGTTGTTGTCTAATGTGCTGCATCTAACACTGAAGTCATTAGCAGTCTTGCTCTCCAGTACTTTGAGGTCTTAGAATATTCATGTTTGACAACGAAAATATTTACTCCTCCGTTTGTCCAAAAGAGTACATCCTGTCACTTATCGTAGGAATTTTATCTCGGCTGCTTCCAGTATTTTTATTAAACTTTTGGTGAGAGTCCAACATTCCGAGCCATACAACAGAACAGGAATAGCTAAAACGTTGTAAAACTTTAGGAGTGTTTCTTTACGAACTTTCTTTGCTAATGTTCTTCTAATTATACCTGCTAATATGTAGAAACATATTAAGCTTTCTATTAATATCTCTTGTCCGATGATTGCTTAGGAAAACTCCTAAATAATTAAAATCCTTTACATTATGTTTCATCACTTTCAAAATCGAATCAATTATTTAAAGAAATTTGCCTTCTCGTCCCCCATCTCAATAAGGATTTTCTATAAGATATAATGTTGTGTGTGAGTGAGAGGGTGAATAGTTTCTAATATATATCTAACTATATCAGGATAATCCAAACATGGTACTCCATTACACCCTTTTGTTGTTAAAGGCGACACATTTAAAACTGAATACACTTTAAGAGTTTAAAACAATGTTTTCCAGTGCTTTGATATTCCCGTGTGAAGTGGGGAATGTCAGGATAGATCACAGATATGGTGCACGAAATTAAGTGTGCAGTATTCTGATTTTGTCTGACCGTTTTTCAGTTTATTAAGTATTGAATTTGTATATTGCTGTGTTTGAATGTCAGTGAAAGCAGGTGAAATAAGATTTCACTTAGTTATTTGTAAAAAAAAAATCGGGCATGGATAACTATCGATGTTGCATTTACCACGGTTGGTAAAATAGTGTTGTAAGCCTGTAAGCCTATGTACCTTGTAATACACTGTCTAACAAATAATGGAAGTGCAATAAGACTGTAAGTGCTATATTTTTAAAGTTGTATATAAAATAATTTTAACAACTAGAAATATGAGTAAATTTTTGTGTAAATAACTGTTAGATTATATATATATATATATATATATATATATATTCTAGTTTGTTCTAGCATTTGGTTTCTTAGTAGTAGCAATAGTTGTAGGATATTTTTAGACTAAAAGTAAGATATTTGCAATATTATTTGCAAATATGGGTCACACGGGCAGTACGCCGTACGTGCTATTGACAGTCCGTTACAATAAAGTAATAATTGGTAATAGTATAAAGAAAAAACAAAAAGAAAACAACAATATTACAATTACATAAAGAAAACACAATAATATTACAATTACATAATAATACAATAACATTATACATTAAATATGTTATGTATAATTATTAACAATTGATAACATGTGTTTATTCATGAATGAGTGTTGTTCTTATTTTTCGCGTTTCGTCCAGAAATTTACCCAAGTTTATGCAATTTTCTGGATTTACCATTAGCTCGTAGCATGCCAATCTTTCACGATTTGAATTTATAAATACTTTATTAGGGCCTATATATCTGAATTTAGGTTCAGGACCTATGTATTAAATATTTCTTATACACTTTTACACAAAGTTGCTTCTGGATGGTTTGTTACCTTTATTATTGAGAGCATAATTATATTATCCTCAACATTCCTATAAAATTCGTGCATTTTAAGAGACAAATATATCATTATAACAGAGCTAGGACAACAAAGAACACGGTATTTTATTATATCCTAATTTTTATACTATATATCATCATCATCATCATCATAGTACATTCACGAATTTAGGCCATTTGTTGACCTGTTTCGGCCTCAAGAGAAACACCATCCAAAAGTCTTTTGAGTGGACGTCCTGGTCTTCTTCTTCCTGCAGGTCGATATCTTAACATTTGTTTGGGTATCGTGTGATCTTTGTAGCAGAAATAACTGCACCAATTAATTTTATTATTATATATTATTACTGATTGTTGAATATGTAGTTACACTTTCCAGACAACGTTTCGTGAGAAACTTTTACCAAACTGTTACGCTTAAATATACATAAAGGCATTTCTGTCCATTGTATCTCAAGTTCTTTGAAGATGGACACATGTAAGTAAATCGGTTTACGACCCCGGGACAATGGTTCCCTAATAATATGGCCTCACAGCTGGAGATGTAATGTCCCTTGTCCGGGTCTGGAAGTCATCCTTCCAGACAGATAAATGACGGTCAACTTTAAATGTGTCAAAAAAATCACTAGACCGCCTGTTGAGATGGCGACAGTAGCCAAAAACTATGTCCATCTGTTTTCAGTAAATTAATAAACTTCTCACCAGCGTGTGAAAATCACACCCTGTAAATACACGACCAATCATTATCCTGAGATTCTGGTTGAACTATAGTGGGAACCGTAATGCCCAATCAGAGTCCATAAGTAAATAGTATTCTGCTAGTAAGGCGTTTATTATGTATGTTCAGCTAATGAAAATATTGGTCTTGTAAAGTGTATTTGTAAGATGGAGTTGGATATATTCCGAATATCGGGAAAGTAGTCTACTCCGGGCGGCGTACCCGGGTGGAACAAAATTTACATAAGACTCCCGCGCAGGATTAATTGTTGAAGTCCGCTGCTGTGCGGACTCGTATATTTCGCCGGTCGCACGCAAGCGACCCATTCGATACACGAAATATGTTAGGCCAAGAACGGCAAGTTATAAAAGTTTATTTTAAAAGCATCAGTGTGCTGGTGTTATATCACCTTAGGTCGTGTGAAGACCAGTAATTATCAGTGTTCCAAAACGCGATAGAATCGCCTCGATAATAATACAATAGGTCCAGTATCGACCGCTATTCGCATTCCTGCGATCATCCCGAAGTGAAAGATACCGGAATATATCCAATCAAATCCAATGTTCTGGAATTGGAACTGTAACTGTCTTGTGTTACATATGATATAATAAACATCATTAAATTAACACCAGTGTTGCCCGGTGAGCCTCCTTTTATTCCTGTTATATATGGCTTACCCAACGTTGAGGCTGAACATTAGATTTTTTCGCCGTGGTGTACCACTGCAATGAGCGACAGTGAACGAGACGAGTACGAGGCCAGCAGCAGTTAGCGCCGACATTGGGCGGATAATAGCTGCCACAACTACTGGAATTCGTGGAGTAGATGCCAAACGCAGGATTTGGACATCCACAGGTCAAGTAAGCAAAGACGACCAATAGTAAGTGAGAAAGAAAATATTTATTTTTATTATATATGTGTATGTGTACTGTGTCAGTGTCACAATTTTATTGATAGATGTAATGCTAGTAGTTGGCTATTCCAATTAGGGTCTCTAATGCGGTTGCGCAGTAAACGTAGAGTAAATTTACAGTGTACTAGTAAATCTATTAAAAGTAAAATGAGTAGTCTTAATGAAAAAGATGAATGTGCGCAGGGGCAGGACCTAATGGACTCCCAGCTACTAGCCAATGTGATAATAATAGTGAGCTTAACATAGGCCTAGTCAACTCAAGTTAAAACATATCGCGCGATAACGCGGAAAGTAGAGAGCAAATTAATGTGATACAGGGCGATTCTCTAATAAGTGCAAAATATGTATATCAATTTATGAAATCGCTGAATGACAATATGAAAAGTCTTGAAAATAATATGCAAGCTTTGAGAAGCGAGGTTAGTGAGATAAAACAGGAAGTTAAATCCTCCAATGACGCGCTTAGGTCGGAGTTGAAAAGGGAATTTGAGTTGACTATTCAAGCCACTAATAAAAGACTAGTTTCGATTGAGACAAGTGTACAGCAACAGGCTGATAGCGTAAATAAAAATGTGCATGAACTTAGTGCTACTGTAAGCAACTTAAGAGACGAACACGATGTGCTTCAAATAGTTTTCTCGGCTGAGTCACGTGAACTGAGTGATCAGATAGGCGGGTTACGTACCGAAATGTCTAGTACATTCGCTACCAAAGCAAAAAAAATAGAGGTATTGGAAAAAAATAGTGATCTTGCGGGATCCAGAATAGTGGAAAATATAGAGGCAGTCAAGCGAACTGTTAGCGATATAGATAAAGAAATAGAATACTTAACTCGTAAAGTATATGCAATGAGTGAGAAAATCAAAGAGTTAGAACGAAATAAAGGTAATGATGAAGGACTAAGCCGACAAGACACGGTTGAAGCACCATGTTCGTCGAACAATAATGTTAGTAGAGTAGAGCCGGCCGACTTTACCCCGAGGGCGGAAAATTTAAGCCCGGGTGTACAGTCGAACGAATGTGGTGAGAAAAGTGTATGCGGTGGTTACTCGTCACATCCTCTCCACTCATATATTATGGATATACCGTTGCCAATGTACGATGATAAAGATGACGCGAGCCCTACAAAATTCCTAAATGAAATGGATGAGTGTCTGAAAATAAAAATGATCCCGAGACAGCATTACATGTATGTTGTCCGGAAAAGTTTAAAAAAGCACGCTCTCAATTGGTTACAGCTCACGCTCCCGCCTGATGCCACTTACTAAATGTTTAAACAGGCATTCAGGTACAAATTTTTTAACGCTGATAAACAGTTAAAAATAAGAGACGAGTTGCGCAACGGTATATTCAGAGAAAATTGTGGGATGTCGTTCTCGGAATATTTTTTAACGTTAGCAAGAAAATCCAAGTTAATCTCCCCTCCCATATCAGATACGGAACTGATCCAAATGTCAATTAATCATTATCCCATGTCAATAAAGCCCAGTTTACTAGTGGCGAAAATTCAAAACATAGGGAACATGATAGAAATATTGTAGGTGTTAGAGGGCTTAGGTGCAACTGAAAAGCGGCATAGAAATGTGGAGAGGGATCAATTGAAACCAAACGTGGCCAATAACGAGCATAGAGTGGACAGAGAGGCAGGATGCCTTAATAAAATGGTTGATAATCAAAGGGGTAGACGTGAGAACGTCGGAATTGATAGACATAGAGACAAGAGCAATTATTATAAGAACCATAGTGGGAAAAATCAACCCAGTGGTAGCCGCAGTGATAATCGCCAGATAAATAGGTGTACCGTCGAACATAAGGGAGGTACGTCCCGTAATCAATTTAACGGACGGATTGACTCCGGTCGATATGTGCCTAATAAACTATTTCAGGCAAACAGAAATATTGAGAACAACACACACCAGGTGTATCTGAGCAGGTATAACTCTGACCATGCACCTCATACAGGAGGGGATGTGCCATTTATGGAGGAAAGAACTGGGTCACAGACAAGGGCATTAAACCCGGGCGCGCAATCTTTTAAAGCCCTTGAAGAATGTCGCGAAAAGGGAAAGTCCGAATAGGGATACCAGTCAGTTAGGCTTGTAAACATACTAGCAACATTTGACCGTGACCTTCCTTCATTCCCAGCGACTATTAACCACCTAACATAGAAAGTATAACTTGTTTAGGATTACAATATGTTTTTTTTTGTAAAAAAAAACTGAATTTCGGTAAACCGTCCGACCTTTTTTTTTTTCAAAGTGTTTTCTGTACGTGTGTAAGAAATAAAAACGAAATAAAGTTGTTTAAAACACGGGAAACTGTCCCGCTATCATGAATGATAAATAGTTAAAATGCTTGGTGCGTATTTTGGCCTGTATAGCATAGGGGAAAAGCATATATTTTATTATTATTTACGTGTCTGCTATTATTGCCACACGAACTATATTAATGAGTGAAGAGCATTTTTCTGCCTGATTAAAAGGTAAGTTTATATGTGCTCATTGTACCCAAGAGTTTTATGAATATTAATTATGCTTGTGATTTAGTTGAATTGCCTGCGGGCGCATGTATGTTTTGGGCGATGATGCCTTTATTGAATAATCTGTTCAAGTTATTGTTTTTATTGTATCGGCGAGCGCGATAGATTTTAATGTAGAGCCCACTGAAGACAAATTGAATTAAATGATTTGTTTGCTGTGATATTGCACAGAGGGCATTTAATAAATTGTTTGCGGGAATATATAGCCCGAGGACAGAGGACTGTGTTTACAGCGTTTGCAGTGAAAAGTGAATTTCACTGAGGACATTAATAATGCGTTTATTATCATGGCGAGTGCCAGAAATGCAAATAAAGTCCAATGCGGACAAAATGAAATAAATAAATTAACTGTTTGCGGGAATATATATATATGTATATATATAACCCGAGGACAAATGAAATGTTTGCTGTGAGATATTCCACAGAGGACCTACTGATGCAAGAAAGTGCTTGCAATATATTGTTTATTAGCGCATTTAAATATGCGCAATGTGATACGATTAAATGTCCTTGATAGGCCATTGAGATAGTCTGGCGCGTTCAGCCGATTCTTGATTAATAACAGATTAGCGCGGCGAAAAGCCCAAGTAAATGTTCAAAGTCACAAGCGATTGTTTTATTTATTGGGTACAATTAGCAATGACCCAGGTAAGGTCATTAATATATCAGGCCAAAATTCTTATAGATGTGCGATGATTGCCTATGTGTTACAATTATATAATTTACTTACACACTTACGGTTCGAAATAAATATACAGATTGTCTGAATTGTAATCTCTTAAATATGTCTCTGTGACATAAGAATTAGTTTCTTTGTTTAAACTGGAAGGCGGACAAACTACCGTAAGTTGTTGAGTCCTCAATTAAATAAAAAAAAAAGGTTATTAATCAGCTGTGATGGAGTGTGATCACGTTTTATTTAGAATCCGCACGCGATTAATTAAAAGTATATTAAAAGTATAGGGCCCTCGATTGCATAGGAGAGCCAAAATAATCATGCGCATACACTTCGCTCAATGTTTTGAAATGTATGGTGTGAAACTTGAATACATCAAGATGTATGAGAACTCGTGTGAAATGCGTCGGATAATAAATAGTGCGTGCTACGATATATCCAAGTATTTATGTGGTCACTAGGTCAAAGTGATAAAAATCATAGATATCTGTCGAAGAGTTAAGACGAGCCTACATTCTGAAATTCTGATAGTAAAATATATGTGTTTTTTTTTGTGTTGTCTTTTTGTTTTTCCACTCATAGGCGTGATAGCCTACAAGGAATACGAAGTTTGTATGGTATAAGAGTGGAAAATGATTGTGTTTTATAGCATGTTTGTAGAATTGCTTACAGGTACTGAATTAAGTTGCCTACATTGTTTGGGGATGAGTCCGACGGGCATGTCAGATCCTAGCATGGGTCAGAAGTGGACATTGCTCGATTAATAAGATGGGCATACCCCTCTGATTAATCCCTCAGAGGCAATTTGTAGCAGAAATAACTGCACCAATTAATTTTATTATTATATATTATTACTGATTATTGAATATGTAGTTACACTTTCCAGAAAACGTTTCGTGAGAAACTTTTACCAATCTGTTACGCTTGAGTATACATAAAGACATTTCTGTCCATTGAATCTCATGTTCTTTGAAGATGGACACATGTAAGTAAATCGGTTTACGACCCCGGGACAATGGTTCCCTAATAATATGGCCTCACAGCTGGAGATGTAATGTCCCTTGTCCGGCTCTGGAAGTCATCCTTCCAGACAGATAAATGACGGACAACTTTAAGTGTGTCAAAAAATCACTAGACCGCCTGTTGAGATGGTGACAGTAGCCAAAAACTATGTCCATCTGTTTTCAGTAAATTAATAAACTTTTCACCAGCGTGTGAAAATCACACCCTGTAAATACACGACCAATCATTATCCTGAGATTCTGGTTGAACTATAGTGGGAACCGTAATGCCCAATCAGAGTCCATAAGTAAATAGTATTCTGCTAGTAAGGCGTTTTTATGTATGTTCAGCCAATGAAAATATTGGTCTTGTAAAGTGTATTTGTAAGATGGAGTTGGATATATTCCGAATATCGGGAAAGTAGTCTACTCTGGGCGGCGTTCCCGGGTGGAACAAAATTTACTTAAGACTCCCGCGCAGGATTAATTGTTGAAGTCCGCTGCTGTGCGGACTCATATATTTCGCCGGTCGCACGCAAGCGACCCATTCGATACACGAAATGTGTTAGGCCAAGAACGGCAAGTTATAAAAGTTTATTTTAAAAGCATCAGTGTGCTGGTGTTATATCACCTTAGGTCGTGTGAAGACCAGTAATTATCAGTGTTCCAAAACGCGATAGAATCGCCTCCATAATAATAAAATAGGTCCAGTATCGACCGCTACTCGCATTCCTGCGATCATCCCGAAGTGAAAGATACCGGAATATATCCAATCAAATCCAATGTTCTGGAATTGGAACTGTAACTGTCTTGTGCTACATATGATATAATAAACATCATCAATTGACACCAGTGTTTGTTTCGGTAAGCCTCCTTAATGTCAGCTGTCCTTAGTTCGAACCTCGCCTTATCCCACGGTGAAAATCCACAACCCTGAGATATATATAGAGTACCAGCCTTGCCCAGACCCTACCAGCCTTTTACCGTTTTATCTTCCATTCGATGAACATGTTGCATCCATCTTGACCTATAATCAGAAATTTTGTTTTCTAAAGGTTCCATGTGTAATTCTTGTAAGATGTCTTCATTTTTTTTGTGATCTAGTAGTGTGTATCCTGCAGTCCTCCGAAGGTATCTCATTTCAGCAGATCTAAGTCTCTGTATATCCTTCTGTTTCAACATCCATACTTCGCTACCACACAAAAGAGTTGGAAGAGCCAGTGTTTTATACACTTTTAATCTTGAATGCTTTTGGACTAACTGTGGCTTGAAGATAGAATTCATTAACCCTAAAATTCTTAAAAATTTAGATATTTTTGCATTTACATCCTTTTCTTCTTCATATGAGATATTGCATCCTACATATGTAAAATTATTCACCTGCTCCAAAATTATATTGTCCAGTACAATTTTACTTCTGACAGGATCTACACATTGAAATGCCATAATTTTTGTTTTTTCTCTAGATATCTTCAAACCATATTCTTCTTAATTTTGTTAAGTTCGTATAGACCTTTCTGTTGATTATCTTCTGAATTTGCTATTATTATTTGGTCATCTGCAAAGAATAGGGTGTTTAATTTTCTATTTTCTGATATTCTTATTCCAAATTTATATGTCTTGTTCCAGCAACATATTACTTCATTGATATAAATTGCAAACAGTGTTGGAGATAGGGGACAGCCTTGTCTCACACCATGATTTATAATTCCTTCTTCAGAAAATATGTTATTTAATTTAATCTTTATGGTGTAGTCTTTGTAAATATTTTGTATGTTTTTTTAAAAATGTAATAAGCCTATTCCATATTTTGACTATGTTTACTACATATATATGTACATATTTAGAGATTAATATTACATAAAAATCCGGACTCTAATTATAACCAACATTACAGGTTATTAATTATTCTTTTTGTAAACAACCCAGCAAAGTCATTATTTAAAAACACAATTATTGACACCCACAGTTATAAAATGTGTAGTTCGAAGAAATCTGCTCATTATTTGCTACATTCAACGTATTTATTGGAGAGTCAGTCACTGCATAATAATGCTCTGACCTATTCAGAATATTAAAAAGGAGGAGCTTTCTTTATGTTGGTAAACCAAATTCGATAAATAGCGAGCTGAAATACGACTGTTGTTAGTTGTAAAACAAAATTCATTGAAACGTGATTGGTTATTAACTCCCATTCGGGGTATGAATTAAATAGTCACAAAAACTCGCTAACAAACAAGTGAGCGCTAAACTAATATGGTGTACTAACTCGCCCAATTTCTTACCCTAACTTGTCCAAACTAACGTTAGCTTGCCCATCAAACACTATATTTTGACCGTTTCCTCACACTAACTTACCCATTAATGTAGGTGAACTCCTGAGATAGAATCCCGTTATATGTGAGTAAACATGTTAGCAATTGGAACGTGTGTTATCACATTGACTAATATGACGCTAGCAGTCACTTGCTCTTATATATATAATTTCAGGGTGGCATAAAATAGCCGAAACTATTATTATTATTATTATTATTATTATTATTATTATTGCTATAATCATCATCATCATAATTATTATTATCTTTGTCACTGTGAACATTTTGTGATATCACTGCCTTTCGATCCATTTTCTATTCAATTTGTTTACTATGAGAATGTTTTGCATTGATTTTTATTCCTGTCTCTCTCTTTTGTGTTTTATTGGAGAGTTTGCAATATTTTTGTAGTGTACACGTATCTGCATGAAAACGAGCCTAAACATACACGGGACACAGTTGTTGGGAACTGGAAGCTAAGATTTAATTGCAGGCTTCTGCATACACCAGCTGCCTCGCTAACATCCGCTGCATTCTTTATTAATGTTCAGAATGTATCAACGAATTCTACACTACTTCCAATACAGGTCCATTCACATAGAAACTTTCATTCTTATTGAAAACTCTTGTGTTTTTTAGAACTTTGCAAACAACGCGAGTTACATGTTTTCTATTAATAACAGCACTCAATAAGGTATATGGTGTTTTGAAAGCTTTTCTCTCTAGATTTTTTCACCTTAATCATTTCAGAACTAATTTTACCGAATTATGAAGGAATGGTACTATTGAAGTATAATCGATGAAAATGTTCACAAATTTTCATCGATCCTATCTATTAGACATCGAAAATGACCTTGACAAATATAGTGTGTTCATCCATAGCAATTCTGCCGGAAGGCAAGTCCTTCACTGCAATTATAGCATTTTCATGCTATGCTTGCAGCTTTACTAGGAAATTGTAGGTGTGGTAGCTTCCCGTTGCTTTCCGCACCGGTGAAGGATGATGATGATGATAATGATAAGGATGACGATGATGATGATGGCCATATGATTTCAGGGACCGTTTGGACCTTAAAGTTTTCCTGACATTTGTCTTACAGGTGAGGAAAAACCCCGATAAAAACCTCACCCAGAAAAACTGCCCCGACCGGGGATCGAACCCGGGACGCTGCGTGACAAGGTAGCACACTACCTTGAGACCACAGCGGTGGACTATTAATGCATATATATATATATATATATATATATATATATATATATATATAAACCGTCCCATTTTTTAACGTCATTTTTTTTGTCTTACTAATATTTACAGCCAATCCCCAATTCCTACAGTATATTTCCAGTAGTTCAAGACCTCTTTGCAATCTCTTGATTGTCTTGGAACAGATAATTAAATCATCTGCATACAACAGGACTGGTACTTTAATATTCCTTATCTCCGGAGCCTCAATGTCTCCTTCCAACATTACGGCTGCTATATCATCAACGAATAGATTAAATAGCATTGGTGACAAAATGCAGCCTTGTCTCATTCCCCGATTGGCTTGACTGGTCTCTGTGGTGTGTCCTTGGTTTACTTTTATACAAAATTTAACATATTTATAAATTGACATAAAGGCATGTATCATTTTATGTGACAATCCTTTCCGATTTAATTTTTCCCACAGTGCACTTCGGTCCACAGTATCAAATGCCATCTTAAAATCAACGAATGCACAAAATAATTTATCCCTCTTGTTTTTCGGATTATCATCAATTAATGTTCTCAGAACGAATACGTTGTCCACTGTGGAGAACCCTTCTCTAAAACCTGCCTGATATTCTGAAATCCTTTTGTTCACTTTAGCCCATTGTCTCGTCCGTTCGTAAAGTACTTTACAATATATTTTTCCTAACACTGACAAGAGGCAAATTCCCCTATAACTTTCTGGTTTATGAGACCCACCTTTCCCTTTGTATAGCGTGCCGTAACTAACAATAGTGTGTCACCAACGTATCTCATTATTCATTACAAAATTCATGGATTTATATTTTTGTAAGATAGGTAACTAACCATGAATATATTATAGGTATTTGGTATTTTAGACTCCATGACATATCTGTGATTAGACCTTGGTGACAAGATGTAGGGTTCCCGATTTTTTATTATATTTTCATTAGCGAAAATCTTACATTTTAAATTATGTAATAATTTAATGATAAATCCATTCATTAATTTTTGTAGCATTATGAATTGTGCAGAATTATTAGGCAGAGCAAAGAAAAAAATTTGTTTGCAGCGTAAAAATAATTCACAACGCCGGTAAACAGTGGGAATGTTTCAAATTTGAAAATAGATATTTATTATTAAGATCATCATAGAAAAACATGAAATTAGATTAAAAAATTGAGTTAGCTCTTGATTATCAGGTTCAGCACGTATAACTTATAACGACTATTTAACTCATGCCCCAAATGGGAGTCAATGACCAATCACGTTTCGATGAATTTTGTTTTATAACCAATGACATTCGTGTTTCACCTCGCTTTTTATCGATTTCACTTTATCAGCCTCTGCTTTTGATTTAAAGAAAGCTCCTCCTTTTTCATATTCTGAACAGGTCAAAGCACTATTTTCTCCACAAATACATTGGATATAGCAAATAATGAACAGATTCCGTGATTTTACTAAGTTGTTTACTAAAAAAATAAATTTGTAACCTATACTTACTTACTTACTCACTGGCACTATCGAACCCGTAGGTTCATGGCCGCGCGGACATAAGCTCTCCATACATCCCTATCCTGAGCTAATGCTTTCCAATCATTCCGTGTATAATATACTTCCCTCAAATCATAGTTAATGTTATTCTCCCATCTCATTCTTGGTCTATCAACTGGGCGTTTTCCCTCTGGCTTCCCTACACGAAGCTTCCATGCAAGTCGTTCATTCCCCATACGTGCAACATGTCCTGCCCATCGCAGTCTACGAGACTTAACTGTTCTTATTATATCTGGCTTCCTATAAAGACCATGTAGTCTTCTCCATTCACCTGTGTGTTCATCTCTCTTTGGTTCAAAAATTTTCCTAAGTACTTTATTCTCAAATACTTGTAATCTCCTTTCCTCCCTTGAAGTAAGAGTCCATGTTTCGCACCCATATAGTATAACTGGTAGAATAATAGTTTTATATATTTTCAGTTTAACGTTTTTTGAAAGGAGTTGGGACATCAAGAGTCTCTGCAATGCATAATAGCACGCATTTCCAGAATTGAGCCTATGTTTAATTTCTTTGTGTGTAACCTATAATGTTGATTATAATATACAATTTGATGTGTTTCATTATTTCTCAACTAGGGTACATTCTTAAATATTGCGATCCTATTTGGCAACAAATAATATAATCAAGTTGAAGTGAATATACATAACCTCACATTTGTGATTTGTTTTCAAACATCTCCGTTTACATTAAATATATAAATATTTTAAAACATTGTTACTCGTGAATTTATCGTTGATTTGGAAATCACTCGTGGTATTACTTATGACTATTTAACACATGCCCCAAATGAGAGTCAATGACCAATCATATTCCAATTATTTTTTTATTTATAACCAATCACAGTCGTGTTTCGCCTCGAATTTATCGACGAAAGTTTATCATATTAAAGAAAGCATTTCCATATTAACATTCTAAATATGCCATAGCATTATTTTGCAGTGACTGACTCTCTAAGAAACACGGCTACCAGATTGAATATATATAATACATGAATGTCAGCAGAGAGCGCATGCGGGAGATAATATAAACACGTTTGTAACAATTTATTATACAACAAAAAATAAACCACTGTTTGCACTTTCATAAACGAATTATTTTCCAGAAAATTGCGTTGCAGAAAAATATAATTGATATTTTTACATTATAGGATATCAGAAATTAACGAATATCTTTAATGGTGGTTATAAGTTTCTCAACTAGGGTGCATTCTTACAATATTGTGATCCTTTACCAATAAATAATATGATCTGGTTGCAGTGATGAACAAGAGAAGCAAACGAAGCGTACCAATCGTTTCTCATTTGTTTACAAACATCGCCGTTTACATTAAATATACGTATAAATATTTTAAAATTAATATAGTTAAATAATGATTTGTGAGTAAACAGCTTAATTTTATTCGTTAAATAGTCCTAACAAAAGCCAGTCTTGATTTCCAAATTCTATTGATAAGTTCAATCCTCATTTCGTGAGTCGTGAATTTATCCATAATTTGGAAATCACTCGTGGCATTACTTATGATAAGTTATGTGACATTTTTGATAATACCAAGCGTGCGCTACTACGCCTATAAGAATAAAATGTGTTTTTATGTTTAATCGAAAAGGTAAATAGAAACATAATCATAAATTTCCATCCATCAATAGTAATTCTGCCCGAGGGCAGGTCTTTCACTGCAATCATACCATTTTCATGTTATGCTTTACAGCTTTACTAGGGAATTGTAGACGTGGTAGCTTCCACACCGGTAAAGGATGATAGTAATGATAAGAATGATAATGACGTCCGGATGATTTTCAGAGACCGTTGAGCCCTAAGCTTCTTGACATTTGTCTTATAGGTGAGGAAAAACCCCGAAAAAACCTCACCCAGGAGCCTGTCCCGACCGGGTATCGAACCCGGGCCCGCTGCGTGACGAGGCAGTACGCTACCTCGAGACCACAGCTGTGGACGATAATATGTTATTACACGTCAATTGTCCCTGAAAAATTATCTAAATTATGATAAAAGCCCAAATTCAAATCGGTCTAATAATTTTGAGTTCATAAATAATAGATAGACAGACTCGCACTTATTTTCATATAGCCTATAAATATGAGGTCTGAGAATCATAGTATTAGAAGATTCCGGGCTATAAAGCCTTGATTCGTAACTGTTGTTTCTCCAAGACGTTTCTCTCTCGATTTCGGATCATCATCAGTGGTAAGTTCTTTTAGGTGATGTCCCCTGCTCGGCAGCTCGGCTGTGCTGTACTGTGCTACCCAGCTTCCGACCAGGAAACAACACCTAGAATAAATCGCCATTGAAGATGGAGATACGTCTTGGAGAACCATCAGTTATGGACCACGTTCTTAGGGCCCAGATTATTGTAATACTATGACTACAGGCCGTGGAAGCCTGCATTCTGAGAATGATGTTGGCACATAACATCAGACTTACGCCTGCTCAACAAAATCACATTAATTTTTGTACCTAATTTAGGGTAGATTAGATATTTATGGAAATGAAAGAATCTTAATGTGTATATTTAGTATTGTTATTTCAGTTTAGTACAGCTGAATAACTGAAGCTAATAATCAACACTCTTAAAATTCATATTGAAGCACCGTTGAGGTTATGTAATAAAATGATAATATAAAATTGTTACCTGGTAAGTCAGTCGTCCTCAACTAAATAATTAGATAGTTCAGATATGGAAGCCTTTCAAAAACAATGTTTCGTCTTCTGCATTTTAACTGGTACTGATGTTGTGTAGGTTGTGCAACGGGCTTATGTCTGCAGGTGTGTTCTCATTGAGTAGGTTTGTACTCTGTGCTTCTTTTAGAATCACTATATCTTCAAGGATGCTGAACCTGTTGTTGTTATACTTTCTGTGTATAGAAGCATCCTTGAAGATACAGAGATTCCAAAAGAAGCAAAGAATACATACCTACTCAATGAGAACACACCTGCAGACCTAAACCCGTTGCACAACCTATACAACACCATCAGTTCTAGTTAAAATGCAGAAGATGAAATATTGTTTTTGGAAGACCTCCATATTGGAACTATTTAATAATTTATCTGAGGACGACTGATTTACCAGGTACCAATTTTATTTTTAACTTCTGAAGCTAATAAACAAAGTATAATTTCATATTCATTTTTCAGGACCCAAAATTAGGGCACTTCAGATATTTTGGGAAAAGTAAAGAATTTCATAGTTCATTTTTGTTGACCAGTGTAATAAAATGTGTAAGTTGTTTGTTTAAAGAGTGTAAAATTACACTCGAGAATAAAATATCTTATTTAAAAAGTGTAGGCCTAATAATAGATGATGTCTCAGAACCTCATCTTTTCGTAAAAAATAATATATTTTTAATTAAATATTCTGGTGGCCTTAAATTAATTTTAAGATTTGTATTCTTAACCCGGTTTTCAAAACTTCATTTTCTATGGTTGATTGACATTATTTACATATATTCGTGTTAAATGTTGAGCTGAACAACCCGCTGTAGGAGAAGGAACGAACCAAACCAGGTAAGGAGCTAGTACAACTGCAGGGAATAAATCATATACATTAATCCAGAAACTTTGACCTTCAAGCCGCAAGCTCCAGTCTAACTGTTTTTATCTTAATGTTTGGCATGTTTTAAAAATGTATAGTGCTTCTGTCTGAACACGCTTACCCGACCCCTGATGTCTCTGCAAATTACCCCTACAGCGGATTGTTCAGCTCAGCATATAAAAGTACTGACATAATTTAAATACATGTATATATATTATGACATGATAGAAGAAATAAATGCTTGGACGGGATTTGAACCCGGATCTCTGGATTGATATCCCAGTGCGCTTCCGATTACGCTACCAAGAATAGCTAGTACAAACATTTATTTTTCTTACATATAGAGCAACTTCGGGTAATTTGGACCCCTATTTTGAATTTGTTGCTTTTCATCTTTTAATTAAGGTATTCGAATTTTGTTTAATTACTGTGATTATCATTAGTGCTGTAACAATGAAATAGCATTGTTATTTTATTCAAATATGGAAATATCTTCATAATTTATAAACCTTTTTACATTACAAGTAAGGTCCACTTTAACTTCCATATTTGAATAAAGTGGACCCCAGAGTTCACCTTAGCTTTTAGTCTCTTTTTAAGTTTATTTACTCTATTAATTTATGCAGACAGGCATATATTAATCTGAAAATATTTATCTGAAAAATATTAATCTGAAAAGTATATCTGTTCGTAATTAAAATGCGTTGATATTTATTTAATTTTTTGAAAAAAATGTTGTTGATTAAAACATTCACACGTCATTCAACTGCAGAAAGCGACGATCTTTGGGTTTAATAAAATTACAAGGATATTAAATAAAATTAAGTGAATGGTTTTTACAGATAGCATCCTCATTGATAAAAGACACGTATTCGTGTAAAGTGGGCCCAGAGGGTCCACATTAACCGAATTCGTTTGCTATGTTTAATTATTTTATTCAGCCACCATGTCACATAATATTAACCCAAACCCGTCAGTATATTTAAACAGCATCCACATAATAATATGATATATTTAGGAGTTTTTTCAACATTTGTAATATTCAATAGCAGAAATTAAGAATTGATTCTTAGCTTGAAAAACTTTTAAAGTGACAATTTTCATTAATATCACAAACAAATCCTTTTTCGCACAAATAATAAAATAAACTGGCTTTGAACCCGTCAAAGTCGTTGAGGGGAAGAAGTTAAAATATTTTCTGTTCGAGGGCAGCACCAATTAAATAAGATATTAACAGGGTGCACTCAAACAGAAGAATTCACATTACCGGTATATTCTCTATTACTACGAGAAGTAACAGGAACTCGGTCTCCACTGCCATCTTGTTGCTCCTATAACAAGTAAGAAAAGTAAAGAGAATATTTTTACTTTATAGCAGTAACACTTTTCGATGACATTGGTCGAACTGCAGTCTAGTGGCTCCTATATAATATAGATGGCAGTTGAACCTATGCCCTACTGCCTCTCGTGAATTGAGAATTATAACGGGCTTCCAATATAAACCCGGACCACCCTCACGGGGTTTCACCCGTCAGGCAGCGCTCTCTCCTCGTCCGCATTTCACTCTGCCAGCCGCTCGTCCTTGAACTAGTCGGTTTACTATCGTTCGACAAGATGAGACGTCAGCTGACATTAGAGCAGCGCATTTATGTGTGTAAATGTTATTATAAATACGAATCAGCTCGTCGCGTTCGCGAGGAATTTATTCGGAACTTCCCTGGACAATAACCTCCTTCCAGATCGACAATCCACGATCTTGTGACTAAATTTGAGACCACTGGTTCAGTACAAAATAAGAAACACACGCGAAGGCGTATGGTTCTCACCGAAGAAAAATTGGGGAAGTGTTTGAAGATAGAGTGATTAGTGCTGGTGTATGGCCCCCTCGCTCCCCAGATCTAACAGTGTGTGATTTTTATTTGTGGGGTAGCCTGAAGACAAAGTGTACAAAACAAATCCGCACACATTGGAAGAACTGAAGAACAACATAAGAAATGAAATCAGAAATTTCACAGTGCCCGAACTACAGCGTGTCAATCTAAATGTGTTTACTCGGTATAATGCCTATTTAACTGCGGGAGGACAACATTTCCAGCATTTTCTGTAAGGTAAGAAACAGTTCAAGCACGGGTGGCAGGCAGGGTGAATTGCGGGAGGAAGAGACAGCACTGCGTGCCGGGTGAAACTCCGTAAGGCCGGTCCGGTTTTATATTGGAAGCCCTTTTATGTATAAGAAAAATAAATGTTTGTGCTAGGATTCCTGAGCAGCTCTGGTGGTAGAGCACTAACGTATATAGAGTTAGAGGTCTCGGATTCAAATCCCGGCTCAGGAATTTATTTTTATTTCATGTCACAATTGGCCTTCATTGCTAAATGTCAAAAAATTATTTGACCTATATATACATTTCTGTGACTGTGTTTATTTTTTGTTATCTCAGGAGGAAGAAATAAACTCGATGGCTTTCATAAACAACTACGAAGATTACAAAGATATTATCTTGAATGGGAAATACTCTTCAAATGAAATCCATGATCACGGAACCATTGATGATTTAGTCAACATGCATAAAGAAGTAGCTAATGAACTGATCAAAATATTTATGTTTACTCTAATTTACTTTATGGTGTACATGAGAATTAAGAATTATATTGATACAGGATTTCTTCTAATCCTTGTATTCATGAGTATTACTTCTTACTTATTCATGAAAAGCACGACTTGATTGCCACCGGATTAAGGGCAACCAATAATCCGATTGACCTATGTGTAGAAATCTATTCTTGAAACTCCTCAGAACTTATATTCTATTTGAATACTATTTAAAATAATTTGTGAATAAAAAATTTAATTTCAATAGAAGTATTATTTTGTTAGTTGAATGTGATGGATTTTAGTGGATTGTAAGAATGGAAAACCGTACCTGACCAGTACTGTCCCTACTATCATCTCGTCGGGGTTTTATTCCCGGCTTGAAATGTATAATATACCACCGGGTATGAGTGTGTGAAATTCATATTTCCTGTTCCCTACCTACATGAAGTGTATGTTGAGGATTATGATTCCTACAAGAGAGGATAGGGGAAAAGAATTCGAAAAATAAAATCATCGACCTCGCTGGTCTAGGGGTAAGTACCTTGCCTCCGCTTCCGTGTCGTGGATTCAACCCCGTTTTTTTTTAGGTTGGAAAAATCCAAGGATCAAATCCTCCGGGAGAGCCCCATTAAGCCGTGAGATTTTCGGACTTGTAAAAGAACCTCAAGCATCCTATCTAAGTAATATTTTAATTGCCTACTAGGTGTCTCTTTGAGACGATGACCTAACCACTTATCACTCCTTACATTTATAGTGAAACGAGCGTAACTAAATCAACTGGATTATGTAATCCTGCAAATGAGCATATTTTCCCCGCTTTGTAAAGTTTGACCTATAGACAGACAGACGTACAGGACGTACCTTATAAGTGTGATGAGAAATGTAAATCCTGTAATAGAGGAGGAAAGATATAAGTAAACTACTCTGGTCACCATGATTTTTGTCTCATGAATACCAATTTTTGTACTTAACGCAGTTTTTTATCGTGTTTTCAAATATATATTCGGAACTTCTACATCACCCACAGTTCTTTTTATTTCAATTTCAATTAATTGATTTAAATAATTACTTTCTGCTTAACAAACATTAAAGGGTTTACGTCAAAATCAAAACATAGAGTGGTGTACCCTGACTTGCAATCTGCAATGAGACCAGTTCCACGCTGCGAAGAATTGCCCATACCAAAGCCTCCAGAACATGTGACATTAGATGAAGAGAGCTCAGATTCTGATGGAAGTAAGGAAGAAGAAGAAGAAGAAGAAGAAGAAACAGATTTTGGTGATATAACTTTTGAACAAAGCTGTTTATCTGAGCCACATTTATTGACTCAAGAAGATCTTAACGATCTCATACGAGATTTAAAGTTATCGAAAAAACAGTCTGAAATGCTTGGTTCCCGGCTAAAAGGATGGAATCGTCTTCAAACCTTGCGTGATGGGAAAAACCGATATCATATTTGAATTCTGGAGAAAAAATACTATCAGAATCACATATTTTTCTTTCTGAGACAGAAACGAAGTTTCTTTTTTGTTGCTCAGTGTTATTAGTGAGAGAGTTGAGACAATATTTACTTATATTTTATGTTGAATAGAATCAAAAAAGATGACAATAGAATTCCATATGTCATAATATTTGGAAAAATGTTCATATGTTCATATTTTAGTGAAAATTCCACATTCCTTCACATTCTTGTATATTTAAATGTTTGTTTCATTCAAAGATCTAGGGATTCGTTAAAAAACATTTTTGAAGAGGCTGTGTCTCAAAATTTCACAAATTATTATAACTAACAAACTTACTGGCTCTATCGAACCTATAGGTTCATGGCCGCGTGGACATAAACTCTCCATACGTCCCTATCCTTAGCTAATGTTTTCCAATCATCCCCTGTATAATCTACTTCCCTCAAATCATGGATAATGTTATTCTACCATCTCATTCTTGGTCTACTAACAGGGCGGTTTCCCTCTGGTTTTCCTACAAGAAACTTCCATGCACCTATTTCATCCCCCATTCGTGTGACATGCCCTGCCCATCGCAATTTACGAGACTTGAAAGTTCTTACTATATCTTGTTTCCTATACATATCACATAACTCACTATTATGTAGTTTTCCCCATTCATCTGTCTGTTCATCTCTTTCTGGCTCAAAAAAAAAATCCTAAGAACTTTATTCTCAAATATTTGTAATCTTGTTTCATTCCTTAAAGTAAGAGTGCATGTTTCGCATCCATATAATACAACTGAAAGAATAACTGTCTTATATGTTTTCAGTTTAACGTTTTTTGTAAGAAGTTGGGACGACAAGAGTCCCTGTAATTCATAATAGCATGCATTTACAGAATTGAGCCTATGTTCAATTTCTTTGTGCACCTCATTCCTATTTGCAATTATTGTTCCTAGATACTTAAATCAGCCACTTCTTTAAAATTTCCTTCATGAGTCATTAGTTGTCCATTTACAATATATAACGTATTTATATGTGTGAACATTTAGTTTTTTAATGTTTACTTCCAGTCCAAATTTCTTAGTGTTATTCATTAAAATGTGCGTGTTGTCCCTTAGTATCTTCTCGTTATCGCTCAATAATACTACATGATCAGCATAAAGTAACAGCCTATTAATACAATTGAGTTGTATGCCTTCTTAATTTTCCTAAGATTTGATGGCATGCTTTAATACTAATTGAATAGTAGGGGGGATAGTGCATCTCCTTGCTTTAACCAATTATGAATTTCAAAAGTATCCGAAAACTGGTTACCTACTAGCACCCTGCTCTTTGTGCCACTTATACTCATTTGTATAAGTCTAACTAACGTTTTAGGAATTCCGAACTCCAGAATGATACTATATAACTTTTCCCATTTAACTGAATCATATGCCTTTTTAAAGTCTATATATATAGTTGTTGTACAGTGTCATTATATTCCCAATACTTTTCTAAAATCTGTCTTACTCTAAAAATCTGATCTGTTGTAGACCTATTTCATCTAAATCCACATTGATGACCTCCTAGAATGTCATCAATATAGGGAGTAAGTCCGCTTACTAATATATTTGTTAGAATTTTGTATGAAGTTAAAAGTAATGAGATGCCCCTGTAGTTGTTACAATGTGTTTTATCTCCTTTCTTATATATTGGTACGATAATCATTCTTTCAATTCATTTGGCAAATTATAGTCAAGTGGAAATTCCTGTACTCCATCTTGAAGATAAATCTTATATATAAAAATTATTGTTTGTTTGTTTGTATATTTGTTTGTTCGTATTTTATGCGCGGCCATGCCGTTGATCCGATTGTAATGGGTTTGTTTTGAATAATGTTCAGGAGATTCCCGGGATGAACATAGGCTAAGAGAGTTGTGATTTGTGATACTCAACTCCTACACCCTTAAAAATCGCCCTTTTTAGTGGAAAACGTGAAAAAAGTAGCTCTTTGGACGCTTAAATGGCTTACGCTGCCTAAACCATAAGAAATACACAACATTAATGTACACAGAATTGAATATCTCAAAAAGCTCTACAAAAAAGTCCGCGACAGCATATGTTTATCTCTTACGGATAACTCACAAAAACCATTTTTGTCTTTCATTGATACCAAGAGTCCCTTATCTCTTACGGATAACTCACATAACCATTTTTGTCTTTCATTGTTGCTAAGAGTCTCACGCCGTAGCCGAGTGGTTACGGCGAGAAGTTTTGGCGCAGAACTACGGGTCGTACGCTGGTTCGAGTCTCTACGGGGGAAGAATTTTTTCTTATGGAATGTCGGCCAGTATGGGTCAGAAATGAAATCTAGCTGGGGGGGGAACTGTTTTGACTCTCTCTCATCAATTTATCTTTTTTTTCACTCAAATATAATTGTTATATGACGGTTCTTAGCTTATCTGCAAAGGAGGGTACAATTCTAATGTTCATGACTATGTGAAGTCATCATTCACACTTCTTGAGCCACAACAGAAGGCTGTAGAAGTTTTCTTGCGAACTTATTCAATAATATCTAATTATGTCCTAATTTCTGAATTTTATGGTAAAAAAGTAACATATTTTTATCGTCCGCCCATGACATGAAAATTGAACGTTCGGGCAGGACAACGTCTGCCGGGTACGCTAGTATATTTATAAAAGGAAATAGTATTGGATGAGGAGACATGAAATGACCAATTTATATTGAGGTATTCGCCCGAATAAAAACATGAACCTGGTTGAATAAGTAGAACAACAATGTTAGAATAATAACCGTCTACCCTTCCCAGTCAGGGAGCAGCCAATTCCTTCATGCTTACCCAAGTGCAACAATTTATGACTGGCCATGGAAAATTTGGAAGTTTTTTGGAGATTTAATATTAACCCAGACAGTTATCATAGTTGTAAATGTCAAGAATCAATACAATCTGTAAAACATGTTTTATTTGATTGTCCTATATTCGAAAGACAATCATTCTGGTTAAACTTACTTTTAAATGATGGCGAGGCTTCTGCCTCAATGTGTGAAGTGATTTTTAAGAACTAAAATTATTATAAACATTTTATGAACTTCATAACAAACATTCATGACAATATGTAGTATTTTCTAAGACACTTATAGACAATTTATGTAATTCACAACACTCATTAAAAACCGTAAGATAATAATTCTGTTTTACAATGTATAGTATAATACTGTTATAGTAAGCTACAACCCTAACATACCTTGGTGACTAAATAGGGTTTCAAAATATTTGGAGATTCAATAATAATATTAATAATAATAATATTAATAATAATAATAACAATAATAATAATAATAGTACCTAAGTGCAAGTCCTTACGTATTTCAAGTCAACACCACATTGCCAAATAGTGGAATATATGGGTGGATTACAATATTTAAATGTACGGACGACTGCTGCTTAAATTGAAGAAGTGCTGAAAAATACAGGTCTTACTCCACATTTTGTGAAACTAGTGAAGTTATTATAGGTAAGAACGAATTTATTCTAATTTATATCAATCTATCAGAAAATAAAGAAAAAGCTTGTAACTGTAAATTGCGAACAGTATTGAAAATTATATCGTTCAAAGCACAACTTAACCAAGATTAGATACTGTGCTAGGCAAATTTCATAAAAAAGTATTAATAAATAGTTCTAACTACATTTCACTGTTTTCATAATACTTACTTACTCACTGGCACTATCGTACCCGTAGGTTCAAGGCCGCGCGGACATAAGCTCTCCATACATACCTATCCTGAGCTAATGCTTTCCAATCATTCCCTGTATAATATACTTCCCTCAAATCATAGTTAATGTTATTCTCCCACCTCATTCTAGGTCTACTGTTTTCATAATTTAAGACTAAATCTGACTGTTGTTGGAAATAGAGTTTTGATACACAACCTAGAATTAATTGTGAATTAGTAACTTTTAATATATTGTTCCTCTAAATATAACGTACCAGACTTGGTCTGATTGTGCTCTTAATTATCCAGTTTGATGATATTGTTTCATTTATATCTATTGGAGTTCAATAACTTTATGCTACTTAAGTAGCAATCATTCAAACTTTACGCAATCTAATTTAGAACAAAAACTTACATCGATCGAAACGGATTTCTTGAGGATAGCAAAAAAAAAATATATATATAAGATATCCATCCATAGTAATTCTGCCCGAGGGCAGTTTTTCACTTCCCGTTGCTTCAACTCCGGTGAAGGATGATGATGATGATTGTGATGATGGCCAAATGATTTCGGGGACCATTTGGACCTTAAAGTTTTCCAGACATTTGTCTTACAGGCGAGGAAAAACCCCGATAAAAACCTCACCCAGAAAAACTGCCACGACCGGGGATCGAACCCGGGCTCGCTGCGTGATAAGGCAGCACGCTACCTCGAGACCACAGCGGTGGACTATATAAGACATAAGCAATTGAATTGGCATGGGCACGTACGAGGAATGCAAAGAGAAAGGTAATCAAAAAAATATTGGAATGGTGTCCACGTGTAAGAAGAAAGAAAGAATTACCTCGAAACTCATAGATGCAAGAAATAAAAACTGGAATGAGAACAAGAGAACTGGGGAACATGGAGTGGATCGATAGATACGAGTGGAGATAGGAAAATAAAACTTTAGGCACAGAAAGATATCTAAACATTGAAAATCTGTATAAAAATAAAATGTATTACTATTATAATGTTATTGTTGACAATATTATTATACATTATTATATATTATTATTATTATTATTATTATTATTATTATTATTATTATTATTATTATTATTATTATTATACAGCGAAGAGATACAAAGTTTTTGGTAAAGAAAGGTATGTTCATATCGATTTTTAAAAGAGGAATATTAAAGGTTGTGAAATGTACCAAAAAATCAATCTCCTGAAAAGGGGATATAAATACAACGGATGAATTATAGCCAGAAAATTATAAATACTTCACTAATGAAGAGCGTGATTTAAGAAAGGAACGATCCTGTGCTGACGGATATTTTACATTAAAAATTTGGATTGAAAATTGTAAGGAATTAACAAAGCACTACGCATAATTTTTATAGACTTCAAGAGGCATTTGATAAAGTTTGTCGAAATAATATATTACAAATTTTAGATGATGATACATCAATCAACTAATATCTGCAAAATATAACTTATACAAAAGTAATATATTATTAATAAACATTTGATCATACTTTTCTACTAGGGAAATAATAAATTGTGTTGTCCGACAAGGTTTCTCACCCCTGTTAATCTACATTATAAATATCAACTCAAAATTTCCACATTGGGGTTTGCAATACATAGATCTATCAAACTCTGAACAAATACTAAGCCTGATACACTGCAATACGCAAATTATTATTTTTTAAACAATTATCGCAGATGAAATACAATACCCTATTCAACACTTACATCTCATAATAAATAAATAACTGGAATATCCTAAAAAAAACAAGGGAAGAGCCAATGAGAAGTAAGATTTACATGGACTGTATGACCCATGCCCCAAATGGCAGTTAATGACCAATCGCATTTCAATGAATTTTGATTTACAAACAATCACAGTCGTTTTTCAACTCAATTTTATCAATTTTTTTGTTTCACTTTAAAATCAGGCTTCTCCTTCTTAACATTCTCAATAGATCATAACATTATTTTGCAGTGACTGACTATCTAAAAAATACGTTGAATATAACAATTTATACATTAAGATGTAAGAATTCTAGAATGCATGTGGCTACCAGATTGTATATATAGTGCACGAATGTAACCAGATAGTGCTTGCGAGAAATAATACAAAAATATTTTTAGCAATTGATTATACCACAGAAAAGAAACCACTGTTTGCACTTTCTTAAACGTATTATTTCCCAGGAATTTACGTTCCATAAAAAATATAATTGACATATTTACACCATAGGACATCAGACGTTAATTGATTTGTTGGTTATAAACAGTTTGATGTGTTTAATTTTTTCTCCACTAGGGTGCATTCTTACAATATTGCGATCCTTTGGCAATAGATAATATGATCTGGTTGCAGTGATGAACAAATGATGCATAACAAACTTTTCTCATTTGTTTTCAAACATCGTCGTTTACATTAAATATATAAATATTTTAAAATAACTATATTTAAATAATGATTTGTGAGTAAACAGCTTAATTTTATTCGTTAAATAGTTCTAACAAATGCCACTCTTTATTTCTAAATTCTCTAGATAAATTCACTCCTCACTTCGTGAGCCGTGAATTTATTACTTATGATAATTTGATACCCGAAAAGGTCATTTCCTTCAAGTATTTAAGTTCCACACTAACACATATTTTGAAGAATATAATATTTCTACGAGTAATAAAATTCAAACTTACAATAAATAATTGAGAATGTCTACCAAATCTTTCCAGTTACATCAGTCCAAGAAATATACAAAATTAAATTGTACAAATATTGGTATATTAATTTGTTAGTTATGGGCCATTAGACTCTAAGACGAACGACGGCGGTTGACAGCTGCAGAAATGAAATTTATACGATAAACATCTGACTATAGTCTTCCGGATCGTAAGAGAAATACTTGCATTGCCGGAGAATTAAAAATACCACCCATTGTCAATTACCTATAACAATAAGGACAAGTCTGGCTTCAGCTATGTAAGTATATATACGTATGTTCGATTTATTAATGTACATATGTAAGAATGTATGGATGTTCGAATGTACATACGTACGAATGTATGAACGTACCTATGTTGAAATGTATGAATGTCGGAATGTACATATATACATATGTACGAATGTACATATGTACATATGTACGAATGTACCTATGTACAAATTATCGCATGTACAAATGAACGCATATACGTACGTACAAATGTATGAATGTACGAATGTACAAATGTATGAATGTACGTACGTAAAAATGTACGTATGTACATATGTATGAATCTACTTATGTACAAATGCACAGCCTTTGAAATAATTGTTGGCGCACAGGTAATTTTCCAAGTCCCAGAACGAAGCCACTGCGCATGAACAGAGGTCAGTTGTTTGGTTCACAAGTATACAACTATTTGAAGAACTAAAATCCGTTCTATTTCGTTGTGTGTCGTGCAATGAAAATAATTTCGCGTATATAAGTAATGCGGTAAACGCTGTAAATAAAATAAAGCAAAAAAATAAGTAAAATAAAACGAAGAAAATTAATTGAGATAAGGACGAGAGAGAGAGAGAGAGAGAGAGAGAGAGAGAGAGAGAGGGGGGAGAGGAAAAAAGCATGACAGCGGGATCGAACACGCGACCTCCTGCATGGAAAAAAAAAAGCTCCTCCACTAGACCACAACTGTTCGCTGCTGGAAACTGTCTGTATGAAGCGATGCAAAACTCCGGACTTACTTGTATAATGACATTATATATTAACTTGTCTTATTTTAAATTTAATCAGACGCATTTTGCATTAGTAGTGGAAGTAGGTAAACAATCTTGTTATGCCTTGTGTTTTTTTAAACAAAGTAACGAGATTTTACAATCGTTATTCTTTATATATATATATATATATATATATAAGAGAGCTGTATCCATTAATTACATAATTTCCCTATATATACAAATTTATTTATATAACGTAGCCTGGTAACGTGTAGGCATTATAAAATAACGATGTTATTAAAAAAAATCCTGACCAGGATCGAACTTGGGCCTGCGTCGTCGCCAGAAAACATCCTACCGACTGCTCTACTGAAGCGAACGATACAAATTCTGCATCAGAAATAAGCGCTAAATTACTATTGATTGGTTTAAGAGACCATTACTTGCTTTCAGTCATCTGATAACTCTCATAACTTAGAAATCCAATTAATAAATTTATTTGTTGAAATTCTTTGAATAACGATTGGTATAAATCTATGATTGGCCCCTTACGCCACCGGATTTGACCTCAAAGGAGACAGTACATGTAACAACTTACTCGTATGAATCGCTCTTCAAAACTTTTAACTTTCCACTATCAAGAGTTGCGCCATCATTTTTGTCAAAGGCTGTACGTATGTACAAATGTACGTATGTGCAAATGTACGAATGTACGAATTTACGAATGTACAAATGTGCGAATGTACGTATGTAAAAATGTACGAATGTACGTATGTGCAAATGTAATAATGCACGTATGTGCAAATGTACGAATGTACATATGAACAATTGTACGAATATACGTATGAACAATTGTACGAATGTACGTATGTAAAAAACAATTGTACGAATGTACGTCTATACGAATGTACGAATGCACGTATGTACAAATGTACATATATATAAATGCACGAATGTACTTATGTACAAATGTATAAATGTACATATGTACATATGTATAAATATACGAATGTACTTACATACAAATGTACGAATGCACGATTTTAAGTATGAGCGCATGGACGCATGTATTAATGTATGAAATTATACATCGATGTACGTATGAATGCATGTACGTATGATGTATGGTGCAAGAATTATTGTATGTATGTACCCCATACGTGCCTCATGGAGACATGAATACCCCCTAGTGTGAGTTTGTTGCCCAAGCATAATTTAGTTATGCTCATTTCCCTACAGATGTCAGTGAGTTGCATGCAGTAGGGACCTAACGTATTACTTGGAGGGGAAGGTCGATCAAATTTTGTTCAAAATGCACTAATTTAGTTTTTCATATAGGCCTACTATATTATTATTACAAAATATTTGAGAAAGAAATGCAATCAACAATCTGTCACCTGTAACATTTATTAGTTTATTAATTTAAAGTATCATAATGACTGTCACTACACAAGTGTTTTGAAATTTGGAGAAAACCTTCTCAGATATAACGAGGATCTTTATTGTAACAAGGACCCAAAAGTTCCTTATTCTAAGAAAATTCAGATTTTTAGATAGATTTTGGCAGATCGAGTGTCATTGGATAAAGGGAACGACACAATCATAGTATGATGCTTCTACTTGATGGAATTCTATTAAAACTTTAAATTCAATATTCTTGAGGAGCAGCGTGGGAAAATAAAGTCACTTATAAGAAAAGTTTCACCGTCGACACCGCCGGGAGCTCATGAAAGTAAGTTTAGATTCCAGAATTTTCAAGGAAAAGAGAACTATTCTGCAGCATTTACATTGCTAACAATATCACAGTTGTGTTTTAACTACAAATTTCTTTCATTAATTCAATTTTGTTCACCACGGGCCCATTTACATTTTCTTGCAGACAAGGTCATGACAAGTATTTATCTTCTTCTTGTTCTTCCTTTTCTTCATTTGTGTTGTTTCAAGTGCGAATTCCGAAGAAATGTTTTTCTCATGAAAATACTTATATTTTTACACGCTTTATATTAGCTTGACCTGTATCTATCTATATATATAACGGAATCTTTCAACGCGATTTTTACCCACTTAAAATCATTGGATCGACTTGAAACTTTGTATACTTGTAGAGGACCAATGACAATACAATAATTTCATAACTTTTTTCTAAAATCCTGGCCAGAATCATCAGAAAATAAAAAAAAAGTATGAGTGTAATTATGTAACGGAATCTTTCAACACGATTTTCACCCACTTAAAATCATTGGATCGACTTGAAATTTTGTATACTTATAAAGTACCAATAACAATACAATAATTTCATAAATGTTTTCTAAAATCCTGAGCAGAATCAACAAAAAATCATAAATAAATAAAAACCGGTATAATAGGTTGCGGACTTATCAACTTTTTAGTCAATCGTTATAATAGCTCAGTTGGTAGAGCGGTAGACTGTAGTGGTATATAATTTCAGTAATCCATAGGTCGCTGGTTCAAATCCGGCTGAGAGGATTTTTTTAGAAGAGTATTACTTTTAGCTCATACTACAATAGTATCGAATTTAAAGATATTTACATTTTTGTCTTATTCTGTAAAACATTAAAACTAAAAAATAAATAATAAATAATAGTTTAAAAAACGAAAACAACACGCTTTATTAGGAAACCGAACTAAGAAAATGAAAAATAATTTTAATTTACAACACGCTTGGGATAAAATTAAAGTGGTCAACAAAATAAATCATATCCAACACATCTAGAATAAAACTAGAGTTATCAACAAAAAGAACATCATTTTACCATCAAAAGTGTGGGGTGCTTTTTATGATTTTTACATTTTCTTCTTAGAGACTTTACTTTTACCAATATCTGTTCATTATCAAATATATCAATAATTGATATAGAGCACCCCACGCTTTTGATGGTAAAATTATTTTATTATTCTTGATAACTCTAGTTTTATTCTATATGTGTTGGAGATGATTTCTTTGCTGATCACATTAATTTCATCCCAAGCGTGTTGGAAATTAAACTTATTTTTCATTTTCGTAGTTCGGTTTTCTAATAAAGCGTTTTGTTTTAGTTTTTTAAAACTATTATTTATTTTTTACAAATATTCATCAATCCTCCACTCTAGACACCGAAAATATCCATGACAAAATGTACACATAATAAAGTTTTATAATGGAGAGGTACGACCAGCCTCATGGGCTAATGGTCAGCGATTCTGATTACAGTTCATGAAATCCTCGATTCCCTGTCAAACCAAATAATTTCTTCCTTCAGCGAAATTATTCCTGTGGTTGCTCATGGTCTGAATTTAGGTTAAATTTAGGTTAAGATCTCTCCTGGCGCTTCATTACTATTTACCATCCATCATATCTTCGAGGTAACGCAATTCCCCCTTCCAGGTGCCCCGACTTAAAAAATGGATTACAATTCCGCCAATGCCAGGAGAGAGTGCCTGAAATGTCCTAAAAGACAACCTGGTGGCATTAGACAAAATAAATAATAATAGCTTTATTTTACCTGGCAGAGTTAAGGCCGTAAGGCCTCTTCTACCACTCAATCAGGTTACAAAATAGTCTTACATCTAATTACAATAAAAATAAGTAATCTACAGTATAATTATTAATTACAAAATATTTTTATTTAATTCAGATTTAACGAATGAAATATACATGTACAAGATAGAAAAACGAGAAAAGACTCTTGATGACATAGAATAAATTTGTCATAAGTAATGCCACGAGTGCTTTCAAATTTATCTAGAGAATTTGGAAATCAAGAGTGGCATTTGTTAGGACTATTTAACGAATAAAATTAAGCTGTTTACTCACAAATCATTATTTAAATATAGTTATTTTAAAATATTTATATATTTAATGTAAACAGCGATGTTTGAAAACAAATGAGAAACGATTGATACGTTTCATTTGTTTCATTTGTTTGTCACTGCAACCAGATCATATTATTTATTGCCAAAGGAACGCAATATTGTAAGCATGCACTCTAGTGGACAAAAAATGAAACGTCAAACTGTATATTGATTCATTTCTGATGTCCTTTGATGTAAATATGACAATTATATTTTTCTGGAAAGTTATTACGTGGAAAAATTACATTTAAGAAAGTGCAAATAACGGTTTCTTTTTTTTTTTTTTTTTGGTTGTATAATCAATTGTTACAAATGTTTTTATATTAACTCCCGCATGCGGAATGTGTTGACATTCATGCACTATATATACAATCATGTGGCCGTATTTCTTAGTCAGTCAGTCACTGCAAAATAATGCTATGACCCATTCAGAATGTTAAAAAGGAGGTGCTTTCTTTATTATGGTAAACTTTAGTTGGTAAATTCTAGGCGAAGCACGACTGTGATTGGTTGTAAATCCAAAATCATTGTAACGTGATTGGTCATTGACTCCCATTTACGGCATGAGTTAAATAGTCAGCTACAAATAGCGAGTGCGTTAAATTTTTAAAGGACTACTCATCTCAATATCTACTGTCGAGGCAGAACGATTCTTCTCTATTATGAAAATATTGAAAACTTTCCTTAGGTACACCATGTCCCAAGATAGTCTTCCAACGCAATGCTTTCAATAGAGCGACAATTCGTAATGAAAATTTTGACTTCAATAGACAAATTGTCCACCACTGTGGTCTCGAGGTAGCGTGCTGCCTTGTCACGCAGCGGGCCCGGGTTCGATCCCCGGTCGGGACAGTTTTTCTGGGTGAGGTTTTTATCGGGGTTTTTCCTCACCTGTAAGACAAATGTCAGGAAAACTTTAAGGCCCAAACGGTCTCCGAAATCATATGGCCATCATTATCATCACCATCCTTATCATTATCATCATCATCATCATCATCATCATCCTTCACCGGTGTGGAAAGTAACGGGAAGCTACCACACTTACAATTCCCTAGTAAAGCTGCAAGCATAGCATGAAAATGCTATGATTGCAGTGAAGGACCTGCCCTCGGGCAGAATTACTATGGATGGATGGATGGATAGACAAATTGTTAAGTTCTCTAGGAGTAAGAAGAGGAGTCCAAATATCCTGTATAAATAGGTGAGTCAAAGTACTTTAATATGCAGAAAATTACTCATTCATTTTATAAATATTGTGCACCACCAAAATTTTAAGCCACCAGCCGCCGCTGCTCATTTCTGGAAATGCATGCTATTTCTCATTAAAGGGATTTTCATCATCCCAACATCTTTAAAAAAATAAACTAAAAATATACAAAACAGTTATTCTCCCAGTTATATTATGTGAATACTAATATGGACTATTACTTTACGAGGAATTTTGGGAATAAAGTTCGTAGGAAAAATTCTAGATCAACGAGATACGAACAGATAAGGGAAAGAAAATACTATATATAACAGTGAGCTACATGGTCTTTATGGAATGCCAGATGTTATAAGAACAGTTAAGTCTCGTAGACTGCGATGGGCAGGACATGTGGCACGAATGGAGAATGAAAGAGTGGAATGGGTTCCCAGGAAAAACCAGACTGAAAGCGCCCAGTAGATAGGCGAAGAATGAGGTGTGAGAATAATATTAACCATGTTTTGAGGAAGGTAAATTATAGAAGGGATGATTAAAAAAATTGGCTCAGGATAGGAATGTATAAATAGATTTTGTAAGCGCGGTCATGTACTTGCGTGAGCAATTGTGCCAGTGAGTTAGGTATATTTTAATATGATATAATCTGAGTTCATTTTGGGCGTCTTATAAATTTATCTGCCACTTCACAAAATATAACTAAATATGTGGTCATACATAGAACTTCATCTTAAGATGGAAATGGACGGTTACTGACAGATGAGGGAAATTTTGAAGAAGTGCCAGAATTTAATTACCTGGGATCAATAATTACAAACAGAATGAGGTAGACCTACGGAAATAAATTAAATATAGGATAAACTTTGGAAACTCATGCTATTTTGCATTACAGGGAATCCTGTCATCCCAACGTTTCTTAAAAAAAGTTATTTTAAAACTAGTCCACCGCTGAGGTCTCGAGGGTAGCGTGCTACCTTGTCACGCAGCGGGCCCGGGTTCGATCACCGTTCGGGACAGTTTTTCTGGGTGAGGTTTTTATCGGGTTTTTTTCTCACCTGTAAGACAAATGTCAGGAAACATTTAAGACCCAAACGGTCTCCGAAATCATATGGCCATCATCATCATCATTATCCTTCACCAGTGTGGAAAGCAACGGGAAGCTACCACACCTACAATTCCCTAGTAAAGCTGCAAAGCATAGCATGAAAATGGTATGATTACAGTGAAAGACCTGCCCTCGGGCAGAATTACTATGGATGGATTGGATTTTAAAACTATATAAAACGTTTGTGCTTCCAGTTATATGGATGTGAAACCTAGTTTCTTCCGTTAAAGAAGTAGAAAATATTACGAGTAATTGAGAATAAAGTTCTTAGGAGACTTTTTGGTCCAAAGAGAGACAAACAGACAGACGAATGTAAAAGACTTCATTAAAGTGAACTACATGATCTGTATGGGAAGCCAAATATTATAACGATTAGGCAACTTAGACTACGATAGGAGGGACATGTGGCACGAATAAGGAAAGAAGGAGGGGCATGGAAGCTTCGTGTAAGAAAACCAGAAGGTAAATACCCAGTTGGTTGACCAAGAATGAAGTGGGAGAATAAAATTAACCATGATTTGAGGAAGTTGATTATTCAGGGAATGATTGGAAAACATTAATTAAGGATAAGGATGTATGGAGAGCTTATGTCCGCGCGGCTATGAACCTACGGGTGGTTACATCCAATGAGTTAGTTAATTATTGGAAAACATAAGTTCTGGATAGGGATGAATGGAGAGCTTATGTCCGTGTGGCCATGAATCTCCGGGTTCGATAGTGCCAGTAAGTTAGTTATAATTCTGTCTTTTGATTTATGTTATCGGATTAATTGATAATGAATTAACTAACGGTTCTGTCAAAAGAAATTTTATTAAATTCGCATGAAATACGGGATTTCAGCTGAAGTGGCTTCAATATTGCGACATTATTTAAAATGTGTCTTGTGATGTCCAGTTACAAATGACATTAGGAAGCGAGTGGGAGGTGGAGCTAATTTCAAGTGTCAGTGGCTGTCAATTTAAGCCAGCATGTTATTAGAGAATTGAATGGACACACTGGAGAATGTTTTAATTTAATTCTCTTTTCAAATAGTCAGTCCTGAATGAAACAATACATTTAACAATTCCACAATATTGCGAATAAGAACAGAAAATTCACTACTTCAACGTTGCTAATTATCAAAAACCAGGTTAATCACACATACCTTTTTAGAGAGCGAGTTATTTTCAGAATTGTTGCGTCCATCTCCTAAAAAGTACGTATTATATAAATACCTATAAATTACTTTTAAGTGCAAGGCGCTAAAATCCAGGGCCATATCTCTCATTTAAACTAGAGGGAAATAAATATTAATCAAATTCATATTAAAATTCCGTTCAGGCAAATACTCGCAAAATAAAATACAGTCAAAGTTCCTTATTCGCGAGGGATATGTTCCGAAAATATGCCGCGAATATGATATGGTAATTTCTGTGGGTATATAGGGGATATGTTCCAAGGTTCCGAAATAAAATTAAAATTATCAAAATAAAATCAATTAATGAGAGATTCTGAACAATTTCTATTAATTATTACTGCCATACTTAGGCAAGGACTTAAAGAACTTAGTATTTTTTCTTGTTTTGCCGCTTTATACGGTTTTTCAATTCAGATTGATATTTAGCTGTGAATTCAGCGATAGGATTCCTTATTTTGTCTTCGGATTCCTTGATGAATCGTACAGTTGATTCATTAACATTGAAACAGCGTGATATGGATGCAAATGACTCGACAACATGTAAACAGTCAAACATTTATATTTTTACTTCAAGCGACCACAGTATTTTTTCCGTTTCGGAACTAATTTTCTTTCCTATTACTCTACATCATAAATTGGCAAGAAAACAGAAGAGAGACGTGTTATTCAAAATTATTGCAACGAATGACAAGTTGAAACAATAAGACACCGATCGTGGCGAGGGCGGCAGTTTTAACGGACAGAGCGGCACGTGAATTACGGTGGCGATAGCTTTAACAACTAACTTTAGGCTTAGTAACAATAATGCTTGTTTTACTTTGATGTTAATTTGTCCATTTGGTTTGAATCGCTAATTGTATAAAAGCTGCCTTGGCACGAGCCTGCAGTAAAAATAGTTGTTGTTGGTTAATAAAGGATACTAATCCTTCAAATGTCCACGGCTGTGGTCTCGAGGTAGCGTGCTGCCTTGTCACGCAGCGGGCCCGAGTTCGATCCCGGTCGGGGCAGTTTTTCTGGGTGAGGTTCTTATCGGGGTTTTTCCTCACCTGTAAGACAAATGTCAGGAAAACTTTGAGACCCGAAATCATGTGGCCATCATCATCATTATCATCATCATCCTTATCATTATCATCAAGTCGGCCGCGGTGGACTAGTGGTTATGCTCCTTGCCTCTGGTCCCGAGGGTCGCGGGTTCAAACCCGGCCGTGGTCGATGGATTTTTTAGGACGGAAAAATCCAAGGAGCAAGTCCTCCGGGAGGGACTTTAAGCCGTGGGTCCCGAGTCTGAAGATTTTAAGGCTCGTAAAAAATCCTTAAGCCTGAATGAAAAGGCCTCTAAGCAAAATTTACCGAATTTCCCGTCCTGGTACTACTTTGGTTTCCTAGATGTCAGTGTGAGGTGGAACGCTGACCACGGACCACTCAAAATGACATTTATTCGAAAACAAGTGTAACTAAATTAGTATGGTTCAAATTCTTCCCTGTAGGGGGAGAGCGCCTAAATCTCTGTAAAGGGACAACTTAGGCTTACAATACAAAAAAGTCATTATCATCATCATCATTCACCGGTGTTGAAATCAACGGGAAGCTACCACACCTACAATTCTCTAGTAAAGCTGCGGGCATAGCATGAAAATGCTATGATTACAGTGAAGCTTCGGGCAGAATTACTATGGTTGGATTCTTCAAATATACCGAATGGATCCACGAATAAATACATTTTTAGCCGCGAATACAGGAACTGTGTCGCAAATTTTTAACCCTCGAATAACGAAAACGCGAATAAGGGAACCGCGAATAAGAGTTTTACTGTATTAAAATAAATACCTGGCACGTGCCATCGTCCTCGATTAGACTGATTTTTTCTAACTTTAAAGAACTGTAGGAGTTTCGGAAGAAGTGAATTGTGTTGGTGAGATGAAATTCGAGAAACTGGAGAACACAGAGAAAAACCTGAAATATCCCGGTGCGGATCACCACCAGTACCCCACCGGAACATCCAGCATTCCAACCTAGGATCCCAGTCGGAACATCCGAGCGCGCAAGCCACGCGTCCACCGAGCCGGTTTTATTGGTACCCTAATCTGAAAATCAGCAGGATGATACTTAGTTTAATCTGTGGATGTTGTGGACTGTCGCCATATGGGAAATCAATACAGTTTAAGCTTTAAATTTATTGGAATAATAACGAGCTCCATTCCATTAACCTCTGTAGTATTACTCGACATTTACAATACCTGTGTGAAATTGAATAATACAGGTTAACTTCTAAACATATCCAAAATGTTGTTTTAACCAACTGTTTTTTTATATATCTGTGACAAATTGAATAATTAAAATAATACGATTAATTGTTCACACCCTATCCACTGTACGGAGAGCAGATGTCAATTACAAATAAATAGACTATTTGGAAATTATTTTTAACCACAAACAATTCAATTTAATTTACTGAAATCAGCGATAATCCGCTTTAAAGTTAGTTATTGGATTTTAAGTTGTTTTTTAAGCATTATATTGTTGAACAGACAGGCGAATGGGGAAGACTACATAACAGTGAGCTTCATGATCTTTATAAGAAAATAGATATGATAAGAACAAACAATAAGTCTCGTTGACTACAAAGAGAAGGACATGTGGCATGGATAGGGAATGAAAGAGGGACATGAAAGTTGCTCTGTGTTATTGTTATTATTTTATTATTATTATTATTATTATTATTATTATTATTATTATTATTATTATTATTATTAAGTACGCATAATCTGTATCTTGTTCTAACACTTTATTATTTATACATAAGCCATGACAAAATCATTTAATATATATTTCTGTTAATTATCGGAACTTTAAGTTGAACCCATTTCTGAAAAAAAAAATACAATATTATATGAACAAATGTTAGCTGCGGTGGTACGTTTGTTATGTTCCCTGCCTCTAGTTCGGAGGGTCACAGGTTGAAACCCGGCCGGTGACGATGGATTTTTAGATTGGAAAAATCCAAGAGACAAATCTTTCGGGATGGACTTTAGGCCGTAGATCCCGAGTCTGAAGATTTTCGGGCTCGTAAAAGAACCTCAAGTCTGAATAAATGGCCTCTGAGCAAAATTTAACCGACCTTCATCCACTCGAGTAATAGCCATGTACTAACCGCCTATGATCTTTACTGAGATTTATAGGGAAATAAGCGTAACTATATTTTTCTGGTTAAGAAAGTTCGCACTAGGGAAGCACCTATGTATCCGCAGTGAGACGAACGGAAATCAGTGATTATTTATGCAACAACTAGTGTTTATAATATATCATTAAACTGAACTAGAACATTCTTACGATTAATATTAATCCCCCCAATATTCTAATTAATACCCTCAAGAAATTTTATTCTATGAAATCTAACTTTATTAGTCCTTCATAAAGAATTTAAAACACTCATTTGTCTATTTAACTCATGTCCCAAATGGGAGTCAATGACCAATCGCGTTTCAATGAATTTTGTTTCACAACCAATCAAAGTCGTGTTTCACTTCGATACTTATCGAATTCTATTTACTAAAATAAAGAAAGCTGCTCCGTTTTAATATTCTGAACAGGTCAGAGCATTATTTTGCAGTGACTCTCTAACAGTTACGTTGAATAGAGCAAATAATGTACAGATTCCTTCGAACTACACATTTGATAATTCTGTGTTTAATAATTGTGTTTTTAAATAATGATTTTTCTGAATTGTTTCCTAAAAAAGTTAATAACCTATAATGTTGGTTATAATATACAGTTTGATGTGTTTCAATTTTTCTCCACTCGGGTGCCTTCTTAGAATATTGTGATCCTATTTGTCAATAAATAATATGATGTAGTTGCAGTGGATGAGCAAATGAAGCAACCAAACATTTCTCATTTGTTTTCAAACATCGCCGTTTACATTAAATATTATTCATTTTTTAAATAACTATATTTAAATAATGATTTGCGAGTAAACACCTTAATTTTATTTGTTAAATAGTCCTAACAAATGCCACTCTTGATTTCCAAATTCTCTTGATAAATTCACTCGTCACTTCGCGACATCGTGATTCACTCGTCACTTCGTGACATCGTGAATTTATCGATAATTTGGAAATCACTCGTGGCATTGCTTATGATAAATTTATATTAATATAAACCACTTAAATTTAAACATACCCATAATATATAATCATTAGTAACAAGTGGAGAATACACAATGGATGAATGACAAGAGAAAACTGTCCAGTTTAATATTATAATAACCTAGTAATGTAACGAAGCTAAGTTCGACAATTTAGAAGAGTAAGTTACTGAACGAATAACGAGATCGCAACAAGCTACAAGGCCTTTATTTTTTACTGCATGGTGGTGATGATCAGGGCTCGGAAGTACAGGAAAAATATATTTATTTTTATTTTAGGTATGTCTGAAGACTAGACCCAACATATTATATATATTTTTTGGATCAATGTAGGCTAGAATATGGTGTTTTTTTGTTTACTTTTTTGTTCTCTTTCGACTTTTTAGGATTATTGGTTCTTTTTTAGCCTTTTTTTTAGGTCTTAATTTTTTTTACAACTTTATTTTCTTTTGACAACATTTGTACCATGTACATAATTCAAGAATCTACAAAGCCTAGTCTCAGTTCCTACTTCTTTTAATAACACTATCCAGTATGTATTAACATAGAGAGAAGAAAATCGCACTGTCTAATTCTCCTATTTAAGATCCTACATACCTCGATTCCCAATTATTTATCATCCCGTTTCCAGTATCTATCCTCAAACCATAACCTAAACACAAGATCACAACATAGTCTCTTACTTAATATACCGCAACATAGGACATCACATCACTCCATGTCATATACCATCTCCACTTCTCGCAACTATAATTCCCTACCACAAGAAATAAGGGGCTGCCGGACATTGGCATCTTTTAAAAGAAATCTAAATTTATATTTGCTCTAAACTCGACTTCATTGTTATCCAGTGTAAGATATATATATATATATATATATATATATATATATATATTAGTTGGTGTTTCCCGTATAATGTATCATATTTATATTATTATTATTATTATTATTATTATTGTATCATTATTGTTATTACCCTATAAAATGTTGTTTGTACATGACATTTACATTGCTACATTTACTGTATCTTTAACTGTTTATAATTAGTATAGTGTATATCTATATTTGTCGAATATTTATTTGTATTTGTGCTGGTTGATTGGAAGAGAGGGCCTTATGGCCTTAACTCTGCCAGAATAAATAAAGTATTATTATTATTATTATTATTATTATTATTATTATTATTATTATTATTATTATTATTAAAAACATAGGCTTTCACGGCCGGAGTTGCTATGATGATCTTGAAGAAGATTTCCGGGCTGTAGGTCGTGGTCTCGAGGCTTGAAGTTCCCCGACGTTTCACCAGAGACTGCGTCTGTCATCCTCAATGGTTTTCTCTGGCGAAACGTCGGGGAACTTCAAGCCTCGAGACCACGGCCTTACAGCCCGGAAATCTTCTTCAAGATCATTATCCAGTTTACTTTCTAAAGATTTTTCACATTTCAAACACTTTTGTTCCGCGAGAAACTCTAATTTTACCCACCAGCCTACTGACAGCCTGAACTATTGCATTCCAAATTGTATTGACTTCTGTTTTTCTAAGAATTTGCTACTATGTGAAAATTACGTCGAGCAGAGGGTGAAGGCAGAGAGGTTGTCTTTTTCACTCGTTAGCAACTGCAACACTTTTTACATCATTTTTTCAGTTTTTAAGTCTTTTATAGGATATATTTAGGTCTTTTTATAGGTCTTTTATAGGTCCTCGTCTTCCGAGCACTAATGATGACATATTATAAGCAATAGATTGTATACATGAGAAATCATGGACGCGTTGATATGCTGGATTAGATTGGGCCTAACTTGATACGACAGCAGAGTATTGCTCACTTTTATACTGGAATATTACATGAGCTGCATTATATCAGCGTATTTGTATCGAGCGTTGAATCCATTAGTACCAACACATAGTGTTATGGGCTTGATTCATTTAAATTTTATGTAATACCTCTCCAGTAATTATTTCCATATATTCAATAAAAACATCCATACAAAACAAACTTTCATAGGGATTTTTAATTTAAACATTCAGCCACACTAAAACTGCATAAACTAAGCGAATTTCTCAGTAGCTCATTTTGTGATCAGATTTTGTTGTTTTACAGGATAGGTTACCGTATATATTTATTTTGACTATTTAAGTCGTGCCCAAAATGGGATTCAATAACCAATCACGTTACAATGATTTTTTAATTACAAAAAATCACAGTCGTGTTTCAGCTCGAATTTATCAAATAAGTTTATCTTAATGCCACAAGTGATTTCCAAATTATCGATAAATTCATGATTCACGAAGTGAGAAGTGAATTTATATAGAGAAATTTGCAAATCAAAAGTGGCATTTGTTAGGACTATTTAACGAATAAAATTAAGCTGTTTACTCACAAATCATTATTTAAATATAGTTAATTTAAAATATGTATTTATTTAATGTAAACGGCAATGTTTGAAAACAAATGAGAAGCGATGTTTGAAAACAAGTGAGAAATAATTGTTACGCTTTTTCATCATTGCAACCAGATCATATTATTTATTGCCAAAGGATGGCAATATTGTAAGAATGCACCCTAGTCGAGAAATTTATAACCAACATTATAGGTATTAATTAATTTCTCATGTTCTATGATGTAAATATGTCATTTATATTTTTCTGCAACGTTATTTCCTGGGAAATAATTTATTTAATAAAGTGCAAACAGTATAATCAATTGTTACAAATGTTTTTATATTATCTCCCGCAAGAACTATCAGCTGACATTCGTGCTCTATATATAATCTAATAGCCGTATTTCTTAGAGAGTCAGTCACTGCAAAATAATGCTATGTCCTATTCGGAATGTTAAAAGGAGGAGCTTTTTTTAAAATTATAATTAAATTGTATATTTTCGAAATTGATCCTTTATATAATTCTTTATATAATGGAGGAAGATCAATGGATAGACAGGGTGGAATGGGGTTTGGTTTCCGGATGGCGGCGGCTGCTGCCGTGATACCGGATGATGATGATGCAATTGTATGTAACAAGTTTCATTACGCGAAAAGAAAAATTGCACTTCGAATAGCATTAAAAAATTCTCTAATTAAATTTCAGCTTTCAGGTTAATTGGCACTCTTATTGGGATGATTTTGGGTAATTAATTAATCTTATATTAGGCCTTATTTTCTTAATCAATTAATACATGCGAGTTTCTTTTCTTTTCAAGAAACCAAACATGGAGGGCGCTAGACTGATTTTTAAATTTCAAGTTTTCAGATAAACCGTGTTCTAATGGCCGGATTTTGCTGAAGTGTGTAGATGCCTTTCCCATTTTATTTGAATAGCACATACTGATTTCCGTCCCTGGAATTTGGAAATTACAACCGCTAGAGCGATTTTTCAATTTTCGCCGCAATTTAAACCCCTCTCTTAATGGTCGTATTTTGATCAGTAACGAACTACACCTTACCTTTCTTAATAGATCGCTATATGCAGATTTTGGTCATAAATAATATCGCTATACTTTTAACGGCATGAAATTTCTGAGCATGACTTCACTCTGAAGGGAAGTGAAAGTGTGGGTCCATTTTGTAGATTTACGACACGTAAGACCTCGAGATGTCTTACTTACTTACTTACTCACTGGCACTATCGAAACCGTAGGTTCATGGGCGCGCGGATATACGCTCTCCATACATCCCTATCCTGAGCTAATACTTTCCAATCATTCCCTGTATAATCTACTTCCCCTCAAATCATAGTTAATGTTATTCTCCCACCTCATTCTTGGTCTACCAACTGGGCGTTTTCCCTCTAGCTTTCCTACAAGAAGCTTCCATGCAAGTCTTTCATTCCCCATACGTGCAACATGTCCTGCCAATCGCAGTCTACGAGACTTAACTGTTCAAATTATATCTGGCTTCCTATAAAGACCATGTAGTTCACTGTTATGTAGTATTCTCCATTCACCTGTCTGTTCATCTCTCTTTGGTCCAAAAATTTTCCTAAGTACTTTATTCTCAAATACTTGTAATCTCCTTTCCTCCCTACGCACAAGTTACGCTCCAGGTTTTAAGTTATTTTTCAGCAGGTGCCTTCGTTATTTCATAGCTAAAGTTGTATATTCGTAGTGAGTTTAAGTTTAAATTTATATTAGTTAGTGTCAAAAGTGTGTACATTTAACAACATGGGAAAAAACACACGTAATTCTAACAATGATTCGACAAGTTCTACGGAGGAAGCTGTGAAACGTGTGGTGAAAGAGGCGCTACAGGATCCCGGCACTCTGCAGGTGTTTGTGTCCATGTTGCGGGACCAGGTAGTGGCGGAACTGCAGAAGACCATCCAGGACAACACTAAAGTAATTGAGGATCTGAAAAAGACCCTCGATGAAAAAGACAGAAAGATTGAGGTGTTAGAAAATAAAATAGACGACTTAGAACAATACCAGAGACGTCAATGCCTCAGGATTTTTGGTGTAAAAGAAGAGGCCGGAGAGGACACTGACCAGAAAGCCATCGAGGTGGCCAAAAAAATCGGTGTCGATTTATCAGTGACTGACATTGACAGAAGTCACCGTGTTGGTGTTAGTAATGCTGAAAGACCGCGGGCTATAATAGTGAAATTTGTTAGTTACCGCAAGCGCAGTGAAGTTTTTCTAAGCAAGAAAAAGTTGAAAGGAAGTAGGGTCACTGTTCGCGAGGACCTAACGAAGTGTCGCTATCGCCTGCTACAAGAGAGTATACAGAAATACGGTATTCAAAATGTATGGACAATGGACGGTGCCGTCATAGCTAAAGTAAATGGCGAAAAACGCAAAATTAGATCTTCTACGGATATCAACTAGATAGGACCTGAGTGTAAAATATGTTTACTTTGTCTTTTCTTTGCTAACAATTATATTGTTAATTTATTTCTAATGTAGGTAAGTTTTAAGTTTATTATTTTTTATTTAGGACAACTTACTTGTTTTATTTTAATTTTTTAAGTTCTTTGTTTAGCTAAATTATTTTAATTTTATTAGAGTTATTACAGTACATAGTTTATTTTTACTTTCTGCTATTGGCAACATTGAGCTGACAAATGAAGACTTGTTTGCAACCTCTGACTCACTCACCTTCTCCAATCACCCTCTTATTGTGCAGACAACTTTTAACGCAGGTAGCAACATTCCTCAATCCCTACCAGACCCTCCAACAACAACTACTGCTAGTCTACTTAAGAATGCATTTTATATTGATAAATCATCACTTAAAATCGCTCACGTAAATTCACAAAGCATTCTGTCCCACTTTGATGAGTTTGAAACCATATTTTCATCTCTTGGACTGAGCGCCATTTTAATTTCGGAAACCTGGCTGACCCCTTCCATACCTTCGTCCCTTGTTCACCTAGACGGATATACATTGCTCAGAAATGACAGAATAGATAAAAGAGGTGGAGGAGTTTGTGCCTTTATATCAAATGAGCTTAATCCAAGAATTGTCCACAAGTCCCCTTCTGTATATTCCGCTCGCCCCGAGTTCTTATTCGTAGAAATTCAAGCCAGTCTAAAAAAATGTCTCTTATGCATTGTATACAAACCTCCAAAAATAAGGCACCTTTCGGATCTAGAAAACGCTCTGAACGATTCATTACCTCATTATGAACACGTTATTGTCGCAGGCGATTTTAATACAAATCTTCTTCAGACTGACTCACCAGCCATACAACTTAAAAAATATGTTCCAAAGCTTAAATATGACAATTGTTCCTCTCTCTGCCACACATCATAGTGCTACTACCGACACTCTACTGGACTTAATAGTGACTACACATCCACAGAAAGTACTGTCATATGGACAAATTCCTGCTCCCGGCATATCTGCTCATGACATTGTATTCGTAGAATACTCACTCCAATGTCCTAAAAGACGCTCTAAATTGATTACGTACAGAAATTTACCAAAACATAGACGATACTAAACTAAAATCAGACGCTTTAGAACTACCTTGGTACACAATATGGAATCTTAGATCAGTTGATGAAAAAGTAGACACATTTAATACACTGATATTACAACTATATGATAGACATGCACCAGTAAAAACCCGACGATTTTCCCGCCCCCCTGCACCCTGGATGAATGACTCAATACGTGAACTTATGTCAAAACGAGACAAAGCATACCGAACATACAGACGACATAAAAATAACGAGAACTGGCAACTGTACAAACAACTTAGAAACACAACTACACAAACTATATGCAATGCCAAACTACGACACGCCCACAGTATAATCGGACCTGAAATAAGTGCACGGGACACTTGGCGAAGTCTCCGTGCAATGGGACTTAGACAGTTGAATCCCTCAACTGACTCTATAGACATTTCTGTAGATGACTTAAATGAACATTTTACCTCAATACCCATGACACCTCCAGACAACAAGACTAAAATAGACATTCTTAAAGACTTATCCCCATCCCCCCATATAGGAAGAGATAAATTTTACTTTAACGACATTTCGCCTATAGACGTTAAAAAAGCACTCAAGCGGATTAAATCCAATGCACAAGGAACAGAGAACATCAGCATTTTAATGCTAAATAAAATCATTGACATTATACTACCCACAGTGACTCATATTTTTAATGCTTCCCTTATAACTTCTATCTTCCCTACTGTATGGAAACAGTCTAGAGTTCGGCCTATACCAAAAATAAGTACACCTACTAACTGTAATGACTACCGACCGATTAGCATCCTTCCGACATTATCTAAAGCCCTGGAACATATTGTACATAAGCAAATGACTGAATATCTCCAAGAAAATCACCTCCTTGATCCTTATCAATCCGGCTTTAGATATGGTCATAGCACAACCACAGCTTTGCTAAAAATTACTGAAGATATTCGTGAAGCCGTGGACAGACGTCAATTGACTCCTTTAACCTTACTTGACTTCAGCAAAGCTTTTGACACAGTAGACCACGACTTACTTATGATAAAGCTCAAGCACCTACACTTGTCTGACAGCGCTGTATCCTGGTTCGACTCATACCTGCACGGTCGTCAACAATACGTTACATTAAACTCTAGATCTTCGTCTTGGCGCAACGTGCCGGCTGGAGTCCCCCAGGGCAGTGTTCTCGGACCTCTTCTTTTCTCAATCTACATAAATGACTTGCCAACTGTACTAAAGCACTGCCGTTATCACCTCTACGCTGATGATCTCCAAATTTACCTACATTCACCTCCTCATTCTCTCTATAACAGCTTGACAAAAATGAATGACGATCTCATATCCATCTTTAACTGGTCTTCAAGTATCGGTCTAAATCTAAATCCTAACAAGTCACAAGTAATTCTAATGGGACAACAAAGACTGCTTACAACCTTTGACATATCTACACTACCAAACATTACTATAAATAATATAATTATCCCTTATTCTTCTTCAGTAATAGATCTTGGACTACATCTAGACGCAAATTTAACCTGGCAAACACAAGTGAAACACATATGTAAAAAGACTTTCTCCATCTTACATTATCTTAGACGTTTAAAGAATTTTCTCCCAGTTTCGTTAAAACAAATCCTTGTGCAGAATCTTGTGTTACCACACTTCGATTATTGTGACATTATATATAATGATCTAAACTATGACTTGTCGCAGAGACTGCAGCGTGTTCATAATGCTTGCGTTCGATTCATTTTCAATATCCGCCGTTATGACCATATTTCCGAACACTTTAATAACCTCTCTTGGCTCCGTCTTACTGACAGACGTAAATTGCACTCTCTTTCACTACTTTTCAAGCTTCTGAATTCCTACATCCCTACTTACCTGGCGTCTAGATTTGAGAAGTTATCCTCTTACCACAATATTGACACTAGATCACAAGATAGCAGTCTGCTAACAATTCCTCTTCATAGCACTTCCTCCTATTCTACTTCCTTCACAGTAGCCTCTGCCCGCTCCTGGAATCTCCTTCCTCAAGATATCAGGGGTTGCCGCACACTTGGTACCTTTAAGTCACGCTTATACAGTTACCTGTTGTCTAATAATTAATGTTTCTCTATTTATTTAATTTTATACTATGTCATTAATCTTTTCCTGTTTTTTATATATATTGTACATATTATATATTTAATTCGTTAAATTTAGAGTAAATCAAAATACATTATAAATATTAATTGTATTGTATTCATAACTTGTAATCGTTTTTATATATATATATATATATATATATATATATATATATATATATATATTGTAATTTAGATTTAAGACTATTTTTTGTTTGCATTTTTTTAAACCTGGTTGAGTGGTAGACAAGGCCTTAAGGCCTTAACTCTGCCAGGTAAAATAAAGCTATTATTATTATTATTATTATTATTATTATAAAGTAAGAGTCCATGTTTCGCACCCATATAATATAACTGGTAGAATAATAGTTTTATATATTTTCAGTTTAACGTTTTTTAAAAGGAGTTGGGATATCAAGAGTCTCTGCAATGCATAATAGCACGCATTTCCAGAATTGAGCCTATGTTTCATTTCTTTCTGCATCTCATTCCTATTTGTGATTATTGTTCCCAGGTATTTGAATTCAGCCACTTCCTAAAAATTTTCCTGATTTGTCATTAGCTGTCCATTTCCATTATATAATGAATTCCTACATGTGACCATATATTTAGTTTTATTGATATTTACTTCCAGTCCTAATTTCTTAGTGTTACTCAATAGTGTGTGCGTGTTGTCCTTTAGTATCTCCTCGCTATCGGCCAATAATACTACATCATCAGCATATACTAACAGCTTATTAATACCATTGAGTTGTAAGCCTTCCTCATTCTCTAAAGATTTAATTGCATGCTCTAGTACAAAATTAAATAGTAGAGGGGATAGTGCATATCCTTGCTTCAACCCATTCTGGATTTCAAAAGTGTCCGAAAACTTTTTGCCTACACGCACCCTACTCTTTGTGCCATTCAGACACATTCGTATAAGTCTAACTAACTTTTTAGGAATTCCGAACTCCAGCAGGATACTATGTAACTTCTCCCTCTTAATTGAATCATATGCTTTTTCGAAGTCTACATACAGTTGATGTACAGTACCATTATATTCCCACTTCTTTTCTAAAATCTGTCTTATACTAAAAATCTGATCTGTTGTAGACCTGTTTCTTCTAAATGCACATTGATGAACTCCTAGAATGCCATCAATATAGGGAGTAAGTCTGCTTACTAATAGACCTCGAGATGTCTCCAAGTAAAATTTTTCAATCGTTTCACGCCCAGCTTTGAATTGCGACTGTAAAGTACACGAACTCGAACAAAGGTGTAACTAGAGATTTATTGATATGAAGGCGCATCAGTGATCAATTTATTCCTATCCGATATCGCGAGGAAGAAGTAAAGTCACTAGCTCTAAAATATTTATTATAGGGAGACTTTATTAAACGAAGTATGACGAAAAACTGACCCGCTTTCGGTGGTTTTCAGTCGTTGTGGCAGGAGGAAATGGTTTCATTCCTCTGCTGGTATTTAGCACGCAGTTTACACTAATTTTATTTCTGTTCTTAAGACTCAAGTGCCGATTATCTCACTGCTTAATGCATGAACTCAGAATCATTATCATCGATTTCCCGTGTGATAGTTATGCAAAGTCGTCCTTCCTCCAATATTAGGGAATTCCGAAGAAATGAAGCTATTGATGTTGTTACAATGAAAATATTAAAAAAAATACAAAATCTCCAACGATCATCTCATTAGGTCAGAAAATGACAATAACAGAAATGTGTGTTTGTGTGTGTGTGTGTTTGTGTGTTTGTTAGGGTGGGCCGAAAAAACTAATTTTTCTATTTCGAAGTTGTAATAGCGCGGAAAAGTTGAGAATTATGTAGACAAAAGAAAAGAGAAAATATTTCAAAATCGGCTGACATCTTCCGGTCGCGCAAAGACTCTAAAGTTTGACAAAATATGAAAAAAAAACTTCATTTTTGAGATTATTTCTTTAATGTTTTAGTTAGATATTTTCGTAATGTAATAGTTTGTAATGTCTTCAAGTAGAGCCTAAAAACATTGTGTTTTAATTTGGTTTAGACCAGTTGATATCTTCCGGTCGCGCATAAGCTCAAAAATTTGCCAGAATAATGGACAAGTTATATTTTTACGCATTTTTGGTATTTGATAAATAACATCCAGTGTATTGACTCTCAGATCCCACAGACAGACATAAACGTGCGTAGCAAAAATAAACAATAGCTACTTCATATTAATAAGACAAGAAATAATTGCAAAAATGAATTTTTTTTCATATTTTGCTAAAGACTTCAGAGCCTTTGCGCGACCGGAAGATGTCAACCGATTTTGATTATTTTTTTATTTTTTTAGCTATATAATTCGCAATTTTTCCGCGCTATTGCAACTTCGAAATAAAAAAATGAGTTTTTTTTTCGGCCCAACCTAGTGTGTGTGTGTGTGTGAGAGAGAGAGAGGGAGAGAGAGAGAGAGAGAAAGAGAAAGATAGATAGAGAGGGAAAGAATGAGTGAGAGTGTTAGTTTTTTTTAATCTTTTAACGATGTATCGGCCGCATTTTATTTTATCTTAGGAACAAAATCGGAATATCACATTTAAATTAATAAAATTGAGGTAGAATTCGTTAGCAATAAAATCGAAACATTATAAATAGGGGTTAACCAGAATCAAATGTTTACAAGTCGCTCTAGCGGACGTAATTATTTTCGGAACGAAATTTTGTATGAACTAATGACATTAAACCAAAATTGTGTACTTCAAAAATTGTAAAAATCCAGTCATTAGAAGCGGGTGTTTATCTGAAAGCCAAAATTTAAATATCGCTCTACCGGCCGCAGTATTTGTTTTCTCGCAATATAACTAGCATGTAACATTTGAATACGAAATGTAATATTAAGTTCGTTGATTAGCAACATTGGATAATAAATTAAGAGTGGAAGTTAACCGGGATGCTCAAATTTTGGTTGGAACATTTTTAACGCTCTATCGGATGTATATTTTGCTTTCTCCACAACACAACTTGGTATATAATATTTAATTATGGAAAGGTAGATAATTTTCAAGCAGTCAGGAATGAAGGTCTAGTGGCTTGTTCGGGTCTCATTACTAATGCTAAGATTTTCATCTAATATTAATATGAAAAATATAATATTTATGTAATTATATTAGGTAAAATATGTAATACTGCATAACATTCTCTATAAATATGTAAAATCATTAAAATTTAATATTTACAAATACTGTATTAAACACTAAAAATGGCAGAAGAGTGCCGTAAAATGCTTGTCAACGTAGTAAGAACGGTGTTATCCTTCTATTATTTCATTCATAAATGGAGTGGACCGTTACGTTTTCAAAAGAGATCTTGCAATGTAGAACTTTATACTCAAATCTTCGGTGCATTCCTGCAGCTATCTATATTTCCTGTGTCCAGCGAATGGAACTGTTCTCTTGCCCCTTTGTCAAGAGTTTTGGAAAACGTGTAAATTTCATTTGAGTGTAGACCTGCATCCGACATCTAAGTTTATAATATGAAAACTTATTCACATCTAGACTGTTTTAAATATATATTCCATTTATGATTGATCCTTCTGGTATTGTAGGAGGTTTAATTAACCGGAGGATGGAAAAATCTATGAGACATGTTCTCCGAGAGATTTTTAGTCGTGGTACCTGAGTCTGAAGTTTTTCGTCTGATAAAAAAACCTGAAGCCTAAATTAGAGCCTCTGGGCAAAATGTAATAGACCTTTCTTTTCTAAGAATTAACTCAGTTGTCTACAAGTTGTCTCTTTATTGTGATGACTTAACGATTTGTTACTCGCTGATATCTGTTGGGAATTAGGTCTAACTAAATTAACTTTGTTAAGTAACTCCCGCAAGAGAGCAATCTCGTCCCTCTGAGGTTGTACGGCCAGACGGTAAAACCTGCCATAAGATTCTGCTTTTTACTGCAAGAGGAATTTGAATTTAAGCTCTCTTTTATGCTTGAGATAGGACAATATTTTCTAGGAAGGGGAAAATCGACATAGTTCCATATGCCGCAATTCGAATAACAATATTTTAAAATAGAAGGCATTGTAGGTATAATTCAGATTAATACATAGTTTGTCATTTATTCTGTTATTCATTTTTCATCCTTATTAAAACAGATTTAATAAATGGAACACATTTGCAACGCGTTTAGAACCACACCCTCTTTCCCATTCGAAATGGTCTGCTTAACAAGAGTGAAAGGATGGGCAAAATTGAAGATGCCAATTCACAACTGAGCGAGTTGCTGAGGTCTGTATCGTTTGAGACCCGTTTTCCAGTGGACTTACAGACCATATTAAATGATGAATTAGGTTATGTCTGTTACGTCGTTACCTCGTATGCAGCGGGCCCGAGTTCGTTCCCCATTCGGAACAAGTTTCCTGAGTCAGGTTATTCCTCACCTGTGAGACAAATTTAGGAATATTTTAAGACCCAAATAGTCGCCGAACAACATTTTGCTAACTTAGTCGTCGTTATGGTACTCACCTTGTTCAGTGCTAACGTGTGAATGAATTGTGTGCCTTGTTCAAATAATATTAATAATAATAATAATAATAATAATAATAATAATAATAATAATAGTAATAATAAGTCTCGTAGACTGCTATGGGCAGGACATGTTGCACGTATGGGGAATGAAAGACTTGCATGGAAGCTTCTTGTAGGAAAGCCAGAGGGAAAACGCCCAGTTGGTAGACCAAGAATGAGGTGGAAGAATAACATTAACTATGATTTGAGGGAAGTAGATTATACAGGGAATGATTGGAAAGCATTAGCTCAGGATAGGGATGTATGGAGAGCTTATGTCCGCGCGGCCATGAACTTTCGGGTTCGATAGTGCCAGTGAGTAAGTAAGTAATAGTAATAATAATAATAATAAACTCTATAAAATGCTGAAAAGAATTATTAAGGCAGTACGCTACAAGCAGAAAGTCGCTGTTTCGACTTATCAGGGGCTCCGAATTTTTAAACTGGTCTAAAACTTATTGGAGCTCTATGGTCCTAGGGTCGAGTCAAGCTTCGTAAATGAGTATCAGACTATGTGTTGGGGGTAAAGGCGGCTGTCAACCAGGGCTGAAAACCCGGCTGAAATATTGTACCGATTCTCAACTAAGGTGGAACATTAACCTCCTACTAGTACAAGGGCTTCCTAAAAGTGATATTAATTACTATCGAACCTGGAGGTTTGTGCCCTAGTGGACATAAGTTCTCCACACTTTGCTAACCTGAGCTAATATTTTTCCAATCATCCCCAGTATAATTCACCTGCCACAAAATAATCAAGGTTAAGATTATTCTTCCGTTCATTCTTGACCTACATTCTCGGCGCTTAATCTCTGTTTTTCTTACAAGGAATTTCTATCTCCCTCTTCCATTCCCCATTCGTGCCTCATGTCCTGCTCATCACAGTCTACGAGACTTAACTGTAATTATCATATCAGAGTTCCAATACATATAATGCAGTACACTGTTATGAAGCCTTCTCCATTCGCATGTTTGTTCATCTCTCTTTGGTCCAAATGTTTCCTTAGAAATTTATTTTCAAACACTCGTATTATTTCCTCTTCCCTTAAAGTAATAATCCTTTTTAGTATTCATATAATTGGAAGAATATATTTTTCAGTTAATTTTTTTAGAGAAGACATTTCAAGAATTTATATATATATATATATATATATATATGAGAGAGAGAGAGAGAGAGAGAGGGGGGGGTGAGAAAGGACCTCTAAGAACTTGTGTGCTCAAAACATATTGTAGGCCTGTGTGATACATATTTTAAAATTCTCTCTCTACAGGTCGTGTCTCTCCAAGTCCCCTAGTGGAATGTGGCAAGTAAAATTTTCTAAAAGAGAGAGGTTAAACAATGCTAAAGAACGAAATAAACTTAATTAACGATTTAAAAGTAGACAAACAAATGTAATGAGTAGAATTTATTTATAAATTATTATTATTTTTTCTTTATTTCTGTCCACGACCTGTTGGGACATAACATACTTTTTACTACAGAATGATATGCCTCACCGCATGAGTAATCAGGTTAATTCCAGACCACCTACAAGACATCACGGACATTATGACGTGAATATATTCTTTTAACCTTGGTAGACTTCAGCAAATCATTTAGCACTGTAGACTAGGGTTAACAAAACAAATATATGTTTAACGAATACTTTCATAATTTATTTGTATAATGTTAAAGCAATTGTATTGTATATACAATTATTGTAAGAACAAATTATGTTTTTACTCGTTAATTGTCATGTTAAAACAGAGGAAACCGTGTGTATTTAACTTCAGAGAGTTCAATTTAAAGGTAGGCTATATATTTTTGTTTTTATATGTAGTGAAGAAATAATGGAATTATTTTTAAGTGCACCAATACTTTCTGCACTAACTCTAGGCACATGGCAACCCGTGCAAACTTGCTTCGAAACATGTCAGTACTTGCTAACTAAGGCGAACGAAATTTGAACAATAATGTTTTTTATTGTAAAATGGTAAATACTTAGGCCTATACGTTTTATATTGTCGCACGTAGAAATACATTATATAATGGAAATGGACAGCTAATGACAAATGAGGGAAATTTTGAGGAAGTGGCTGAATTCAAATACCTAGGAACAATAATCACAAATAGGAATGAGATGCACAAAGAAATTAAACATAGGCTCAATTCTGGAAATTCATGCTATTATGCATTGCAGAGACTTTTGATGTCCCAACTCCTTTCAAAAAACGTTAAGCTGAAAATATATAAAACTATTATTCTACCAGTTATATTATATGGGTGCGAAACATGGACTCTTACTTTAAGGGAGGAAAGGAGATTACGAGTATTTTAGAATAAAGTTCTTAGGAAAATTGTTGGACCAAAGAGAGATGAACAGACAGGTGAATGGAGAAGACTTGCATAACAGTGAATTGCATGCTCTTTATAGGAAGCCAGGTATAATGAGAACAGTTAAGTCTCGTAGACTGCGATGGGCAGGACATGTGGCACGAACGGGAAATGAAAGACGTGCATGGAAGCTTCTTGTAGGAAAGCCAGAAGGAAAACGCCCAGTTGGTAGACCAAGAATGAGGTGGGAGAACAATATTAACTATGATTTGAGGGAAATAGATTATACAGGGAATGATTGGAAAGCATTAGCTCAGGATAGGGATGTATGGAGAGCTTATGTCCGTGCGGCCATGAACCTACGGGTTCGATAGTGCCAGTGAGTAAGTAAGTAAGTATACGTTTTGGGCATACTGATGTTTTATTTACTAAATCATCTTTTGGTTCTAGAATCCTCCTATACTAACCCAGTACAAAATTCCATATCTTATGTCTGGCATTAAGTTGGAACGGGTTGTCATGATCCAATCGCAATAATATTTAATGTTTGAGTTATTAAAGTCAAACAGAAATAGATAGAGTGAATGCGTATTTGATTTTGCGAAAAAAAAACTCCTTTAAGTCTTCGGAGTCTTGGGACATCCTGCTGTAGACCACAACTTCTTACGGTAAAGCTCAAGCACCTGTACCTGTCTAGTACTGTTTTCTGGTTGAATTCATACCTGCACGGACGGCAACAATGTTTGATTAAACTCTAGACCCTTTTCTTAGCGCAACATGCAGGCGGGAGTCCTCATGGCAGTATTTCCTTTTTTTTCCTAAACTACATAAATGACTTAACAACTGTACAAAAACAATACCGATACCATCTCTATGCTGACAACCTCCAAATGTATCTACATTCGCTCCCTGATTCTTCCTATAACAGATTGACGAAAACGTAAAACGATCTGTCTACCTTTAACTGGTCTTCACATTTCGGTCTAAATGTGAATCCTAACAAATCAGAAGCCATTCTAAAGGGTCAACAAAAACTACTCACAACCTTTGACATATCTACACTTCCAAATTCTACTGCAAACAATATAATTGAGGCGTTTCTGATATTAGGTGCGAATTATAAATATTCACTCTCGGAGAACGATCAGTTTAAATAGGCACATGTAGGCCTATCATTACACTGAGCTACAAAAAAGAAACTTTTTTTTAGTCTCAGAAAGAAAAAGATATGATTCTGATAGAATTTTGTCTCCTGAATTCAAATATGATATCGGGTTTTCTCCATCACGCAAGGTTTCCGAGAGAACAGGCATTTATAATTTCAAACACTTTAATATTTTCTACTTTCGTAACTACACAATACTCGAACATTCGGACTCACCTAGAAAGTAAGAAATGACGATTTCTGCTATATTTTCGCCTGTGGAGCACCCCTCTTGATGGTCCAACAATAATCGGCCAGCATATTAGGATTCAATTTGCGTTGATATCTCTTTTCCATACATGAAATCTCCTGATGAAAGTGTTCCCGTGCTCATCGCTCACTGCGCCAAGATTTTCCGGGAAGAAATCTAGGTTTATTAAAAAAAATAATTATTTAAATCCATTAATTTAAATCAAAATAAAAAACTGTGGGCGATGGAGAAATTCCGAATACATATTTGAAAACATGATAAAAAATCTGCATACGTACGACTACTCATGAGACAAAAATCACGTTGACCAGTGTTATCGTCAGTTTCTGTCATTCCGGTTATTAAGGGCGAGCTCTGTTTCCTATGTATTGACCAAATGTAAGTACGTGAAGAGAATGCAGGCGTTACATCATGTAGTATTTAAAGTGAATTTGTTCTGTACTGATAACAGAATAAAAATGTAGGTATTTATATTATTATACTAAGTTGGATTACCATTACACATTGTATCTCAACACTTTAAATAACAAAATTGAAAAACGAAAAGAAGAGAATTACTTGCTATGAGATCGTATTTTTTAAATATTTTCTTAATGTCGTCACGTAATATAACTTTCACTTTATAATCTATCTAGTAATTCTACCCGAGGGCAGGTCTTTTACTGCAATCATAGCATTTTCATGCTATTCTTTGCAGCTTTACTAGGGAATTACAGGTGTGGTAGCTTCCTTTTCCTTAATTAATATAAAATTATAGAATATTCACCTGAAAGGTCCGTCTCCTCAACTTAATTAATCATTTAACTGTAGCGCTTTCGGGACTTGTCCCATCATCGGCAGGATTCAAAACTGGTGTTTCACTGAAGATCTGGTAGAGGGGGTTGCATGTATTGGGTTCGTTTTCGTTTATCAGGCTGTCGTTGTGAGCTGCTTTCATGATTTCCATCTCTTCGAGTACGTTTATCTTCGCTGGATTATTTTCTCTGTGCATTACTGTTAGGGTGTTTCAATATTTAACATGCGATGTCCTTCATGGATAACGTGTTTTGCATAGCTTGATTTCCCTTCTGCGTGAATGAAGTCTCGAAAATGTTCTTTGAATCTGATGTTAAAACTCCTGTTTGTCCTTCCTATATAAAATTTGTTGCAGTCCTTACATGTCAGTTTATAAACTCCTTTGCTGTTGAAAATGTTATTTTCTTCAATGTTATTGTTTATTATGTTGTTTAATTTGTTATTGGTTCTGTATGCTATTTTTACGTTTTTATCGGCTTTATTTAGTGCATTGGCTAATTTTGTCGTTTCTTTTCCTGTGTATGTACGTGTTATCTATGTTTTCTTTTTGTTGTCAGATTCTTTTTCTAGTTTAGTTATGTTGGTTATGTTGTTCTTCCTTTTTTGTTTTTTTACGAGCTTATCTATGAATCTTCATTATAGCCATTGGTTTTTGCCATATACTTAATGTAGTTGAGTTCTTGGATATAATTGTCTTTGCTTAATGGGAGTTTCAACATTCTATTGACTAAGCTATTAAATGTACTAATTTTCTGTTGAAAAGGGTGTGTAGAATTTTTGTTTATGGCCAGAGCATTGTTTGTGGGTTTCCGGTAGATACCGATTTCTAGTTTATTGTTGTGTAGATCTACACAACAATAAACTAGAAATCGGTATCTACACAACAATAAACTAGAAATCGGTATCTACCGGAAACCCACAAACAATGCTCTGGCCATGAACAAAAATTCTACACACCCTTTTCAACAGAAAATTAGTACATTTAATAGCTTAGTCAATAGAATGTTGAAACTCCCATTAAGCAAAGACAATTATATCCAAGAACTCAACTACATTAAGTATATGGCAAAAACCAATGGCTATAATGAAGAATTCATAGATAAGCTCGTAAAAAAACAAAAAAGGAAGAACAACATAACCAAATAACTAAACTAGAAAAAGAATCTGACAACAACAAGAAAACATGGATAACACGTACATACACAGGAAAGAAACGACAAAATTAGCCAATGCACTAAAGAAAGCCGATAAAAACGTAAAAATAGCATACAGAACCAATAACAAATTTAACAACATAATAAACAATAACATTGAAGAAAATAACATTTTCAACAGCAAAGGAGTTTATAAACTGACATGTAAGGACTGCAACAAATTTTATATAGGAAGGACAAACAGGAGTTTTAACATCAGATTCAAAGAACATTTTCGAGACTTCATTCACGCAGAAGGGAAATCAAGCTATGCAAAACACGTTATCCATGAAGGACATCGCATGTTAAATATTGAAAACACCCTAACAGTAACTTAATGCACAGAGAAAATAATCCAGCGAAGATAAACGTACTCGAAGAGATGGAAATCATGAAAGCAACTCACAACGACAGCCTGATAAACGAAAAAGAACCCAATACATGCAACCCCCTCTACCAGATCTTCAGTGAAACACCAGTTTTGAATCCTGCCGATGATGGGACAAGTCCCGAAAGCGCTACAGTTAAATGATTAATTAAGTTGAGGAGACGGACCTTTCAGGTGAATATTCTATAATTTTATATTAATTTTGAATAAACCTCAACGGAACACATCATGAATCTTATAAAAGTTGATTTCTCTTTCCTTTCCACACCGGTGAAGGGTGATGATGATAAGGATGATGATGATGGCCAAGATGATTTTCGGGGACCGTTGGTCCCTACGCTTCCTGACATTTGTCTTACAGTTGAGGAGAAACCCCGATAAAAACCTCTCCTAGGAGTGTGTCCCGACCGGGATTCGAAGCCGGGCCCGCTGCGTAACAAGGCGGCACGCTACCTCGAGACCACAGCGGTGGAATCACTTTATAATAATAATAATAATAATAATAATAATAATAATAATAATAATAATCAACATTTTAAATAGGCCTTATACACATGAATATTTTTCAACCATTAAACAGTTAAAGAGTAGGCTTAATAAACATTTACATAATACATTATTATAAATTGATTTGTTTTACGCTGACAGCAAATAAAAAAAACGGTGGTATCTATTTTATTAATTATTGCGGTATGTAGTAATTCGTATTAGTACCCGTTGCTTCACAATATTTTCAGTGGAAAATCATAAATTGAAAACAAAACACAAAATAAAAAAATGTACCTCCTGTAAGCATTGAACCGTTCCTTAAATTGTTATTGTTATAACAATAACTTTGACCACATTGAAAAAATATATCATTAATTGTCTGTTTGTTCATCGTCTTCTTCCGCCGGAAAACGTCTACATTATCTTGGACTAAAGGATGCCTAGCATCCCGTGAATTAAGAACTTTTTCGAAGTAATTCATCCAGGGAAGAGGCACGTACTGCATTAGTGCATTGGTATCTTGGAGTTTCTTTTCTGACAGATTCAATGGTTTACCATACTTCTCAGTAAATTCTTCCACTGAATATTTGAATTTCTCACAGTTGTAGTTGGTGTTCTTTCCTTTCTGAAGACAAACCTTCATTACGTTTGCTATCTTCCTTGTATTTACAGAAGACGTGGATTCATTTTTTTTTTCAGAACTCATTAATTTCACTATAATATCGTTTTTAATAGAGAAAATAATACTGCACTACTATCGTGTTACTAAGAACAGACAACACGTGCAGAGTTTGCGAGTAGAGAACAAAGGAAACCACGTGACCATGTTGTGTTCGGCTGTCATATCCTCAACCTCTACTTCGTTATTTCCTTGCACACTGTTGTATTCTAAAGCAAATTTGACAGTATTAGAGGCGAATTATACTATTTTAAGTGATTACACCAGTTACTAGAGCCTTCCACGTTATGTTTACAACAACAGTTGAACCTTCGTCGAGTTCGCCCTTAATATCCGCAACGCCTCAATTATCCCTCAATTATAATTATTCGAATTATCATTCTTTAGTACTCGATCTTGGACTGTGTCTAGACAAAAACTCTGTAGCGGTTAACTTTATTTTTCGAAACCCAAATAGTCATGTACCAGTATATTAATCAAATCGATTCAGGTATAACTCAATGCACTTTCCCAGAAAACGGATTTAAGTTACCGTAAATTATATTTTATATTTTCAGACATTCAAAAACAACAAAAGATAACGGCACTTGAGGTTACTATTAAGGATGAATGCTAAAGCACATTCCTCTGTTATTCATAAATGTTAACAAAAGATTACCCTGCCAAAGAATGTACAAAATATTGCAAAATATATAAAAGCAGAGTTAAGCGAGTTTATCTCGTCTTCAGAGTTGAAGGCCATTTAACTGCCGGCGAGTCTACCTTGTCTTTTGAGGCGAATGGGTTAAGAAAAGAAAGGCCTTGTTTATTAGAATCGGACCTTTAGGAATGGGGGTAACCTGAAGCAAAAAATTAAATATAGCTTAGCGGCCGCAATTTGTTTATTTTTCGCAACGAAACTTTCCATTTCTTGTTGAAATGAAACTATAGGCTTAAAAGTATTCTCCAAACATCTGCGAAATACGACTATTATATATGGGGATTTGCCTGAAACCAGCATTTTAAAACGTCGCATTTCGGCTGCCATGTTTCATTTCTCGCAATAATTATCGGTGGCGATATTTGAATACAAAATTAATATCGAGTTTGTTAAATAGTAAATTCGGACCATTAGAAGTCCGGGTTATACATAAAGCAGATATTCTAGTGGGAAAATTTAAAATATTCTCTCCGCTTCAACATTTTGTTTTGAAGCAATGCAACTTTCTACTTGGTATACACGGGTTAATAAATGTAAAGAAAGGTTTATTTTGTTTACCACCAAAATCGGACCATTTAGAAGTGGGGGTTAACAGGAAAGGAAAATTAAAAATCATTGTAGCACCTGCAATTTTCGATTTTTCGTAACGAAATTCGATACAATTCATTAATATAAAACACGAAAATCACGAAAAATCGGCGAACTCCGATGATCGAGGGTGAAGTTTACCAGAAAGCATAAATTTAAAAATAATTGTGGTGGCCGCCATGTTTGTTTTCCGCAGTGAAATTGTATAAACATGATTTAATGAAAGAAAAATATATTTCGAAAAATACTAAAATCCGACCTTTCAATTCAACTGTGTACATAATTTATTTGTGAATACAATTTGTTCTTTGCCTTATTAACAAAATAACAGTTAAACGTTTAATTGAAGGGCTGAGGGCAATGATAACCCACATATTGTTCTTTCTGAGATGTAAGGATTTTCATTATCATCATCATCCTTTCAAGTATTAGGCCCAATGGCCCGTTACGGTCTCCCGCCATCTCCGAAAAGGTCGACCCACAGATCTTCTGCCTCGAGGAATGTAGTGAAGAATTTGTTTTGGTATTCTGTAACGATCCATGCGCTGAATATTGGCTAGCCAATTGTTTCTATATTCTTGGAGGTATTCAGATAGGCTATATGTACGATGTTTAACTCTCTGGCTATTGTTGAATTTCTTTGGTGGTCTAGAAGGCTATAACCTGCAGTTCGTCGCAGAAATGAAAAGCCTATAAGGATTTTAATAATGATAAATACAAACTGGGCAATATTGTTGTTAATACATTGTGTGTATTTGTTTTAACTCATCACTGGCGCACTTACAAATGATTTTGTGGATATTTCAATACATGTATTTGCTATCATTGTAACAAATGACATTTTTCAACAGAGTGTGGCTTATCATGTTCTACTGCCCTACTAGCCTTCCAAAATTAACATTTTCACATGGGGCACGCCCCGTTTAAGCGTAGTGGTTAAAGGAACTGAGCTACAAGCCGGAGGGTCGAGGGTTCAAGTCCCTTGGGGTCAGGATTTATAAACTGACCCAAACCCTCACGCGGCACCATGGCCCTGGCGTGGACTCAGCCTCTAACGGAAATGAGTACCAGACGCTTGTTCTGGGGGTAAAGGCAGCCGTCACGAAGGCTGACAACCCGGCTGACATAAAATGCCGATTGTCTAGAAAAAGTGGGAGCCTTAACCTCCTACTACCCCAAGGGCCTCCGGGCCTGTTGTGGGGGAAAAAAATAAATAAAAGAGTATTTGTGAGATAGAATCCGAAGTACCAAAAAAATGTAAATTGGAAATATATGGTAAGATTAGTCAACAAGAAGTTATTCAAATATTAATGAACTTAATTAACACGTTACCGGAATGTAGAAGAGGAAGTCAGTCAACAAATTGTTAAAGGGAATCAAATTTCTGGATGTCTTAATGATGCAATTTGAAAAAAAAAATTAAAACAGAAACTAAGGCCAGAATTTATAAAACAGTAGTAAGGTCTGCTATTAGTTAAGAGCAGAAACAAGACCAGATACCGTAAAAACAAACATATTATTGGAAACAACAGAAATGAAAATACATCGTAAAACTGTGGGGATTATTTTATGGGATAGAGAAAGGATTGAAAGTATCGGAGAAACATGTGCAGTCGAAGATATTTAGGAGTGGGTATATAGGAGATAACGATCAGGATGGACAGTAATATAATTAAGACTGCAAGGGATAATCTACCAAGGGCAGAAGACAACAGGGACGTCCCAGAAAACGGTGGTATGACGACTTAAGATGAGGCAACAAGAATTGAAGGAAGAACAGGTTTAAACCTGTAATGTAAGAATGAAGAAGAATAAGAAGGAGATTAATAAAATATTCAATTAATGCGTAGCAGCGCACGCCGGGTACTAGCTAATGTAGAATAAATTTAACTAATGTTGGCTAAGAGGTCGAAATTCAATCATAATAATAATTGAATCAGAATTGTTTATATCTCACAAAATAACAATGAGATGGCTACATAACAATGAACTACATGGTCTTTATAGGAAGCCAGATATAATAAGAACAGTTAAGTCTCGTAGACTGCAATGGGCAGAACATGTGGCACGAATGGGGAATGAAAGACGTGCATGGAAGCTTCTTGTAGGAAGACCAGAGGGAAAAGGCCCGTTTGGTAGACCAAGAATGAGGTGGGAGAATAACATTAACTATGCTTTGAGGGAAGTAGATTATACCAGGGAATGATTGGAAAACATTAGCTCAGGCTAGGGATGTATAGAGAGCTTATGTCCGCGTGGCCATGAACCTACGGGTTCGATAGGGCCAGTGATTTAGTTAGTGAATGTTTTACAAAAAACAATTGTATCACCCTTTGAATATCTGGAATTTCTGGGATATATAATCTTAAGATTACAACAAAGACCTTTGAAAAAACTTTCCAGATACCTACTTACGTGTGGCAGAATTGGACGAACACTTGGAAATAAAACGAGAATGGAAACACAGTTGAAATTTTACAAGATCATGGCGAACCCTACTCTATTAAACGACTGTGAAAACTGGGTCCTGAGAAAAAAAAAAGAAAAAAAAGAATATTCAGTCGACAGAAATGAAATATTTACGAGCAGGGGATGTACAAGACGAGATCACATAAAGGAACGAAACTACACTGCTCAAAACAATTAGAGGAACACTTGTAATAAATTGAATAAGTAATTGTTTTTTAAAGCTGTGATGCTGAAAGTTGGACAATATGTAAATTGAATTATTAATTTTATCATTGGATACAAATTTTAAAGATCCATGGCCTAAATACGAGAAATTACCTCAAATAACAAATATAGAGATTTTTTTTTTATTTTGGAAGGCACTGGCCCGCTTCTAATTGGTAAGCTTCCTGATGTTGCTATAGTGACGAATGTGATTATTGCCTTATTTATTGAAGTCTCGACAAAATGAGGCATTGAAATGAGTTGAATGCATCATGCTCTACATCTTTACCACAAGGCCATCTCTGCGACAAGTGGCTAGAGAGCTTGGGGTTTCTCCTTCCGTGGTGTCCAGGTTACGCAACAGGCACAGAGAGACAGGTCAGTATTGTAGAAGACGTGGCCAGGGCCGTAAATTTAAAACAAGCCCCCAGGATGACAGATACGTTGTTCTTTCAGCTCTTCGACAGCGTACAAAAACTGCAAAAGACCTGCAGAATGACCTTCATATGGCTTCCGGAATCCGGGTTTCAGACCAAACCATAAGGAACAGATTAAGGAAAGAGAATATTCGTCCAAAAAGGATAACAACAGACTTCCGAAGCAGGCTTGGACGTACAAACCACGAGGGAGAAGAGATCCTGGCAGGCCAAGAAAGCGATGGAGTATTGAGCCGGAACAGGCCATGGAGCCTATAGCGTGAAGATGAAGATTTCTTTCCATTGTCAACTTTATATTGTGTAGTCTGTCTGTAGCTACTATGTACCATTAATCATATAGATGTCCACCGCTGTGGTCTCGAGGTAGCGTGCTGTCTTGTCACACAACAAGCCCGGGTTCGATCCCCGCTCGGGACAGTTTTTCTGGGTGAGGTTTTTATCGGGGTTTTTCTTCACCTCTAAGACAAATGTCAGGAAAACTTTAAGGACCAGACGGTCGCCGAAATCATATGACCATCATCAGCACCATCATCATCCTTATCATTATCATCATCGTCATCACCTTAACCGGTGTGGAAAGCAATGGGAAGTTACCACACCTACAATTCCCTAGTAAAGCTGCAAAGCATAGCATGAAAATGCGCTGATTGCAGTGAAAGACCTGCCGTCGGGCAGAATTACTATGTATGGATGGAATTATAGACAATTCATAATTGTTATTATGAGTAATTTAACCCTGGTGAAGTGGAAGAAAATACCTTACGGTCTTAACTCCATCAGGTAAAATAAATAAATGAATACATTCATTTTTAATTTCCCTGAACTTGTAAGCCAAATACGATGTAAATAATCGGTATTTTTCCTTTTAATAGCTCGTAAAACTGTGTAATTACAAACATTTCACCATGTTACAATTTGAAAAAAGTTATGAATATATATTTTTTTCCAAGTGATATTTTTTTTCCAACTGTGAGGTAGGTGTTTATTTTGATTGTTAACGAGTTTGCTTCAAAGTTGCCATCACATGATTACCGTGCACGTAAAGTAGCAGGACCCAGTTTGAATGTAAACGTGTCCTTGATATAGCAGAAAACTTGTTTACTTGTTAGAAGCACCCTCTCATGGAATTAATCTATTTCCCGTTTTCACATTCAACTTCTCCTCTACAGTTATTTATTTTAATAACGTACCCCCACAACTGTCCGCGAGAAACAAGAATACATTTCCCTTTTCTTTAGGGAAATAAAATATAAATCGTGAATTAAAAATGTAATCCATGTTAAGTTACACTGGTCAACAAAACTTTTGTCTCATGAGTACCAATAGTAGTACTTAATGCAGTATTTATCGTGTTTTCAAATAGGGTATGTATTCGAAATTTCTCCATCCCACAGTCTTTTTTTATTTCAATTTCAATTAACGGATTTTAAATAATAATTTTTAATAAACGTTTTTTCGTCTATTTGTCCATTGTAAAATTAAAACCAAATGAGCTAACTCAGGAGATTTCAGCTATGGAATCCTAATATGCTGGCCGATTATTGTTGGACCATCAAGAGGGATGCTCCACAGACGAAATATAGCAGAAAATTGTCATTTCTTACTTTCTAGGTGAGTCCGAATGTTCGAATGTTGTGTAGTTACGAATGTAGAAAATATTAAAGTGTTTGAAATTATAAATTCCTGTCTCTCGGAAACCTTGCGTGTTGAAAAAAAAACCGATATCATATTTGAATTCAGGAGATAAAATACTGTTAGAATCACGTATGTTTCTTTCTGAGACAAGAAAAATGTTTATTTTTTATTGCTCAGTGTTATTTAACAAAAGTTTAAATCGATACTAAGGTGATTGATTAGTATTCAGCGGAAATCAGAGAGCGCTTTCCATTTAGCAAATTTCGATGGAATTAGCCTATTGAAGTTGTTCTCATGAACATATTAAAAAAAATACACATCTTAACCAATCCAAACTAGTAGACACCGTAAATTACCATAACTATGCCACAGTGGAATGTCTTGTGTGCTTAAATAACCCCGATATCTATGCCGGCGGTAGCATTGCTGTACAAGTCGAAGGCAATAAGCCAGACAAAAAATTAACTTGATTCGAAAGAGTGACGATCTTTCAGCGTAAGAATACAACCTTCAAGGAACGTGGACAAGAGTTAGTTGTGTGTGTGTGTGTGTGTGTGTGTACTTTAAGGGGACGAATGGCGAAAATGTTGAAAAAACCACAAAAAAGACACAAATTCATATAAAAATCCACTATGTATGATCTTAAATTAAAAATCTTCTCCCTGCGGGTCGTGCCTCTGCTATACCCAGGTTGCAAGGCACATGTAAAAATACCTATAAAGAGAGGGGTTAAACTAAGATAAAGGGAGAGGACATAAATTTCGTAAACGAACAAAATAGAACGACAATTTCGACTTGTCGAAGAATTTCCTTAATTTACCCAGTTCTTGTGTAACTAACTCACTGGCACTATCGAACTCGTAGGTTCATGACCGCGCAGACATAAGTTCTCCATACATCCCTATCCTGAGTTAATGTTGTCGAATCATCCCCTGTATAATCTACTTCCTCAAATCATAGTTAATGTTATTCTCCCACCTCATTCTTGGTCTACCAACTGGGCGTTAACCCTCTGGTTTTCCTTCAAGAAGCTTCAATGCACGTCCTTCATTCCCCATTCGTGCCACATATCCTGCCCATCACAGTCTACGAGACTTAACTGTTCTTCTTATATCTGGTTTCCTATAAAGACCACGTAGTTCACTGTTAAGAAGTCTTCTCCATTCACCTGTCTATCCATATAGAGTGTGACGCAATTTTTAATCTCTTCACTAGAAAACAGTCTGCTAACTATTCCTGTCCACAGCATTTCTTCTCATTCTACTTCATTCACAGTAGCTTCTGCCCGCTCCTGGAATTTCCTTCCTCATGATACACTTTACACTTTTAAGTCACGCTTATTCAATATTACTTGTTGGTAAATAATTTTTTCTCCAGAACTAAATTTATTCTATATCATAAATAGTATTTTCTTTTCTTATTTTTCTATCTTGTATATTTTATATTTCATCCGTTAAATTTAGAGTAAATCGTAATATATCGTAAGTAATAATTGTATTGTAGATATACAATATCCACCGCTGTGGTCTCGAGGTAGCGTGCTGCCTTGTCACGCAGCGGGTCCGGGTTCGATCCCCGGTCGGGGCAGTTTTTCTGGGTGAGGTTTTTATCGGGGTTTTTCCTCACCTGTAAGACAAATGTCAGGAAAATTTTAAGGCCCAAACGGTCCCCGAAATCATATGGCCATAATCATCATCATCCTTGGAAAGTAACGGGAAGCTACCACACCTACAATTCCCTAGTAAAGCTGCAAAGCATAGCATTCAAATGCTATGATTGCAGTGAAAGACCTGCCCTCGGGCAGAATTACTATGGAGATATATCATGTAATAATTTTGCTGATTGTAAGTTAGATGTTACAGCATTTTTTGTATCTTTTTTCTCTAACCTGGTTGAGTGATATACAAGGACGTAAGGCCTTAGTTTTGCCAGGTACAATAAAGCTACTATTAATTTTGTTATTATTATTATTATTATTATTATTATTATTATTATTATTATTATTATTATTATTATTATTATTATTATTATTAATGACCTTTGGAGCAGTAACGTGGACTATAAATTCCAAACTAAATTCAAAATTTTAATCTACAGAATTACATTTTTATGAAGATTTGCACGGTGCTCTAAATTAGTATCAGAAACAGTAAGTTATTATCCGAGTAAAAATGGACTTTAACGAACAATTATGCAATTTGTGGGAAATAAACAATTACAATGGTTTGGACCACGCGAAGAGAATGAATGAAGATAGATTGCCAGTTAGGTGTTCGGGATGGATTCCAAATCAGAGGAAAAGAAGAGGGAGACCTAAAAAGGCAGACCTATGGATAGAAGGAATTATGAACTTTGATGAAAGCCAGGGGACAACAAGATCGTTAGTGGGAGGATAGAGATGAATGGAGGAAGATAATCAAAATTTAATATTGTGCACAGAAATATGTTATATACATTTAAAACCTGTTAAAATAAATACATAATTATTACTAGTTTCTTCTATATATTTTACAGTATCTTGCAATGTCGCATTTTTCTGTACGAAAAAAATCCATTTGTTGTATGAAGCGAAATAACAAGGAACAAATGAACGTGCATCTGCGTAACTGGCTTTCCACTGAAAATAGTCAAAGGAAAGGAAGCGGCCAGTAACTTATCAGCGTGGGAAAATAATTTTATGAGAGGTCGAAGTCAAAATGAATCTTCATGTTAGAACAATTTCGCAGTCTCACATGGAATCAAATGGTTGTGTGAAATGTGAACGGAGTTAAGTCCCAGAAACAACTAACTAACTCGCTGGCACTATCAAACCCGTAGGTTCATGGCCGCGCGGACATAAGCTCTTCATACATCCCTATCCTTAGCCAATGTTTTCCAATCATCTCCTGTATAATCCACTTCCCTCAAATCATAGTTAATGATATTCTCCCACCTCATTCTTGGTAACCCAAGGGCGTTTTCCCTCTGGTTTTCCTACAAGAAGCTTCCATGTACCTCTTTCATTCCCCATTCATACCACATGTCCTGCCCATCGCAGTCTACGAGACTTAACCTTTCTCATTATATCTGGCTTCCAATAACGATTATGTAATTCATTGTTATGCAGTCTTCTCTATTCGCCTCTCTGTTCATCTCTCTTTGGTCCAAAAATTGTCCTAAGAACTTTATTCTCAAATACTCGTAATCTTCGTTCCTCCCTTAAAGTAAGAGTCCATTTTTCGCATCCATATAATATAACCGGTAGAATAATAGTTTTATATATTTTCAGTTTAACATTTTTTGAAAGGAATTGGGATGTCAAGAGTCTTTGTAATGCATAATAGCACGCATTTCCAGATTTGAGCCTATGTTTAATTTCCTTTTGCATCTCATTCCTGTTAGTGATTATTGTTCCTAGGTATTTGAATTCAGCCACTTCCCGAAAATTTCCCTCATTTGTCATTAGCTGTCCATTTCTATTAATTAATGTATTTCTATGTGTGACCATATATTTGGTTATATTGATATTTACGTCCAGTCCCAATTTCTTATTGTTACTCAGTAGTGTGTGCGTGTTGGCTTTTAGTATCTCCTCGCTATCGCCCAATACTACTACATCATCAGCATAAACTGACAGCCTATTAATACCATTGAGTTGTAGTCCCAGAAACAACAAAGCATGTAATTAAAATACACCTTTTATTGAAATAATTTATGATTTAAAGCTTTAATACCTGCTCAATTATGTACTGAGTAGCTTAAGGCATAGTGTCTTGCTGCAGAGCTACGAGTCTATAGCTAGTTGGAGTCCCCAAGGCGGAATAAATTTTCTCATGAGATTTTCGCCAGTATGGGACCGGTGCCCAGCCTGCATCGTGAGGAATTCGGGTAGCTACAATAAGTAGCTATTCCAGAATGAGAAAACCAGCTATAACGACTAAGGGGCCCGACATGCTGACCACATATCACTCCTACACTGGTTTAGATGATCGTCTACCTCTTTGATTAACAGGTGTGGATGTGAGACTAGCAGCCGGATGGTAGGCCAAGAGCCTTCTTGGTCTATCACGCATGGAGAGTTTTTAAAAGTACAAACCCCATCACATTCATAAACTGTAATTTTAATAAAAATGTTCTTTATAATTTTAAAAAAACCTTAAACGGCTTAAAAGGAGGAGCGAATATAACACTGGTCAACATGATTTTTGTCTCATGAGTACCAATAGTTGTACTTAATGCAGTTTTTTTATCGTGTTTTCAAATATATATTCGGAATTTCTCCATCGCCCATAGTTTTCTTTATTTCAATTTCAATTAATGGATTTAAATAATTATACTTTAGAGGAAACGTTTTTTCATCCAATTGTCCATTGAGCGATGAGCACGGGGGGGGAACCTTTCATTAGGAGATATAAGCTATGGAAAAGAGATTATCAAGGCAAATGGAATTCCTAGTTGGCCGATCCGATTATTGTTGGACCATCAAGAGGGATGCTCCACAGACCGAAATATAGAAGGAAATCGTCATTTCTTAATTTCTAGATGAGTCCGAATGTATCGACTATTGTGGCAGTTACGAATGTAGACAATATATTAAAATGTGTGAAAATTTATACAGTACTGTCTATCGGAAACTTTGCGTTGGTGGAGAAAAAACCGATATCATAATTTGACTTCAGGGAAAGAACTACTATTCAGAATCAATTATTTTTCTTGCTCGTTGTTGCTCATGTGTTATCGGTACGGACTATGTGCGAATGAATTAAGTTACGAAAAATTTTGGACTAAAGATAGACAAAACAGAAACGGGTGAGTGAATTGAAACGAACTTAACAATGTGCTACATGATCTTTATGGGAAACCAGATCCAGTTAAAAACAGTTGAAGTCGTTGAGACTGCGAGTAGGTAGGGCATGTGGCACACACGAGTGGGATGGAAGAGAGACATGGGGAACTAGTTAGGAAAATCAGAATAGACTTTAAAGCGCCCAGTATGTATTGCCTAGAATGAGGTGCGGAGAAATACTATTAACCATGATTTTAGGGAGGAGTTATATATACGGGAGACGTATGGCACAAACATTGGCTAGGATACGGAATATACGGAGAGCTTTTGTCGCGCCGCCTGGCCATGAATCTCCTACTTGGATAGCGCCTGGGAGTTAGTTAAATTAGAGATAGAGCTTCCCAATTACAAATTCAAATTTTAATTTCTTTAAAGAGGGCCTAAAGTTCGGCAAAACAAAATATATGGTGCTAGAAATCACGTTTTACCAGATGAATCTGAATGTCAGTTCGTTTCTCTATTTATTACCCATACATCCCCACGTGGTGCAAGGGTGCTCCCTTACTGGATTTATATAAACAGGTTAATTTAGTTGTACTTTCATTTTACGACTGATGTAACCCAGTGACTAGCGATCAATTCTTTGCCACGGAAATATCTGGTAAGAAACTATACATAAGGACTTTATTAAACTAAAAATAAGATACATACAATGTTATTTACAAATATGGGTCGCACGGGCAGTAGGCTGTGCGTGCTGTTGACAGTCCGTTACATAAAATTCATGTTTGGTAATAATATACTTAAAACAAAAAAAAAAACACAATAATATTACAATTAGGTAACAATACAATTACATTATACATTAACTTAGTTATGTAGAATTATTAAGAATTAATGGCATTGCAATTTGGGTAAGAAACTAAAGTATTGCTTGGATGGGAAAAGGCGATTAAATATCTTGCTCAAAGCTCTAAATTTGCCACGAGGATCATTTATGAATCCGAAAATTCTGACTCTGACCCACGGCTAAAGTCCCTCCCGTAAGATTTGTCACTTTTGATTTTTCCATCCGAAATTCAATGAACCTGTCACCCTCGGGACCAGATAAATAGCTAAGGTGTGAAAGTGTGCATAATTTTCAAATAACACAGTTTAACACTTTTTTCTACGTTTATGGAGCTGGAACCAGCATAGTTTGTGGAAGGGTAATTAAATGTGACCTACTTACCGCCCTGTGTAAGCTATCCTTTCCATTATATCTCTGCTCTTTTTTTTTTTTTTTTTTTTTTTGTTATTCAGCTCATTTTATTTTTGTTTGCTATCAATTCATTCTACAACTTGAACTATCTATTCGAAGAGGAAATTAAAGAAAACTGTATAGCCCAGTGAAAGCTGGTGAAGTTTATACACCGTGTTCTAAAATGTTGGACGGGGTTTTAACTAGTTGGTATAGCTTTACAAACGAAATTGGATGCATGATTATTTGCTATAATGAAAGAAAAACTATGAAAGTTTCATATCATGTATGCAGTAATTTGTTTCTTGTCATTATTACATCATCAGCATTCAATTTGTGAAAATGGCGATTCCTGTACAGAAGTCATTCTGTTTGTTGTAATTTGCGAGGTCTAGTTCATTTTTTGCAGTGCAGCGAGCTATCCGACGGCAATTTGGAATTGATCCTCCGACAGACAAAATTATCCATCGATGGTATAAGCAGTTATAAACAACTAGATGTATCTGTAAGAGGAAAAGTGCAGGACGTCCACGAAATTAAATGACGCGTCGGTCCGGATGACATGATTCATTCCCATACCCTCGACGGTCTCCCGATCTCACACCATGTGATTTCTTCCTGTGGGGGTATGTGAAGGAACATGTACCACCACTTCCGGTCGACCTCCCAGATTTGAGAAAAAGGTTTGTTGCTGCAGTTGAATCCTTTACTCCAAATATGCTGACCAAGGTTTGGGAGTAATTCGACTACCGGCTAGATGTGTGCCTTGTGACGAAAGTTGTTCACATCGATCACTTATAAAGTTTGTTATGAAAAATCGAAGAGTTTCTCTTTACTCCCATATAACTTTTGTTCTTGTAATGGAAATTAAAATAACTTTGAAACCCCGTCCATCATTTTGGAACACTCTGTAGGATAGAAACGATTTGTAAGTTAGAACATCTCAGTGATAGGGGCGTTTCTGTAAGGTTAATTCAATCTCATCTTTGATGTGGTTGGATCAAGTCACAGTAATGCCAAAAGAAACAATGCCTTATAAAATTATTCATGGAGAAATGGATAGTATTGGATAGCATGTCAGACCAAGGAAGAGGTGGACGCAATCCGCGGAGGAAGACTTGAAGAGTATTAGAATTACAAGTCGATAGGAGGTGTTTGAAAGAATATAATGAGACTTTGGTGGGATAGAGTAAAGCTGTGACGCTTTGGAGGAAGAAGAACAATGGTATTCAAAACTACAAAGAAAGAGGAATCGTAAGACATTATTGCGAGAACTTACTTTATCCTTTCGTCCACATTATATGGTCCTGTAATTTATTGTAGTAGCTGGTCTGATGTCGTTTCGGATTATATTTGTCCCTGTAATATAAAGTAATTGGTTAGTGTAGAAAGACTAGATAAAAATACTATTAACAAGTTAAATAAATATTCGCTCTTACAAGGGAGGTATCAACCATTGTCTGCTGAAACCTACCATGAAATTTCTCCCAGAGTAGCGTTGTGATGTATCAAGGCTGTGTAAAAAATCTGCCGTTTTTAAACGCAAGGCACAGAAATCGAAGCCAGAATCCAGCAACGACAACCCATTTATACGGAGAATATGGACTCCCAGCACGAGTAAGAGTGGAGTGAAGTGAGACGGGACGCAGCGCGGAAGTAGGTAGTAAGGGTTATTCAAGCTACCAATTCAAAGGTTGTATTACTTCCCTATGGTTTAAATAATATATTTGACTCTGGATTTTAATGCCTTGCAGTTAACATCGACAGATTTTTTTTAAGTCCTTGGTACTTCACAAAGCTTCTCTGGAAAAAATACAATGGTTAACAGTTCCCTAGTTAGATATTTTACACTTCTTTATATTAGCTTTATCGTCTAGATCATCAGTGGTCGATCTGAAATCGGAATCTGTTTCACTCGTGTAACCACCGCTAACGCAGGACATATCGTTATGAAGGACAAGTGTGTCAATAACAAACTCGGAATTCGGATGCGGCGGATAACATAATCAGATTTACATACATTTCTCGATTCATGACAACAATATTAATTCTAATGAAACTTAACAGAACATTCATAAAAATTGTTTTATAATTCTAAAATTACACATTTTTTTCCCTTGTCCAAATAAATTTTAATTCCATCGCTGTGGTTTTGGGGTACCTTCGTTGTCTCATATGCAGCGAGCCCCGGTACGTTCCCCGGTCGGAATAATTTGTTGGGTGAGGTTATTTCATGTTCTTTCCTCACTTGTAAGATAAATATCCGGAACTTTAAGACTAAAATGATCCTCGATCATCATCTGGCCATCGCAATCATCAATATCATATTCGCCTTGCTTAGAATGAACAAGTGAATGGCATTTCTTGTCTTAAAATATTCGTGCTAACGCGGAGGTGTCCTTGATACTGAGCCGATGACTCCTCCAGGGAGATCCTCCATGTCCTTGCTTGTTCAAAAAATATATATATGCGATGAGGAGTTGAAAATCCTCTCCCGAATAAGGCCCGGGCGGCTTGGTGCATGTAAAAGTGTCTATAAAGGCAGATGTTAAATGTAAGTAAAGAGATAAATAATTTTGAACAAAGTAGCATTATAATAACACTGGTCAACATGATTTTTGTCTCATGAGTATCAATAGTTGTTCTTAATGCAGTTTCTGTCGTGTTTTCAAATATGTCTTCGGAATTTCTCTATCACTCACAGTTTTTTATTTAAATTTTAATCAATGAATTTAAATAATTATTTTTTAATAAACTTTTTTCGTCCATCTGTCCACTGTAAATTAAAACCAAATGAGCTAACTCAAATGGTTTCAGCTATGGAAAAGAGATATCAAGGCAAATGGAATCCTAATATGTTGGCCGACTATTGCGGGACCATCAAATGGGATGCTCCACAGGCGAAATATAGCAGAAAATCGTCATTCCTTACTTTCTAGGTGAGTCCGAATGTTCGAATATTGTGTAGTTACGAATGTAGAAAATATTAAAGTGTTTGAAATTGTAAATTCCTGTCTCTCGGAAACCTTGTGTGACGGAGAAAAACCGATATCATATTTGAATTTAGGAGAAAAATGTACTATCAAAATCACATATTTTTCTCTCTGAGACAAAAAAAAAGTTTATTTTTTGTTGCTCAGTGTAATTAATATTATTCAATGTTTAAGCAGTGACTGTAAAGAGGTTCAGAAATAATCGGGATTCACTGTTTTGCCATGGCTAGTCTGGGTTATTGTTAATATGTAGTCTACCAGGACTGATCTCAAAGAAGAAAATTGCAGTAGGTGGCATTTGAGTTAGCACAGACATATAGATCAAATCGTATCTGGGTCATTTATGTGTAGTTAGTAAGCTGTATAGTAATATTGTAACTGTCAAGGTGTTTCTGTGCTGCGTACTTAATTTAAATTGTTATGAAATGGTGAATATGATGAAATGGGTGTTGTAATGAAATTTCAACCAGCATTTTCCTTTCACGACTGACGAAAACAAGGATAAAACCTTAGTTTGGTAGGAAACCGAGATTTGTATCCGGGTCTTCTCTAATACGAATTCAAAGTCTACCGGATGAGCCAACTCGTTCCGTTTTGGAAATTATTGTGCCAGCTTTTAGGGGATTTACTAAGATTTAGGCTATTGAGGATCTTCTCATTAAAAACTTTTCAATTTTTTTTTACAAATCTTCAACTTTCCAACTTACTAGAAACCAAAAATGACTTGTATATATATTTAATTATAACACCGAAATAAAAATAGTACTGCTATAAAGTAAAATATTCTCATTAAAAATGCTTTCTTGTTATAAAGACGTAAGGTGGTACGGAGAGCGATGTCCCGCTGGCTCTTATGATAAATATTTGGATATAAGAAAACAAGAAATTGGTATTTGCACTCGGAGCCTGAATGGCGAAGAGATATCGCGCTAACGTATTGACTTAGAGATCTCCGGTTCAAATCCCGGTTCAAGCGTTAATATTCCTTTTTGTCATATTTGGCTTTCATTGCTAAATACCAAACATTAATTATACCACAGAAATAAAAAAAAAGGGATACTGCTATATAGTAAAATATTATCATACGTAATGCCACGAGTGATTTCCAATTTATCTAGAGAATTTGGAAATCAAGAGTGGCATTTTTTAGGACTACTTAACGAATAAAATTAAGCTGTTTACTCACAAATCATTATCTAACTATAGTTATTTTAAAATATTTATATATTTAATGTAAACGGCGATGTTTGAAAACAAATGAGAAACGATAGGTACGCTTCATCTGCTTCTTTTGTTTATCACTGCAACCAGATCATACTATTTATTGCCAAAGGAACGCAATATTGTAAAAATGTTCTCTAGTGGAGAAAAAATGAAACACATCAAACTGTATATTAATTCATTTCTGATGTCGTATGATTTAAATATGACAATTATATTTTTCTGGATTATTACCTGGGAAAAAAATACATTTAAGAAAGTGCAAACACTGGTTTCTTTTTTTTGTTTGGTGGTATAATAAATTGCTACAAATGTTTTTATATTTAACTCCTGTGCAAACGCTTTAATATGGTAAATTTAACACTGATAAATATTTCGTGAAACACGACTCTGATTGGATGTAAAACAGAAATTATTGAAACGTGATTGGTCATTGACTCCCATTTGGGGCATGAGTTAAATAGTCATTAAAATTCCTTTCTTGTTAAAGAAACCGTAAGATGGCTCTGCGAGCAACATCCCGGTAGAGGATTGTATATAAAAAAACAAAATTAATATTTGAACTGGGGAGCCTAATTGACGAAGAGGTATCGAGTTAACTTATAGAGTTAGAGGACTCGGGTTGAAACCCTTGTCCAGGCGTTAATTTTCCTTTTCATGTCATATATCCACTGTCAAACTGGAGTAAAAATGTTCAGGAATCAGGAATGGGAGTACCAATTGGAGATGGATTAACAGATACAATATATGCACTGCTATTTGCGGATGACCAGATAATAATTGCTCAAGTATATGAAAACATGGAGTTTATATTCAGAAAATTATTGAACGAATACGATAATTGGGATTTGAAAATAAATTCAGAAAAAAAAATCATTTTATATGGGATGTGGAGCAGAAACCAAAGATGTAATATTAGAAGAACAGAAGGGGTATATTAAAGGATGTGAAGAATTTGAGTAGCTGTGCGTAAAAGTGAATAAAGAGGATAAACAAGAAAGTGATATTAAGAACAGAATAAATAAAGGTAGAGCAATGACAGCAATGGTGAATGGAGTCTTATGGAACAGATATATAACCATTTGAAAATAAGTTACAAATATATAATTCAATAGTGAGAAGTACTGTCACATATGGAGCTGAAGTTTGAAAGTTCTACAAAAACTTAGAACAAAAACTTATGTCGAAGGATATTGATTTCTTGAGGAGAGCAGCAAGATGTTCAAAATTAGAAAAAAATAAGAAATACTGTCATTAGAGAAAAAATTAATATTAGATATTCAATAGTAGATTATATAAGATACAAGCAATTAAATTTAAATGGGCATGTACGACGAATGCAAGAAGAAAGATTACCCAGAAAAACATTGGAATGGTGTCCACCTTTAAGAAGAAGGAAAGGAAGTCCTCGAAACTCGTGGATGCAAAATATAAGAACTGGAATGAGAAGAATAGAAGAGGATGAAATGGAGTGGATGGATAGAGGCTTTTTCTTCTCCCCTCATACCTATCAATCTACTCCATATTATCCAGTCCTCTTGTTCTCATTCTATTTCTTACATCTTGCATCGATGAGTTTCGAGGTCTTCCTTTCTTTCTTCTTTCATGTGGACACCATTCCAATGTTTTTCTGGGTAACCTTTCTTCTTATATTCTTCTTGTATACCAATTTTACTTGTGTGTGTGTGTATATATATATATATATATATATAATCTTATTGTCCACCGCTGTGGTCACGAGGTAGCGTGCTGCCTTGTCACGCAGCGGGTCCGAGTTCGATCCCCGGTCGGGGCAGTTTTTCTGGGTGAGGTTTTTTTCGGGGTTTTTCCTCACCTGTAAGACATATGTCAGGAAAACTTTAAGACCCAAACGGTCCCCGAAATCATATTGCCATCATAATCATCCTTATCATTATCATCATCATCATCATCATCATCATCCTTCGCCGGTGTGGAAAGCAACGGGAAGCTACCGCACCTACAATTCCCTAGTAAAATAAAGCTGCAAGAATAGCATGAAAATGCTATGATTGCAGTGAAGGGCCTGCCTTCGGGCAGAATTACTATGGATGGATGGATATCTGATTGATGTAGCTGCAGCAACGTTTTCGGAAACAAACTACTAATACAGCAATTATTTGAGAAAAGTAGTAGTAATAGGACTTTATTAGACTAAAAGTAAGATATATACAATGTTATTTACAAATATGGGTCGCACGGGCAATAAGCCGTACGTGCTGTTGACAGTCTGTTACAATAAAGTAATATTTGGTAATAGTATAAAGAAAAACAAGAAGAAAACATTAATTTTACAATTACATAAAGAAAACACAATAATATTACAATAACAAAATGCAATAACAATATACATTAATTAAGTTATGTGGAATTATTAAGAAGAATTAATGGTATTGCATTTGATAGACCGAGTTCGTTAACCAACAAAAGAGACCATTAGGAGTGAGGTTAACCAGAAACTCTACCTCTCTCTCCCTTTGTATAACCTCTCACCTTATAGGTAGTATTACATATTTCACGTCACCCGTAACTTACAGGGATAGGACATGTCTGGAGAGTGTTTGTAACTCTTGATCACACACATACATTTTTAATACGCAAGGGCATGGAGCGCCTCCCTGTATTAGTGAACAGCTCAATGCCAGGGTGATCACCGAGAAAACACCAATATATGGGACAAGACATACCATTCAACGAGTTAGTCACACTAAACAAGCCCAATATAATATGGATGATGACAACACTACATTAAGACCAGCATCGAGAATATCAATACATGTAGCGAAGAACGACCTGCTGATGATGGAACAGAGATTCTGAAAGGCCTTCAGACAAAAAATCAAACCTATATTTTTTAAAAGTTGAGGACGACGGCACTAACCTAAGAAGGTACATATTTTAACACTACATTAAGAGCAGCATCGAGAATCTCAATAAATGTAGCGAAGAACGACCTGCTGATGATGGAATAGAGATCCTGAAAGGCCTTCAGACAAAAAAGGATACATATATTTTATAACAGTTGAGAACGACGGCACTAACTTAAGAACGTACATATTTTAATTTATTTTATTTTATGACTATCCTCCTCAACGGTTTTAAACAATGAATTTTATTAGTATTGATTACATATTAACAATAATATTTTTAAATCTAATAAATTAGACTAAAATTATATGAGACATTACTCGTGTTTGTTTTGTTACAAAGCTGTGAAAATTTAGATCTATTTATGTTTAAGAACTTAGGAAGTGTGAGGTATATGATTTTGAAATATACGATCTAGTTTCATTCTAGTTTCATAGGAGAAAAAGTACATTATAAACCCACTAATCAAACTGACTGCATAATCAATTACGAAGTGCTGAAGGCAGAACATGTTTTCATTTTCAGAACTACATCAAATTATGTTTAGCACCTATTTAGATTCCCTTCAATTTCGTCCAAAATATGCATTTAATTCAAATAAAAATGAACACAATTTATTCTTCTATTTTCATTCCGTTTTCTGAATATTCTGTCATAAATGCTTAAGGAAACATTTCTACAGCACTTCTCGGAACGACATAATCTCCTTACCAACTGTGAGAGAATAAAAATTATATCTAACGGCTATAAAAATGAAATTCCCTTTAAATGCTTTTCCTACAATTTACTTTATTCTCCACAGATCTGAAGATAAACACAATGTTTTGTGTTTAATGGACTTTTCGAGCGTCAGATAATATAAAATTAGAAAACAGAAGTTGTTCATGGGTTATTCATTCCAGCAGGATTTTTATGGAATAATAACAACAACAAATAATAATAATAATAATAATAATAATAATAATAATAATAATAATAATAATAATAATAATAATAATAATAATAATAATAATAATAATAATAATAACAATAATAATAATATTAATAATAATAATAATAACAATAATAATAATAATAATAATAATTATTATTATTATTATTATTATTATTATTATTATTATTAGTCGGCCGTGGTGGACTAGTGGTTATGCTCCTTGCCTCTGGTCCCGAGGGTCGCGGGTTCATCCCGGCCGGGGTCGATGGATTTTTTAGGACGGAAAAATCCAAGGAACAAGTCCTCCGGGAGGGACTTTAAGCCGTGGGTCCCGAGTCTGAAGATTTTCAGACTCGTAAAAAATCCTTAAGCCTGAATGAAAAGGCCTCTAAAAAAAAATTTCCGAATTTTCCCGTCCTAGTACTACCTTGATTACCTAGATGTCAGTATGAGGCGGAACGCTGACCACGTACCACTCAAAATGACATCTATACGAAAACAAGTGTAACTAAATTAGTATGGTTCAAATTCTTCCCTGTAGGGGGAGAGCGCCTAAATCTCTGTAAAGGGAAAACATAGGCTTACAATAATAATCATAATCATAATTATTATTATTATTATTATTATTATTATTATTATTATTATTATTATTATTATTATTAAAAGAAAAAATGCAGGTACAATATTCAATATTAGATTTTATAAAGAAGAAACAATTAAATTGATACGGACACATTAGAAGGATGGAAGAAGGAAGACTACCTAAGATAATCATGGATTGGGAACCACAGGGAAGGAAAAAGAAGGGTAGACCAAATATTACGTGGATTCAGGGAATCAATGAAACTAAGAGGGAATGGAAAATAGAAGAAGATATATGGATGAACAGACAAGAATGGAAAAATGTGTTGAAACAAATGTGTAGTTAACTATGAACATGGGTACCGGAAAAATGTATATTCATTGTAAAAGCCGGAATAATAAAAAAAATATTATTATTACTATTATTATTATTATTATTATTATTATTATTATTATTATTATTATTATTATTATTATTATTATTATTATTATTCATCCGGTATCATGGCAGCTGCCGCCGTCTTCCGGAAACCAAACGCCATTTCTCTCTGTCCAACCATTGATCTTCCTCCAAACCTCTGATATTCATAGCTGCTTGTACCCCTTCTATCCAAGTTTTCTTCGGTCTTCCACTCTTCTTCCTTTCTATTGGGATCCATTCCATAACAATTTTAGGCAACCTTTGCTTTGGCATTCTTTTGACATGGCCATACCACTGCAATCTTTTTCTTTTCTATAATGTATATGATGTTCCGCTCCTCTTGTACACCCATAATTTCGCTTATTTCTTTATTTCGTATTCTGTTCATTCTAGATTTTCCTGCTGATCTTATTAAAACATCCATTTCTCTACTTAAAATTCTTTCATTTCCTTGGTAGGATTTTGCCAGACTTCAACAACATATGTTAAAATGCTGTGAATTATGGTTTGATATATTAGTAATTTTCTATTTTTTGTAATATTTATTATTATTATTATTATTATTATTATTATTATTATTATTATTATTATTATTATTATTATTATTATTATTATTGGTATTAATGTTCTATTTTTGTTGTTATTATTACTTACATACTCTCTGGCACTATCGAACCCGTAGGTTTTTGTTTTAGAACTTATATTCAAATCCCATAAAATATAATTTAATTTTTATTTGAAAATTTATCATAAGTAATGCCACGAGTGATTTCCAAATTATCGATAAATTCACGACTCACGAAGTGAGGAGTGAATTTATCTAGAGAATTTGGAAATCGCGAGTGGCTTTTGTTAGGACTATTTAACGAATAACATTAAGCTGTTTACTCACAAATCATTATTTAACTATAGTTATTTTAAAATATGTATATATTTAATATAAACGGCGATGTTTGAAAACAAATGAGAAACGATAGGTACGCTTCATCTGCTTCTTTTGTTCTATCACTGCAACCAGATCATAATATTATTTATTACCAAAGGAACGCAATATTGTAAGAATGCTCTCTAGTGGAGAAAAAGTGAAACACATCAAACTGTATATTAAATCATTTGTGATGTCGTATGATGTAAATATGACAATTATATTTTTCTGGATTATTACCTGGGAAAAAATACATTTAAGAAAGTGCAAACAGTGGTTTCTTTTTTTGATGGTATAATAAATTGCTACAAATGTTTTTATATTAACTCCTGCAAGCGCTATGTGTTGACATCTATGCACTGTATATACAATCTGGTAGCCGTATTTCTTACGGGCTCAGTCACTGCAAAATAATGGTCACACCTGTTCAGAATATTAAATAGGAGGAGCTTTATTTAATATGGTAAATTTAACACTAATAAATATTTCGTGAAACACGACTCTGATTGGTTGTAAAACAGAAATCATTGAAACGTGATTGGTCATTGACTCTCATTTGGGGCACGTGTTAAATAGTCATTATTATTATTATTATTATTATTATTATTATTATTATTATTATTATTATCGCTAATATTAGTAGTAGTAGTATTTATTATTATTATTGTTATTTTTATTAATATTAGTAGTAGTAGTAGTACTTATTATTATTATTATTATTATTATTATTATTATTATTATTATTATTATTATGACATTTTTCAACTCTAAAAACCTTCTCTTTCCAATCTCTATTCATCTCGATCAAGTGCCTCTAATCGAAGGGTATGAATGGTTGTGAAAGGGAGGTAAAGGTCAAACTAAAGGGAACGTTACGCCATTGATTTTGATGAAAAATCCATTGAACCAGACCGGGTCTCAACCTGCGAACTTCGACACCAGAAGTGAGCATTCTGCCCACCAGTCCACCTGCACCAACAAGTTTACTTAGAAAAGGGATACAAAAATGTTCTATAAATTTATTAGATGCATCGACTTTGCTCATGTTCCAAATTGGCGACCACAACATAGACCAGGACAAAACTCGTCTTTCAGGACGAAAGAGTTAACAGTTTCAAATAAAATCAAAATTACATATCTATGATGCAATATCTCATGTGAAGAAGAAAAGGATGTAAATGCAAAGAATATCAATTTTGTAAATGAATTTAGGGTTAATAAATTATATTTTCAAGCCACAGTTAGTCCAAAATCATTCAAGATTAAAAGTGTATAAAACACGGGCTCTTCCAACCCTTTTGTATGGTATGAAATATGGACGTTGAAACAGAAGGATATACAGACTTAGATCTGCTGAAATGAGATACCTTCGGAGGACTGCAGGATACACACTACTAGATAAAAAAAAAGAATGAAGACTTCTTAGAAGAATTACACATGGAACCTTTAGAAAACAACATTTCTGATTATAAGTCAAGACGGATGCAACATTTTCATCGAATGGAAGATCACAGGATACCCATACAAATATTAAGATATCAACCTGCAGGAAGAAGAAGAAGACCAGGATGTCCACTGAAAAGACTTTTGGTTGGTGTTTCTCTTGAGACCGAAACAGGTCAACAAGTGGCCTAAATTCGTGAATTTACTATGATGATGACGATGAAATAAAATCAAGATTATATGAACCAGAAACATCAAATTATGGTTTTATACTTTTATAGTTTAATGTTTTTTTTTTTTCTTTTTTAGGGATGTTGCATTGATTTTGTTATATGCGTTTTCAGAGTTGACTTTGTTTTAAATTATCCATTACAGGGACTCATGACAACCTAACTCCTCTAAAAACAACATATAACTAAAAATGCAATTATAGGAGTTTTATTCTTCCGGTTATAGTATACGAAAAATTGTCTCTATCTTTAAGAGAGGAAATAAGATTGCTAGTATTTGTAGTAACACTAATAAATTAGGACTGGAACTAAATATCAGTAAAACTAAATATATGGCCACACGTAGAAATTCAGTATATAATGGAAATGGACAGCTAATGACAAATGAGGGAAATTTTGAGGAAGTGGCTGAATTCAAATACCTAGGAACAATAATCACAAATAGGAATGAGATGCACAAAAATATTAAACATAGGCTCAATTCTGGAAATGCGTGCTATTATGCATTGCAGAGACTTTTGATGTCCCAACTCCTTTCAAAAAACGTTAAGCTGAAAATATATAAAACTATTATTCTACCAGTTATATTATATGGGTGCGAAACATGGACTCTTACTTTAAGGGAGGAAAGGAGATTACGAGTATTTGAGAATAAAGTTCTTAGGAAAATTTTTGGACCGAAGAGAGATGAACAGAGAGGTGAATGGAGAAGACTTATTAACATTGAACTACAGGTCTTTATAGGAAGACAGATATAATAAGAACAGTTAAGTCTCGTAGACTGCGATGGGCAGGACATGTTGCTCGTATGGGGAATGAAAGACTTGCATGGAAACTTCTAGTAGGAAAGCCAGAAGGAAAACGCCCAGTTGGTAGACCAAGATTGAGGTGGGAGAACAACATTAACTATGATTTGAGGAAAGTAGATTATACAGGGAATGATTGGAAAGCATTAGCTCAGGATAGGGATGTATGGAGAGCTTATGTCCGCGCGGCCATGAACCTATGGGTTCGATAGTGCCAGTGAGTAAGTAAGTAAGTAAGTAAGTAAGTAAAAATTTGTGAATAAAGTTCTTATACAATTTTTTAGACCAAAGAATGGCGTACAGACAGGAATGGAGAAAATTGTATAACAGTGATTTATGTGATCTTTATGGTAAACAAAATGTAATAAGAAGAGTTAAGTATCTTAGACTCCGATGGGCAGGACATGTTGGAAGAGTTTGGATAGAGGAGGGATATGGAAAATTATTACAGGTATAATATATATTATTAACCTTTATTTAAGGGAGGTGCATTATACAGGGAATGACTGGGAAACATTAGATTAGGATAGGGATGCATGGATAGCTTATCCCCGCGCTGCCATGAACCTCCGTGTTCGATAATGTTAGCAAGTTAGTTAGAAGCACATTTATGTAACTAACGAACTCATTGGAACGATCGAACCCGTAAGTTCATGGCCGCGCGGACATAAGCTCCCATACATCCCTATCCTGAGCCAATGTTTTCCAATCGTCCCCTGTATAATCTATTTCCCTCGAATCATAGTTAATGTTATTCCCCACCTCATTCTTGGTCTACCAACTGGGTTTTTTCCCTCTGGTTTTCCTACAAGAAGCTTCCATGCACGTCTTTCACTCCCCATTCGTGCCACATGTCCTGCCCATCGCAGTCTACGAGACTTAACTGTTCTCATTATATCTGGATTCCTATAAAGACTATGAAATTCACTGTTTTGCACAGTCTTCTCCATTCACCTGTCTGTTCATCTCTCTTTGGTCCAAAAATCTTCCTAAGAACTTTATTCTTAAATACTCGTAATCTCCTTTCCTCCCTTAAATTAAGAGTCCATGTTTCGCATCCATATAATATAACTGGTAGAATAATATTTTTATGTATTTTCAGTTTAACGTTTTTTAAAATGAGTTGGGATGTCAAATGTCACTGCAATGCAAAATAACACGCTTTTCCAGAATTGAGCCTATGTCTCATTTCCTTGTGCATCTCATTCCTGTCTGTGATTATTGTTCCTAGGTATTTGAATTCAGCCACTATCCTGAGCTAATGTTTACCAATCATTCCCTCCATAATCCACTTGTTTCTTGGTCTACCAACTGGGCGTTTTCTCTCTGGTTTTCCAATAAGAAGCTTCCATGCAACTCTTTCATTCCTCATTCGTGCCTCAAGTCCTGCTCATCGCAGTGTACGAGACTTAACTGTTATTATTATATCTGGTTTTCTATATAGGCCTATATCATGTAACTCACTGTTATTCAGTCTTCCAAATTAGCCTGCCTGTTCACCTCTCTATGACCCAAAAATGTTCCCAAGAAATTAATTCTCAAATACTCGTAACCTTTTCTCCTTCCTTAAAGTAAGAGTCCATATTTCGCACCCATGTAGTAGAATTGGGAGAAAATTTATTTTTTGCGCGATAGTTCGTTTGTGGTACTTACAGCCACGGCGACGATGATTGAAAGTTGAACTTCCTATATTTCTGGGTTTTTTATCTAAACAACTATTATGTAATATTACATTTACACCTACAATGCGGGAAAGCTACAAGCCACTGCCCTCTATCTATACTACGTACAATGTATTTACAAAAAATGTCCAGGGAGCTATATTTTAATATACATAGCTAATTCGAAACCAATTACACTGGCATTTTTAAATGAAGTGAACTTTAATTTTGTACCAACCATATAAAAACAATAACACACATTACTTGACTGCCCATGATTTAGAAATCGGCCTAATTGTTCTCAAGGCCTCCTGTTGCTTCAACCTCAACTAATAAAACTTGTGCGCACCTGTTTAACGTTAGTCAATTGTTTATAATGAACGCAGATATTTACAAACAAAGATGTTAATCATTTTACTATTACTTATTATTTCTGAAACAATACCATACGCGCAAAAATTAATGTACAACGCACGTTTGTGAAGTGTTTTTTTAACAGAAATCTCATCGGGAATTAAAAATCAACTCTCTATCTCCTCAGGTTACTGTTAAAACAGTTTCCTTCGATTCTGCTAAAACCCACTTCCCAACCTCCGCATCGTAATATAGGCTTACTACTACACTTTTATATCTCATAATATAGTTCTAGATAACTATTCAGCTTAAAGTTTATTGAATTGGATCCTATTTTAAATTTCATTAAGGATCTATTTCCTATTATTTTAACCAGGAGATGGATACAACATATCTTTATACGTATATAATCTTCTCACCTGTAATCGTGACTCGTATGTTACTGATCTACTCCTAATGCGAAACTGGACCTACCGCTGACCTGCAACATTTTTATGTGTGTTTTGTGTGGAGTCCCTGAATAAGTTTAGATTCACAATTGGACCGCTCTCAATCCATCAGGAATCTAGGATTTCACCCTGAAGTGAAAATTTATCAGCTCGCGCTAGCGGTCACAATTGTCTATGTTTTCACATTGAAATACAGTATACTCATGTTAAAATAAACCGACTGGTTAGTATTATCCCAAAAGTGAGCGAAATCCGACAATTAGAAGTGGAGGTTTAACTGAAATCTGAAAATAAAATGTTACTAGCAACCGCCACGTTTGGGTCGCCTCAGCGTATACCAGATAGATTTAATTAAAACTTTAATATTTCATTTTATTTAGACGCAGCAACGCCCGTCGGGTATTAGCTGTTAACTTCTTTTATTATATAAAAATGAAATGGTGTGTCTGTCTTGTCTGTTCGCACTTTATGGGCGGGAATACCGTTGATCCGATTGTGATGTGACTTTTTCGCGCAAAATGTCTCAGGAGATTCCCGGGATGAACATAGGCTATAAGAAGACCGTCTGTTGACCGTTTTCCACTACTACACACCCCATAAAAAAAATCGCCCTTTGTGGTGGATAAGCGCTGAAACAATGAGCTGTTTGGACGCTAAATGGCCTCTCGCGCTGGCCCTAAACCCCAGAACTACAAACTACCCAAATTAATGTACACAGAATTCGAATATTTTCACAACAAGCTCTACACAAAGGTCCTGTGACAGCATATATTTATTTCACACGGATACCTCACAATAAACCATTTTTGTCTTCCATTGATGCACAGAAGGTCGATGACCTCACGTATGTAGACTTCCTGTGCAAGCGTACGCAGCACCATCCGCGGATGTACTTCTTTTACGGATAACTCACATATAACGAATTTTGTCTTTTAGCTCATTTATGCTGAATAGATCGAGAAAGTAGATTCCCTGTCAACGCCGGGTAATCATACGACGGGGAATATATAACTACTAACAATTACGACATGTTAGATTTATAATTATGTTTTCCTTTTACTTATTCCACCTAAACATAAAAGCACATTAATTTTCATTTATTTATGCGTAGCAGCGCACACCGGGTATTAGCTAGTAAATATAAAAAAATAAATAAACCTATCGAGTTTCATATAGGAATACAGAAGTGTCTGAAGAGGTTAGAAACTATATTATATGAGCATAGGATTTATGCCTCTCTGCGAGAGTGTATTAGACGGATTATCACACTCTCTAATCCATTGAAAATTGAATGCAGAGCAGTTGATGAATACGTTAAAGTGATGTATTTCGTCATTACCCTGACAGATCGGCCACAACTCCCCTTGTTCCTTCAATCTATTACCACCATAAACATCCCTAATTAATAGATGGATGATTTCTCTGACACGGGACCATCCCTAACACCGGGCGCTCTAGTATTCTGAAAATATGTGAATTTGCTGGTTTATAGTTGGTAAGTCCACCACAGTCGTCTTGGGGTAACGTCGGTGCCTCATACGCAATTGGCACATGTTGTAAAAACAGCTGACTGAAGTCTCACGTACTGCGCGGAGCAATACATTCGGAAGTTAAATGTCAAATTGTGTTTCTTAGGCTGGACTGACATTAGTATTATTCGTTGGAATCTCTCACCGCCATTCTTTTTATATTGTCATGCCATTTAAACAGACAGAGTCGCGTATAAAGAGTGGTTAATGAATAAATAATAGTTCAAAAACTAAAACAACACGCTTTATTAGAAAACCGAACTAAAAAATGAAAAATAATTTTAATTTCCAACATGCTTGGGATAAAATTAAAGTGGTCAACAAAAAAATCATCTCCAACACATCTAAAATAAAACCAGAGTTATCTACAAAAAATTACCATCAAAAGCGTGGGGTGCTGTTTATCAATTAATATATTTGATAATAAAAAGATATTGGTAAAAGTAAAGTCTCTAAGAAGAAAATGTTAAAAACCATAAAAAACACCCCACGCTTTTGATGGTAAAATCATTTTTTTTGTAGATAACTGGTTTTATTCTAGATGTGTTGGAGATGATTTTTTTTACCACTTTAATTTTATCCCAAGCGTGTTGGAAATTAAAATTATTTTTCATTTTTTAGTTCTGTTTTCTAATAAAGCGCGTTTTTAGTTTTTTTAAACTATTATTTACTTTTTAGTTTGGTTTTCAAATAAAGCGTGTTGTTTTAGTTTTTTAAACTATTATGTAGTACGAGTTAAAAGTAATACTCTTATAAAAAAATTATTCGGGCCGGATTTGAACCAGCGACCAATGGATTACTGAAATTATATACCACTACACTCCACTACTCTACCAATTGAGCTACCAGAGGGTATAATATTAATTTCTTACAACGATGGACTAAAAAATCGATGTCTGCAACCTATTATATATTATATACTATTTATGAAATTATTATATTGTCATTGGTCCTTTACAAGTATACAAAGTTTCAAGTCGATCCAATGTTTTTAAGTGGGTGAATCTCGTGTTGAAAGTTTCCGTTACATAGATAGATACAGGTCAATCTAATATAAAGCGTGTAAAAAAATCTTATTCCCATATTAATTTACTGAGTGAATTTAAGATATATCCCCTTAATTAGTAAACTATCTCAGAATGAATGAAGCATCGTATCTGAACTGCTATTAATTTAAAATTAAATTATATTGATAAAATAGTAAAAGCAGCTTGTGCTTTGCATAATTATTTAATATCAACTCGTGAAGCCTAAACACCACTTGATTCCCTAAGCTCTGAGAACATAAAAAATGGAACAGTCCGACCCGGTTTAACGTCAGAGAATTCCGATGTGTCCCCTTTACAAAACGCTCATATCGCTGGAGATGTACAATCTCATGCTAAACAAGTAAGACCATTAATGGACTACTTCGCCAATGAAGGACAACAAAGCTTTGGTCATTAAAAATCTAGAAATGCGTGTACTCGTATTGGAGTTTTGTGTAAATAATTAAAAATAAGATTAAATGAAGGACATGCGCGTTTGTATGTTACGAAACTGTAGATAAAACTTACGTATTATTCAAGATAGACGAAGATCATTTCGGACTGACGTTTACTTCTCTATAAAATCCTTCACACATCATCGCCTAATTATTTATCACGCCGCTTCATCAGACTATCCGACACACATAATCTTGACACTCGATCCCATCAGCACATTGTCCTTTATATCCCGCCTCATCACACTGTATATTATTCATTATCTTTTACGGTGTCACTTACCAAAACATGGAATTCCCTTCCACCCTATGTCAAAGACTGTCAAACTATAACATCCTTCAAAAACAAACTAAAGAATTATTTAATAACAAACTAACTTATACACCTCACTGATAGTATTCTTTTAGCAATATTAATATATTTAATTATTTATGTAAATAATATTAAGAATAACAAATACTTTTATTTGTTTTGTTTTAAATATTGTATAATCGTAAAATTAGTTTTCTATATCTCATTATTTTCCTGTTTTTTTATATATACTAGACAGGGACAATTTAATATGTCTTGCTTGTATACATTTTATTATTAGTTTTAGTCTTATTTTTAACTAATATTAACTGGTTGGATTATAGATCGTAATATGTATATTAGATATTATCTTTTGATCAAATTTTTACTTAGTGTTTAATATTAGAGTTAATTAAGATTGTTATATTCTTATGTAATATATGTTTGTCCTGGTGAGTGGAAGAGAAGGCCAGATGACCTTAACTCCACCAGGCTAAATAAATCTAATCTAATCTAATCTACTTTTATAAGTTGGCACTTCCTTAATACACAAGTTCGGTTTCTCTTGTACAAGCTTGCATTCAAATTCAACCCAGCATCAAGCGGATTCTACAATTAAAATGCTTGCAGCAAAAATAACGTTTTTTGTCTCAGAAAGAAAAATAGGTGATTCTGATAGTTCTTTTTCTCCTGAATTCAAATATTATATCGATTTTTCTCCATCACGCAAGGTTTTCGAGAGACAGGAATTTATAATTTCAAACACTTTAATATTTTCTACATTCGTAACTACACAATATTCGAACATTCAGACTCGCCTAGAAAGTAAGAATTATCTGCCGGTTTTTAACTACAAGGCACAGAAATCGAAACAAGAATTCAGCAATGGCAACTCACTCTACGAAGCAGGTGGAATTCCTGCTTCAGAAAGAGTGGAGCGAAGTGAGGTGGAATGTTGTGCTGACGGCAACTAGTGAGGGTTATCCACTTTGCAAATTTGGGAGTTTTATTGCTGCCCCATAGTTTAAAAAAGAGATTTGGCTCTGAATTTTGCAGATTTTTTTTGACACGGCCTTCGTATATAACAACTATTCTCTGGAAGAATTTTCAAAATAGGTTTCGACATGCAATGGTAGACAGTTTCCATGTGCGGTATAATTACCAACTTATGCAATATGTTTTATGAATCACTCTGTATAAACGTGCATTTAAAAATTATGTGTCTACTGTCTTTAGTATGATAGATTAATAAGGATGATAAACAGAATTAGATTTTTGTGATTGGTTGGGGATCAATATGTAGACAAGAAAGGCGCGGTTGCGTGGCGGCGCGATGGACGCAGAGAGGCGTGTTGTACCATTACTTCCGCACGGCTCCCCACGTTGTCCTGCTGCGGCGTGTAAAAGCTTTATTCAAGGTAGTATTTTTCTTTCCTGATACTGGATTTTCATATCTTCATACCAAATGCTCTCAATTCTCTTCTGGAATGGCTTTGCGCGATGACGCTATGGTTCGCTATCAACTTTCTCGTTTCGTTTCCTGAAACAGGATGACGCGATACAATTTTCATGTGATACTGCAGCTTTACATAACTGGAGTTGGATTTATGGGAAAATGACTTTTAGCAAATTCCAATGAAACTAGGTCATTAGAAGTTGTGCCTATTAAAATATTTTTTTAGCATTTTTTTTTAAATATCGTTATGGATCCTATCTAGTAAAAACCGAAAATGATCATGACAAAAAATTACATACAACATTCAAATGACCAAAGTTTTCTTCTTTTCGGAACGAAACTCGGCATGTAGCTACTAATTAAGGGAAGTAAAATCGAGTTCGTTAACCAGCAAAATAAGACCTTTATAAATTGGAGCAGAATTTAAAACTAACTGGACAAAAGGTGAATAATTAGCTCCCATCCTTCCACGTTTTATTCAGGTATTCTGTGTCACTGTGCCACCTGTAAATATTCGATCGGAGAACAAATAATTGCTAGCGTCATATAGGCCAATGTGATAACACATGTTCCTGCAAGTTCAATTACCAACATATTTACCTACATATAATAGATTCTATTCCATGGGTCCGTGTATATTAGTGGCAGAGAAGAAATAAGAAGACAACTGAATATTCAGTCATTAGGAAAATGGGTGAAAAAAAAAGAAGATGATTTGAATGGAATCAACGTATATCCCGCACGACACCAGATAGAATTGTACGCCTGGAAAAAGATAAGTTACCAGAGGATAGGAGAAGGACACCTGGAACACCAAAAAGAATATTTAGGGGACTCAGGAGGACTCTTAATTCTGAATGTAATAAATATATCAATGGACCTAAAACAAAGATAAGAAGAAGAAGAAGAACTTTACTTCCTTCACTCTTGAAATTTATATTTAAAGCACTACAGTGGAGGATATTGGTATAAAGGCACTAACTTTTAGTAGTAAAACAACCTGAAATATTTATGCAAATACCGTAATGTGTGTCATAGATTATCATATAATTATCTAGGACATAATTTTCATACCGGTCTCCAGAATTTTGGTACTTATTATATACGTGAATATTACTAAAAACTAAGAAAACGCTGTCCTATAGTTTGAAAGCGGTATAAAGGCATGTTAACCTCTGGCTCTTACACAGACATAATTGGGTTAAACAAAACACTTCAGTTACACGAAAGGAGACGTGTCTGTGATCATCGTTCATCAGTTGACAAGTCCTGTAGTTCGTACAATGCCGCGTGGAAAGCCTCTATCAAATATAAGAGAAAGCCATAGTTTGTGCCTTCAAGGAGATTGGCCTTTCCAATCGACACATAGCTGCGAAATTGGGACGTTCAAGATGTGTCTTGGATAATTTTGTTCAAACGTAGCTCACAATATAGAAAAAACGGGAAGAATGGACGGACATGAAACTTGTCTGAGCGCACTAAACATGTCATTTTGCGTAAAGCAAAAGGTAAGAGTATGTTTTCTTCTCAAATCCAGGCTGATTTGAAGTGAAAGTTGTCATTGCCAGCCAGACGAGTAAGACAACTTCCTGTCAGAAGACAAAGAACCTAAAATTAAAAAAAAAGTCTTAGTAAAACTTGCCTCTGAACAATGCACATAAGAAATCTAGAATGACTTTTGCTGAAGAACACATATCCTGTACCTCAGAATGGAATAAAGTAAATATTCATTGACAAGAAGAAGTTTTAATCTGGACGGGCCTTATGTCGTTTCTGTATTACTACTGTCACTACCGTCCATAGCTGAAGAGCAAGTTTAGAATGAGTAGAAACTATTGGTGATGGCGACGTTATGATTTTTAGCAGCATTCTTCTTTAAAGGAAGATCAAAACTGGCATGGATAACTCACAAATATGCATTCTGGGTTCATACACTGAGGAGATTCTTGAGTCCTAGTTGACACGAATGTATGATGAATTTGGCGAATATCTAATTTTTCAACACGATAATGCTTCCATTCACGTGTACCTGCCCAATCAAGACGATGATGGTTTCCGGAAGAACGGAATACCTCTTTTGACGTTGCCAGCCAGATGTCCTGATTTAAATCCGATTGAGAACTTATGGGGGCTCCTGGCAAGGCGAATTTATTGGCAATGGACGGCAGTTTGGGACAAGGTCTTATAGCTTGAAAAATGCGAAATTCCGGGAAGAGTTGGGCTTCAATCTCATTTGGACGAAATCACACGCAACCTTATAAGTTCAATGGCCAAAGAGAATCTTCCAAGTAATTAAGAACAATGGAGGTTCAACTAAATTTTAGGAACTTTGTTCTAAACCTTTGTACGCAGTCTTTTTTGGTTTAAATATCTGTGAAATACACAAAGTGCCTTTATACAATTAGCACCCATATGTGAGAGTGGTTTGAGTTTTTCATGTATTTTTTTTTGGACAAAAGTGGGTAATTAATTTTGACATTATTTGTGTGTTTTTATACTCAATCACTTCCTAACTTAAGACTTAGAAAAATACCAAAGAAAGATTAAATAAATTCGTTTTCTGTTCACACTTCTAACGAAGTGGCCTTTATAACAATTTCCTCCACTGTAGATGTCAAACTAATGCTTCGCAAAATCTTTGGAGAACAACACTCTATATTTAGTTTGGATAATACATAAAGTTACACCTTTTCATTAGTCTAGATGTCACTTAAGGCGAGAAGATATTTCAATTTAGTTAAAAAATCTAATAGAAATTTTTTTTTGAAGACGTATATAAAGCTGTAATATCTAGTTTCATAACAGAAAATACAATTCCGTTCACATCAAAAACAGGGAGGTCTAGGAAACTGTTTGAAGACTTCAGATTTAAAATTAAACGCAAAAGAGTAGAAAAAAATAATTAAAGAATATTCACAGCAGGAGTTAGCAGTGGCAGCTGAGGTCTCACTTAGAGTTTCCGGTAAAAGAGACGCCATAAAAAATATATAATATTTAACTGAAACTACTACTACTCCTTGCAGAACCTCCATATAAACACGCCTACGAATACCCCCTACCATTGTCTCTATTTCTTTATTTCTTCTTATTCTTCACTTCATGGTTTGGGCAAATTTCCAGTTACGACGTCTCACGTTTTGTTCTAATCCATCCCATCTCTCGCTCAGGCATCCTACATTCCTTGAACCTCTTGACTTGTAGTTAAATGCTGCTTTTAGCAATCCTGTTACATTCATTCTTTCTACATCTCTAAACCATTTATCATAAGTAATGCCACGTGTGATTTCCAATTTATCTAGAGAATTTGGAAATCAAGAGTGGCATTTGTTAGTACTATTTAACGAATAAAATTAATCTGTCTACTCACAAATCATTTCTTAAATATAGTTATTTTAAAATATTTATATATTTAATGTAAACGGCGATGTTTGAAAACAATTGAGAAACGATTGGTACGCTTCATTTGCTTCTTTTGTGCGTCACTGCAACCAGATCATATTATTTATTGCCAAAGGAACGCAATATTGTGAGAATGCACTCTAGTTGAGAAAAAATGAAACACATCAAACTGTATATTAATTCATTTCTGTTGTCCTATGATTTAAATATGACAATTATATTTTTCTGGGAAAAAATACATTTAAGAAAGTGCAAACAGTGGTTTCTTTTTTTGGTGACATATTCAATTGCTACAAATGTTTTTATATTAACTTCCGCATGCGGTATGTGTAGACATTCATGCACTATATATACAACCTGGTAGCCGTATATCTTCGTGACTTAGTCACTGCAAAATAATGCTATGACCTATTCAGAATGTTAAAAAGGAGATGCTTTCTTCATTATGATAAACTTTAGTTGGTAAATTCTACGCGAAACATGACTGTGATTGGTTGTAAATAAAAAATCATTGAAATGTGATTGGTCATTGACTCCCAATTGGGGCATGAGTTAAACAGTCGACAGTAATCTAACAAGAGGTTGTGTTTTCTGAAAAAATCACGAGCGACAAAGTTGCTAGTGATTTTGCCTAATGAAAAATTCAACTTCGCGATAGATTTAGAGTGACTATTTAGCGAATAATACATCATCAGAAGCTAAAAATAATTACAATGTTTAATATTTACCAAATGTGAGGTTATGTATTCTGATCTTACTTCCGGGCGATTTCTAAGCCGGCTGTATAGTTATTAATATCATATCTTTACTGTTAAATCTCTTTGGGCTTGGAAGAAATCAATAACAGATGATTGTATGAGAAATGACTATTAACAATAATACAGATACATTATACAACATTTAATACATTTTTAGAGCAACAGAACAAACCTTTTGTTTTGGTAATTTTTTAAGTTGTTTTCTTTTGACATTTCTTGCTGTACCATATCGATCGTACATTTCTGAATCGATATCCTTGTCAAAGATGTTAATTTGCGGAGATATCTCTCATTACGAACAGGAAGAGGCAATTTTGTCAACAGATAGAGGCAAAATTATCGGTCTATGAGATAAGTAGTCTCGTATTCTTTGATTTTAACACTCAGATGGTATATATTTAACTCTGTTCTTATATCTTCATTCTTTTTCCGATTCAATCTTGTGCAGCCTTTTGTTCTTCTAAGAAAGTTCATTTCTACGCTGTATATTATACTTTGTAACTTTTTGGTCATTACCCAATTTTCACTCCCATAAAATAATGCAGGAACTGCCAATGTTTTTTAAAACTTTTTATTTAATGCCCAGTTTGTCATCTCGACATTTCTGGTGTTCTCTCCTGTCAATGGCTTAATTTTAAACCACTTCTGAGGTTGGGAAACCTGGAAGGCGGGTTTACGCTGCCCTGATCTTATGATGGGCGATGATTACCATAGTGGTACTCCAGGATAGTCCTTAATCCTAAAGTTAATATAAGGCCAACTTGAATGATGATGATAATGATGATGATGAGTATGGTTTCCATATGATGTTCGGGGACCGTTTGAGCCTTAAAGATTCCTGACATTTGTCTTAAAAGTGAGGAAAAACACCGAAAAAAAAAACTCACCCAGGAAATTTTTCCCCGACCGGGTTTCAAACCCGGCACTGCTGCGTAACAAGGCAGCACGCTACCTCGACACCACTGCGGGGGACTTGTCTGTCCTTTATTCTTCAGAAGAGTCATTACCATTTATCGTGGGAAATTATTTACTATAAAAATTCAATATATATTTACATATAAAAGCGCTGAGTGTCACCCTAATATTTCGCAAATCCAAGTGTTTTGTGCAGGCGGAAAGTATGTTAACTAGCAAACTGTCTTTCTCTTTCTCTTCCTTACTATGTAGCCACTTCCTGTCCTCTGTATCATGTTTGATTGGCAGGTAGAGAGCTGGCAAATACTATGTATTTTAGTGATCCGTCATTCTGCGCGGTCAGTGGCAGAATGACTAACTTGACAACCCTGTTACTTTTGAGTTTACGTCTAGGAATTAGCTGTCCCTCCCTTATGAAAAATAATACTGAAATTGCGTATATGGGTTTATATTGATTTGGAAGAGCATATCCAGAGTTTCCTTTTCCATATTCAATAGTTCAAAATTTGGATTCACTGTCACCAAATTAGTCATAACTATAAAATCAACCTTGGTATAATGGTAATGGACAGTTAATAATAAATTAGGGAAATACATGGACCCATACTTTAAGGGAGGAAAGGGGATTACGAGTATTTGAGAATAAAGTTCTTAGGACCTCATAATCGAAACAGGGAAAATAAAAAAATGTGAATTTTTTAAATATCTTGGGTCAATAATTACAAGTTTAGGTACCTGCGAGAGAGATGTACAGACTAAAATTGCAATGGCAAACAATGAAACAAAAACATTACATGGAATAATTTGGAACAAAAATATCACAAAGGAAACTAAAATGAAAATTTATAAGAGCATAATACAGAATATTTTGTCATATGGAAGCGAAAGTTGGTATTTGACGGAAGTACAAAAATATATAATTAGAACAGTTGAATTTGATTATTTTAGAAGAAGCCTCCAAAAAACAAGACAGGATAAAATAATAAATGAATTCCTTTGGAGAGAAATGAATGTCACCAAATCGGTTGTTAAGAGGATTGAAAATCAAACGCTTAAATGGTATGGCCATGTACAAAAAATGGAAAATGAAAGATGGCCAAAAAATATATACCAATGGTCACCCCCTGGAAGAAATAAACGTGGCAGACCAAGATGGAAATGGAAAACCTACGTCAGAATTATAATGGATGATAGGAATTTGGAAGAGGGAGATTGGAATGATAGATATAAATGGAAACTGAAGACGGCAAACCTATAAATGGGGGAAAGTCGAAGAAGAAAAAGAAGGAAAATTTTTGGACAAAAGAGAGATGAACAGACAGGTGAAAGGAGAAGACTACATATCAGTGAACTACATGGTCTTTACAGGAAGCCAGATATAATAAAATTTAAGTTACGTAGACTGCGATGGGCAGCACATGTGGAACGAATGTTCATGGAAGCTTCTTGTAGGAAAACCAGAGGGAAAATACCCAGTTGATAGACCAAGAATGAGGTGGGAGAATAACATTAACCATGATTTGAGGGAAATGGATTATACAGTGAATGATTGGAAAACATTAGCTCAGGATAGGGTTATATAGAGAGCTTATGTCCGCGCGGCCATGAACCTACGGGTTCGATAGTGCCAGTGAGTTAGTTCTAGAGTAGTTGCCTGAATTCAAATATCTAGGAATGCTAATTACAAGCAAGAATTAAGTGCACAAATGAATTAAATGTAGGCTCACTTTTGGAAACGCATTTATGCATTACAGGGATTCCTGTATACCAACTTCACTCATAAATTGTTACATCAAAAATACAGTTATATGAATGCGAAACTTGGTCTCTCACTATAAGGGAGGAGAAAATATTCCAAGTAATTGAGAATAAAGTTATTAGAAAAATGTTTGAACCAATGAGAGATGGACAGAGAAGTGGATCGGAAAAAGTACATAGCAGCGAGCTACATGATATTTATGTGAAGACAGATATAATAAGAAAAGTTAAGTGTCATTGAATGGGATGGGCAGGACATGTGAAACGAATGGAAATGAAAGGGGGGGCATGGGAACATCTTCCACGAAAACCAGAGAGAAAGCGCTCAGTATGTAGACCAATAATGAGAAGGGAGAATAATATTAACCATGATTTGACGAGGAAAGGAGATTACAAGTATTTGAGAATAAAGTACTTAGAAAAATTTTGGACCAAAGAGAGATGAACAAACAGGTGAATGGAGAAGACTACATAAAAATGAACTACATGGTCTTTATAGGAAGCAAGATATAATAAGAACAGTTAAGTCTCGTAGACTGCGATGGGCAGGACATGTTGCACGTATGGGGAATGAAAGACTTGCATGGAAGCTTCTTGTAGGAAAGCCAGAGGGAAAACACCCAGTTGGTAGAACAAGAATGAGGTGGGAGAATAACATTAACTATGATTTGAGGGAAGTAGATTATACAGGGAATGATTGGAAAGCATTAGCTCAGGGTAGGGATGTATGGAGAGCTTATGTCGCGCGGCCATGAACCTATGGGTTCGATAGTGCCAGTGAGTAAGTAAGTATGATTTGAGGATGGGAAATTATACAGTTAATATTTGGAAAGCATTAGTTCTGGATAAGGATGTATGGTGAGCATTATCCACGCAGCCACGAAATTCGGGTACGATACAGCCAGTGGGTTAGTGAGTAATTTGGCTAATTATTTTTTTAATTTAGATTGAGGTAACACAATTAAAATAATAATAGAAAAAATATTATTACCCTTACTGAATTTATTACAGTACCCATATTTTTCGTTATATTAATATCTAATTAACGAACTAACTAACTGACACTAAAAAACCCGTAGGTTCATGGCCGCGCGGACATAAGCTCTCCATACACTCCTATCCTGAGCTAATGTTTTCTAATCATTCCCTGTATAATCTACTTCCCTCAAATCATGGTTAATATCATTCTCCCACCTCATTCTTGGTCTACCAACTGAAAGTTTTCCCTCTGGTTTTCCTACAAGAAGCTTCCATGTACGTCTTTCATTTTCCCATTCGTGCCACATGTTATGCCCGTCGCAGTCTACGGGACTTAACTTATCATATTATATCTGGGTTCCTATAAAGACCGTGTAGTTCACTGTTATGTAGTCTTCTCCATTCACCTGCCTGCTCATCTCTCTTTGGTCCAAAATTTTTCCTAAGAACTTTATTCTCAAATACTCGTAATCTCCTTTCCTCCCTTAAAGTAAGAGTCAACGATATTATTATCTGCGAAACAAAAATGTGACTTACACCAATGTAAATAATAAATTACTGCTACCTACATATATGTCGACGCCATAGTATAGACGTTATGTTCCTTGTTCTAATCCCGAGGGTCGCGGGTTCAAGCCCGGATGAAAAAATCCAAGAAACAAATCCTCCTGGAGGGACATTTAAGTCGTGTGTTCCGAGTCTCAATTTTTCGGGCTTGTAAAGAATCTCAAGTCTGAATTAAAATACCCCTGAGCAACATTTTACTGACAAGGAAACTGTCAACCATTGCATGCCGAAACCTACCTTGAAATTTCATGGAAAAAAATCTGCCGTTTTTAACTGCAAGACACTGAATTCAAACGCCAAATATCTCATTAAACTAAAGGGAAGTAATACAACTCCTGTATTGTCAGACTGGAAAACTTTCACTACCGCCGTCCGCGCCGCATTCCGCCTCACTCCACTCTGTGCTTAACTCATGCAGGGATGAAAATCTGCTCCGTTCAGTGGGCTGTCATTGCTGGATTCTGGCTTCGATTTCTGTGCCTTGCGCATTAAAATGGCACTTTATATTGGACGCGGAATTGGTACATCACAACACTTATCTGGAAGAAATATCAAGGTAGGCTTCGGCCTGCAATAGTTGACAATTCTCCTGTGAGTTTCATCCATCCGAGTAATACCTTAATTTCCTACTAGATATCGCCACGGGGCGATGTCCTAAACACATGCCCCTTGCTGACATATGTAGGGAAATAAGCGCAACTATATTAGTCTGGTTAGGAGACTTCCCACTAGGGGAGCACCTATGTGTCCGAACGGGATATATCATCATAATATTTTACATACAGTATATGAATGATGAAGCGTTAAATATCTCTTGGTAAAGAATCCAAAGTGACTCGTGTTTAATCCGGGCCAAGTTGAATTTAAAATTTTCAGTGAGGAAATTAAAATACCGAATCGTTCTGTGTTAAAGAATAGTATGATACATTCAACAACACTTGAATCATAATGAATTTTTCAGGCAATATTACTGGGTGCTGAATTTCTATATTTTTTATAAGTCGTTAACAAAAGTACTTGTCGTTGAATCCAAGAAATGAGCAATATAGAAGATGATTATAAATTATTAGGGTCTTAGAAAGAGCAGTTAGTCTGGTTTGTGAGTAGCGTACGTATTTTGTCTCCTTTATGGCACCATATTTTCACTTTCTCCTGACCCGCGCACATACCGAGACCAAGTGCACTCTTGACATGCTGAAGGGCACTAGAAGCGCAGGTCAACACCCACACACTTGTGCACAGTGTTTGTTGTGTGAAAGCCTCACACTCTGCAGACTTTAATTAATTACAAGTGTTACTGCCAAAAAAATATAGTTTTTTAAATTTGTAATCTCGTTTCCAAATATGATTTAAAATTTTCTACATTTTAAGAATATAGAAGTTGATGTTGTATCAATAAAATTAAATACATGGTCACACAAAGAAATACATTACATAATGGAAATGGACAGCTAATGACAAATGAGGGAAATTTTGAGGAAGTGGCTGAATTCAAATACCCAGGAACAATAACCACAAACAGGAATGATATGCGCAAAGAAATTAAACATAGGCTCAATTATGGAAAGCGTGCTATTAAGCATTACAGAGACTCTTGACTTCACAACTCCTTTCAAAAAACGTTAAACTGAAAATATATAAAACTATTATTCTACCAGTTGTATTATATGGATGTGAAACATGGACTCTTACTCTAAGGGAGGAAAGGAGATTACGAGTATTTGAGAATAAAGTTCTTAGGAAATTTTTTGGACCAAAGAGGAATGAACAGACAGGTGAATGGAGAATACTGAAAAACAATTAATTACATGGAATTTATAGGAAGCCAGATATAATGAGAAGAGTTAAGTCTCGTAGACTGCGATGGGCAGGACATGTGGCACGAATGGAGAATGAAAGACGTGCATGGAAGCTTCTTGTTGGAAAACCAGAGGGAAATATCCCAGTTGGTAGACCAATAATGAGGTGGAAGAATAACATTAACTATGATTTGAGGGAAGTAGATTATACAGGAATGATTGAAAAGCATTAGCTCAGAATAGGGATGTATGGAGAGCTTACGTCGGAGCGGCATGAACCTACGCGTTCGATAGTTCCAGTGAGTAAGTATGTAATTGGGTATCAATCCAGAGGTCCGGGTTCAAATCCGAGAATTTATTTTACTTATCATGTCATATTAAGCTTGCATTGCTCAATGTCAAACATTTAATTATAACATCGATAAAGTGTCACTGCTATAAAGTAAAAATATTATCATTAATTTGCTTACTTGTTATAGGAGCTACTAAGGGGCAGTGGAGTCCGAGTTCTCGCAACATCTCATAATAATAGAGAATATATATATATATATATATATATATATATATATATATATAAGTAAAATTAATGTTTTCACCAGATTTGTGCTCAGTAGCGTAATCGGTAGCGCTCTGGTGTATCAATCCAGAGGTCCAGGTTCAAATCTCGTCGGAGCATTTTTTTTTCTTATGTCATATTAAGCTTGCATTGCTCAATGTCAAAAATTTAATTATAACATTATATATATATATATATATATATATATATATATATATATATATAAGCTGTATGTGTATACGTGTGTGTGTGTGTGTGTGTGCGCGCGCGCGCGTCTATGTACCTTTTAACGTCCTAGCGGCCACATTTTTTTTTCGGAACAAAACTCGGCATGCAGCAATCAATTTAATAAGTTCGTTAACCAATAAACAGGGAGAATTAGAAGTAGGGGTTCACTGAAAGCGAAGTTATATTCTCTCTGAAGGACGCGATTTCTTATTTTTCACATTGAAACTTGATATATATTCCATTGAAATAAAATGAGAAAAAATCCTCCAAAACTCAGCGGAATACGACCATTAGAAGTGGGAATTTCCTGAAAGTCTAAATTTAAAAACATCTCTAGGGAGTCCCATATTTATCTCGCAAAGAAACTGGATACGTCCGATGTAATGTACAAAATTAATATATAGTCTCTAAGCCAGTATAATCGGCCGAACTATAAATTCCTCTTTTGAGGAAATTGCTTAGTTTACGCTGGATTTGCATGACTTCTTTTTTACATAACATCAAAGATTATGTCCTTAAAACCCCTGTTTCATATGTAGTTACATCTCGCAATAGGAAAACTGAATACGTGTTTATTTTTATAGCTAAATGAATCCTTGATTAAAACAATTTTAAAATATCAGTCAAAGTCAAAAAGAAACAAAATGGACAACACAGAATGCGACTCTTTATTGCGGTTACTGTGTTGCCCGGGAGAATCTGACAATGGGACGAAGACAGAGACCATTAACCCCAAACATTTAGGATGAATTGCCGAGGCAAATACAATTTCATGTGTAATTGAATCATTGGCCCCATGGCTGGATTTTTAAATATCAGGTTATTAGAATCGGACATAGAGTTGAGGAGTTGCAGAGCAAAATTCGTCCATATTTTTCTCTTTTGAGAAAAACTAATATAAAATTAAAGTAATACATTCAAATGCAGATAACACTGCTCAACATGATTTCTGTCTCATGAGTACCAATATCCCTATTTGTACTTAAAGCAGTTTTTTATCGTGTTTTCAAATATGTATTCGGAATTTCTCCATCACCCACAGTTTTTTTTATTTCAGTTTCAATTAATGGATTTAAACAATCATTTTTTACTAAACGTTTTTTCGTCCACTTTTCCATTGTAAAATAAAACCAAATGAGCTAACTCAGGAGATTTCAGCTATGGAAATGAGATATCAAGGCAAATGGAATCCTAATATGCTGGCTGATTATTGTTGGACCATCAAGAGGGATGCTCCACATGTGAAATATAGCAGAAAATCGGCATTTCTTATTTTCTAGGTGAGTCCGAATGTTCGAATATTGTGTAGTTACGAATGTAGAAAATATGAAAGTGTTTGAAATATAAATTCCTGTCTCTCGGAAAACTTGCGTGATGGAGAAAAACCTATATCATATTTGAATTCAGGAGAAAAAATACTATCAGAATCACTTATTTTCTGAGACAACAAAAAGTTTCTTTTTTTGTTGCTCAGTGTAATTAATATTTTTACAGTGAGAAAGAACAAATGCAATACTTGGTTCACCATTGCTCTGAAGAATTAGTGATATTTTGAAAGCAAATTCACATAAAACTAGGATTTTCAATTTTTTTGACACGGTCCACTTTTGCTCTGAACATCTCAATTTTTTAATGAGTTACTTTTTACTTTCTTCACAAACGATTTCCCTTAAAGGTTTGATGGGTGGATGCCTATCTCTAGAAAAACTGATACAATGGAAAATCACAACCTACATAATCAGAATGACGTCATTTACTAGGATCAAAGGAATATCAATGTTCACACCGGGTGATACCAGATACAACTTTCTATTTTCTCCTAGTCGAATACCGGCTGTTAACCGTACATTTATGAAATTAACGTCTAAGGTATTACTGCATACAAATTTGTCAATATATTTTTGTTAGCGTATTCCGAAGAAGTATAGGTAATGAGGTTGATCTCATGAGAACATTTCTTTTACAAATTTTCAATGATCCAACTTTCTAGACACCGAAAATAACCATAACAAAAAATGTACGTATGTATATATGTAAACTCCATTTGGTGCTACAGGCAAAAGAACCTTGACCTACTTTCCCGCGGCTGGCCTCACATCTTCGAGTTAATCACAGAGGTGGAAGATCATCCGTCCGTTGAGGGGAGAAATGTGGTCAGTATGTTTGGTCCCCGAGCTGTTGTAGATGGTTTTCTCTATCTTCAGCCAGTACTTATTTTAACTACCCAAATTCCTCAAGATTTTTGTATATATATTAAAGGCTATTCGCTCTTAAAGTGATTCTCATCAAAACAAAACCCTGTGACCTGCTCGCTTTCCATTGGTTATGGACACCGACGTACGATGTAGAAGCAATAAGTACGCGAAAAAGTAGTTCCCTTCAGTAAATTAAAAGCTCTCCTTTGAATATACTTTATATTCTTCGTGAATGAAAATAATATTCAAAACATAGAGTATACTCTAAAATATATCTAATCAATAATTACAACTTAAAATAGTTTATTGCATGTGGGTGATATATTTGAGTCATGCTTCAGTCGATTCTGGTGCAACAAAATGACTAAAGGCTTTTTTTTTTTTTTGGTGTCGCCATCTAAATTTTTAAAACACGAGTCTGGCTAACCTTTGACTAGTTGTAAAAAAACAGTTATTTTAAATGTATTTCACAAGTTCAGTGAAAAATCTCACTAGTTTTCTTGTAATCTACCCCATTCAACGATCACATGTCTTATATACTTCACACGTGCTCCCTGGTCAATGTGGTAGTAATTGTGGCGCGAATGGCGGAAGGAAACATTTGGCGTGTGTTTATGTTAGGATCACTCTAAGAACGGATAAGTTATAATAAATAATAATAACATATGAAATGCGCACAAAGTGCAAGGAAGATTGATCTTAGTCACTGTAGATTTTCACCAACGATTCTGATCTCATCCTACAGTTTAGCACATGATATATCTCGCACGGTTCGCCACATATTGCACACACGCAGTCTGGGCCGGTCTCCTGGAATATCTGGTTGCTGCACAGCTTGTGGTGAAATCCATTCACAGCAAGTCTGGTCACTGTGTGGCGCAATTCATATCCTCCCTGAGCCCATTCACGGTTTGTTATGACGTCTGTAATGTAGAATTCTTCCCATATTTTGCGTTTCTTTTCGTGGAGTTCTTGCAGGAGGTCCTGGTAAGCTGATGTCACTGGTAGTAGGAACTTTAGCCTCAGCTCTTCTATGTAGAATGGTTCTCTGGAGAGTTCATATACAAGTCGCGAGGGGGTATATGTGCAGAGACAGAGCACCCTTTTTAGGCATGTGGCTTTTAGTTTCTCTAATTTTTCTAGGTTCTTTTTCTTTAAATAGACCCATATATTCTCTAATCCATATGTTGCAACGGAGTCAACTTTAAGTTCAAAAAGTTGTAGGGCTGCTTCTAATGAGAGTCTGCTTATTGACTTAATGTCGCTTATGGTTCTTATCGCAGCATTTACTCTGTCATTTACATGGTGTGTAAATACGCTTCCCTGTGTTTGGAAAGTAACTGCCAGATACGCGAAGCTATTTACTGATTTTAGTGTTTTTTCACCAATGTAGAAAATGCCACGTCTGTCCTCTTTATAAAGGTCATGGAGGCTGTTTTCTTTTCATTTAGTGTCAGTTCATTTTCTTTTGCCCAGTCCACTAATTGGTTGAAGACTTTCTGGTAACGACTTTGACCCTTTTTTCCCAGGACTTGAAAGTTGTGAGCGCTTGTCAGTGGATTATCACTGAGTCAGATGATGTACGAGCAATTAGTACAACTCCGTTAGTTCCCTATCTTTCGAGCCTGGAAGCCCATCTTTCATAAACTTCAGTTTTTCGAGCCTGGAGGAGGCTTGTAACCCGAGGCTTGCTTTGGCCCAGCGTATATTTATTTCACTCTCTCAATCTCTTTTTAAAACTGATGTTGATGTATCTTACGGGAATATTATTTAAAATAAACAAGAATTAACCATATTATATCGGTATTGAAATAATTCTAACATTAGCTTTTTTATACAACTTTATTCACGAGCATGTTCCATCACAAAATTGCAATACTGCATGCTAATGTGTTTCAAAATACACTATTTAAAGTCTTATTTTACAATATATACACACATTATTAACAGAGTCTATTCTATGTTGATTGTGTAATATTTATAAATTGTCAAAGTTAATACCTTTTAAGAAATTTTGAAACGGTTTTAAGTGTTTTTCAACTAAATCATTATATAATCAATTGAGTTGGTGTTTACTTGATGAAAATCCATATTTTTGAATTAAATAAAAATAAAACCTAGTTTTATTTGATTTTCATATCTATTAAGATATAATTCAGTTACAGCTGTTTCGGTACACTGTACCTTCTTCAGACATGTTAACAAATTATAAATTGGGTTTACTTACTTACTTACTTACACACTGGTACTATCGAACCCGTAGGTTCATTGCCGCGCGGACATAAGCTCTCCATACATCCCTATCCTCAGCTAATTCTTTCCAATCATTCCCTGTATAATCTACTTCCCTCAAATCATAGTTAATGTTATTCTCCCACCTCATTCTTGGTCTACCAACTGCGCGTTTTCCCCCTGGCCTTCCTACAAGAAGGTTCCATGCACGTCTTTCATTCCCCATACGTGCAACATGCCCTGCCCATCGCAGTCTACGAGACTTAACTGTTCTTATTGTATCTGGCTTCCTATAAAGACCATGTAGTTCATTGTTATGTAGTCTTCTCCATTCACCTGTTTGTTCATCTCTCTTAAATTAATAACACAATTCATAATTTGTTAACATGTCTGAAGAAGGTACAGTGTACCGAAGCAGATCTAACTGAATTATATCTTAATAAATATGAAAATAAAATAAAACAGTAAGTTTTATTTTTATTTAATTAATAAATCATTATAGTTTATTGGTCAGTGTCCGCCAGCGCACAGTTCCTTAACTTGAGTCTTTCGTTCTTTAATATTGAACATTCCCACAGTAGATGATCAACAGTTTGTGCATATAATCCGCAAGGGCACATCGGGTTATCTGTGATCTTAAATCTATGGAAGTACGATCATATTTTCCCATAACCCGTGAAGATAGTGGGCATGTTTATATTAATTTGTAGTTTCTTAGTTTGCCTGCTTTTTACACAAGAAAGGAACAGATTAGTTAATTGGCGTTTGGTTGAGGCTTCCAACTCATTTTGCCACACTTGTAAAACCTTTTCTCGTAACTCACTTTTCACTGCACTTTTGGAAATTTTGGAGTAACAAATATCTATATCGTTGTTACGAGCTGTTTCCTTCGGCAGATGGTCGGCGAACTAGTTCCCTTGGTTCCCCGCATGCGCCTTCACCCAAGTGAAGTGGATGGTCGTCTTCTTCCACATTTCTTATTTCTTCTCTTATATGTTCTATGAGGTTCTGGTGATTCTAACATTAGTTTAAACCCTGTAACGAGAATCACTACTAATTTGCTGCCATGTTCCTCAACTGGTTCCGGTATGCAGTACAGTGGGCGATGTCTTAACCCTCGCATATTTAGCGACGTTGGTGTTGAGCCATGTGAGGATGTAGATTAGGGTGATGTATAAAGAAGGGGGACAGCAGTGTTTCCGGGTATTCACTGAATTTTCTGTATACAAGTATAACATACGTTAAAGTAAGAAGAACGTTGTCCTTTGTGATCTTAAATATACCCACAATATACGATTGTCCCATATGTAGGAAGAGAAAATTTAATTTCATCTCAATTTTTAATATTGAAGTTTTTGGAATTAACTGCAATTTAGTAAACTGAAAAAATTCTGCCATCTAATGTTAAGTTTTTGATAGAATCCTAATGCGATATAATTAGATGGTTTATGTGGTACTCTGCAATGGATACGTCATGTGGCGCTAATTAGAATGAAAGAGGGGAATGGAAGCTTCTTGTTGAATAACTAGAAGGAATACGGCAAGAATTAGATAGGAGAAAACGTTAGTCAATATTTTAGGGAGGTGAATTATATATAAGGATTGGAATACATTATCTCAGGATACGAATGTAGGGAGATATTTTGTATGCGCGGCTACACTTGGCACTTTTAAGTCACGCTAATACAAATATATTACGTTAAATTATTATTTTTTTCTGGACAACTAAATTTATTCTATGTCGTTAATAGTTTTTAATCTATCTTTTCCATCTTGTACATTTTATATTTCTATCGTTAGCTCTAGATTGAATCAAATATTTTGTAAATAATAATTATATTGTAGACGTACCATGTAGCTATATTTATAAAGTGTAAAAGTGATCCCACAACAGACCCGGAGGCCCTTGGGGTAGTAGGAGGTTAGGGCTCCCACTTTTTCTAGACAATAGGCACTTGATGTCAGCCGGGTTGTCAGCCCTGCGTGACGGCCGCCTTTACCCCAGAACAAGCGTCTGGTACTCATTTCCGTTAGAGGCTGAGTCGACCACAGGGCCATAGTGCCGCCAGAGGGTTTGGGTCAGTTTAAAAATCCTGACCCCAACGGGACTTGAACCCTCCACCCTCCGTCTTGTAGCTCAGTGCCTTAACCACTACGCTACGGCGTGCCCCACCATGTATATTTATGTTTATTGTAATTTAGATGTAAGAATATTTTTTTTTGTAATCTGGTTGAGTATTAGACAATACCTTAAGGCCTTAACCACTACGCTACGGCGTGCCCCACCATGTATATTTATGTTTTTTGTAATCTGGTTGAGTATTAGACAATACCTTAAGGCCTTAAATCTGCCAGGTAAAATAAAGTTACTATTCATCGTCATCATTCGGTATCATGGCAGCTGCCGCCGCTTTCCGGAAACCAAACGCCATTCCTCTCGGTCCATCCATTGATCTTCCTCCAATTCTCTGTTATTCGTAGCTGCTTGTACCCATTCTATCCAAGTTTTCTTTGGTCTTCCTCTCTTCCTCCTTTCTATTGAACAAAAATTACCCTCCCGCAGGTTGGGGGTTGATGCATCGGGCCAGCTCCTCGTTCATCATAAAAAGAAAAAATGCTAAAAACCCAAACATCATGCCTCTGAAATACACTCTAGGACGATTAAAGCTATTATTGTCATTATTATTATTATTATTATTATTATTATTATTATTATTATTATTATTATTATTATTATTATTATTATAAGAATGGAAGAAGAGAGAATACCAAAGAAGATCCTTAATTGGAAAGCTAATGGAATAAGTGGAAGAGGCAGATCTAGAGAATGTTGGATGGATGGAGTGAGGAGAAGTATGGAAGCTAGAGACTGAGGGAAGAAGATGCTCTAGACTGGAACCTCTGGCGACAAATCACTTTGGGTTGAAGGAGAAACACTGCATTGTGAAATATTCCTAATTAAAAAATGTATTATTAACCTCCAGGTTCGATAGTGCCAATAGTTAGTTAGTTCGTTACTTAGTATAATAATAATATGTTTGTCTGTCTGTACCCGTACATTCTTGCCCGGTAAGGGTGCTCCTTTCGGGAGTTACTTAACCAAACTAATTTAATTACGCTTATTTCCCTTCAGGTATCACCGAGTGACGAGTGGTTAGCTCAAAGCCTCAGAGAGACACCTAGGCCTAGTAGGAACTAAGGTATTACTTGGTTGTGAAAGACCGATCACAGTTTGCACAAAAGCTCTAATTTAAACTTGACGTTCTTTTACGAGCCCCAATATTTTCAAACTCGGATCCCACGGTTTTGAAGTTCATCCCGAAATATCTGGTCCTGTGATATTTTCACCCTAAAAAAACCTAACCACCCCAGCCGAGTTTGACTCGCACGTCTTGGGGCCAGAAACAAGTAACATGGCGCTTATACCACCAAGGACGTCAGGTTCCCGTACAGTGAATATAAAAACGAATTCGTGGTGTTTCTATGTAATACGCGAATAACATGCGATTCCTGGTAGAGCACATCATCGCAGTTTCACAACATAATGTGAAACCAAAAAAAAAAAAAAAAAAAAATACCAATATTCGATCTCAGATTTTCATAGGCTGTTTTGATATAATTAATCAATGGTCTCCAGTAAACTGCAGAATAATATGCTGTCGATATATTAAACATGCAATGTTTGTTAAACTCTGACAAAATGAGTTCTGATAGATTTAAAAGTTTAACACTTTGTCTTTGATTCCTTGAAGTATTGCAGTATTACTTCAATAGAACACATAAAAGATTTTTTTAATACATTACGAAACTCCGTTGAGTGTCAAAGTTTTAAGAAATGTAAAACAGTACCTGAGATCTCAGTCGTCCTCAATAATTTGCAGTGTTGTTTTGTAGGAGGCCTTTCGATAACTCAAAAATCATCTTCTGCTTTCATTTTTGTTACCAAAATGAAAGCAGAAGATTATACTTAAGTTATCGAAAGGCCTCCTATAAAACATCACTACCAGAATGAAAGCAGAAGATGATATTTAAGTTATCGAAAGGCCTTCTACAAAACAATACTGCAAATGATTGGTACCAAAATGAAAGCAAAATATGATACTTAAGTTATCGAAAGGCCTTTTACAAAATAATACTGCAAATTATTGGTACCAAAATGAAAGCAGATGATACTTAAGTTATCGAAAGGCCTCCTACAAAACAACTGTAATGTGAAGATGTGAAGGACTTGTGGCACGAATGGAGAATGAATGAGGACATGGATGTTTCTTGTGGAAAACCAGAGAAAAAGCGTCCAGTATGTAGGCCAAGAATCAGGTGAAAGAATAACATAAATCATTATTTGAGGGAGATGGATTATGCAGCGGATGATTGGAGAAGAATATAGCTCAGGGTAGATGTAAATTGAGAGTTTATGTGCGCGCGGCCATAAACTTTAGTATTCTATAGCTATTGAGCTACTTCGTTAGTAGTTAATAATTATTTGTAGTTAAAGTTCCAAGTTTTATTGTAGGAGATGAGAAAGCTACACCCCAATATAGGGATGTAATAGTTAAGTAAGTTAAAAAATTAATTCAGATTGAATGTTTCAAAATATCTAAAAAATATATGCCTATTTCTAAGTCTAAAATATAACCTTAATTAACGTAGAATACTGTAATGATGTTACGTAAATAAAATCAGAGTTATAATAACTAATTCTGAATGTGGAGAACTATTGAGGTTGTTCCCATTAAAAAATGCAAATCGTGATCCATACTACTTACTAGACATAAAAAAAAAGACCGTAAAAATGTGTGTTTACGCTCTACTTGCGCAATTTCTTTCCGAACCAATCTCGCCATTAGCAATCAATTTAAGAAAAGAAAGGTCAAGTTCGTTAACCAGTAAATCGAGCCATAGGGAGTGGAGGTTCGCCTGAAGCGAAAATCGCTCTAACAACAGCAAACTTTTCGGTTGTTGACAACAAAATTAGCTGTAATATATTAGCAGACATATATTTTTATATTCAGAATTGTTTCTGTTACTTACAAAGGTATCCTCAACAATAGTATACCATTTTTTTTCAACACTTCCCGATCTTGTGTGTCTGCTTCTGTCATATTTCTCTTCTTCATATTGTCTTGAATTCCCTTTTTCCGTGTTGGCTTTGGTCTACCAAGTTTCCCATTTCCAGGAGGTATCCATTTTAATACTTCTTTGTTTGTTTCTTTGTCCCTTCTTCTCATTATATCTCCATACTATCTTAGTTGGATTTCTTCAATCTCCTGTATAATAGCCTTTTCTACATTCATAATTTCTCTTATTGTATTATTTTTTATTTGGTCTAATTTTGATATTCTTGCCGATCTTCTTAAAAAGTCCATTTCTGTGACTAATAATTTATTTCCGTGTTTTTGCTTCAACGTCCACGCATATACAGGTGCTCTAAAATTTCCGTTACAACCTTCTAGGACTTGTAGAAGGGACTAAGTTGATAATATTTAGAATTGGAAATCATGTCCGGAAACTTACCGTTTCCGTGCTACAGCCGTTTGAAAACATATTTTTAACGCGACGACTTTTACAAGTAATTTATTATGAGGCGTGGCACAGTACCTCACTTGTTTTACAATTCAACCCATTATTAAACAAACAGACAAATTGGAAACTGAATCATGACTTGCATTAATAATTGCGGACACACCCTCCACAATCAATTTTTATAGTTTTCAAAATTTCGGAAAATTTTGACATTTAAAAAAACACCAAGTCTTGGAATACTCAATAGGGGAATTTTCGATTTAGACGTATCGCGAAGCTATTACTTGTTGAGACACGTGACGTACATTCAGGCAATTCTTATTTTCAAACGGCTGTAGCACGGAAACGGTAAGTTTCCGGACATGGTTTCCAATTCTAAAAATTATCAACTCAGTTCTCTCTACAAGCCCCAGAAATTTGTAAGGGGAATTTTAGAGCACTCTGTAAAAATGGTATAAACCGCGAAATGTTTTCTCCAAAATCATCGATATCCGGACTTTGTGTGTGAAAGTTCGTCAGAAAGCTGTAATTTATAAATGATTTTATCGGCCGCTATGTTTGTTTTCTCGCTACGTTAATGGATGCAGACAATTTAATGAACAAAAAAGTATATTCCGTAAAACAGAAAAATTGGACCATAAATTCTACTTGCTGATAAATTCACACAGTTGCTGCGTGACAAACTCTTTCTTACTGCGAGTTACTTTCACCCATCTTCACAACCGTTTCACCATAACTTATTTACCTGATTTCAAGAAAATGACTCTGAACTTTGTTAGGTGTACATCCTGTAAACTAAAGGGAAGTAAATTTTTTCAAGTGCCTTTTATATGACATTTATGGGAACATGGATGTTGGGTAAAGTAAGTAAGTTACGATGCTTTCGAGCGAGAATACTTTTTTTTTTGAAAGGGGGAGTTAGTGTTTGAGTGCAACAATTTACAGAGTAGAGGAGAATTGAGAAATTTGATTACTTGCCGATGACTTCTTCTTAGTCAAAGGAAGAGAGAGGGCCCCGGTGTTAATTGAAGTCGGGGATCACAAAGCTTGTTGCAAATTAGCACCTCTTTCCATAATTTTATGACTTGCAATCTACTGCAACCTAGTACGTCAGAAAAAATCTAGGAATAAAAATAACTATTTTATATTCACCTCTTTTCCATTTAAAAGCATCAACTCTAAAACTCTAAAAGTACTGAATTTAATTTTCATCAACATCTTCTTCCTTTTCCCTTTCAACATCACGGGGTGATATATTTAGTCCGTTCGGTTTCTTTAAATTTCGATCTTAAATAATAAAAATGGTTTACCAGAGAATTATTTCCCTTGTGATTTTAGTCAAATATTATACACTGCTCTTTTAAGTTATACAGCGCTACAATCTTCACTTGCCGTAAAACGAATTCCCTACCAAAGGAAATCAGGAGCTATCGGAGGTTAGAATCTTTCAAAGAATTCTTTTTAATCAATGGCATCAGGTGTCATTACGAAATTTCTGGTATTCTCTCCTGACATGGCTTAAGATGTTAATTATATAATTTTTACCTGGTAAGTCACTAGTCCTCAAATAAATTATTAAACCTGTTCAAGTTATTCTAATATGGAGGCCTTTCGAAAACAATGTTTCATCTTCTGCGTTTTAACTGGAACTGTTGAGTTCCAGTTAAAACGCAGAAGATGAAACATTGTTTACGAAAGACCTCCATAACAGAATAACTTAAAGAAGTTTAATAATTTAGTTGAGGACGACTGACTTACCAGGTAAAAATCATATAATTAACATCTTATTACATAACCTCAATGGTGCTTTAATATGAATTTCAAAAGTGTTGATGGCCTACTTGTAATCCACTTCTTTGGTTGGGGCGCCTGATGACAGGATTACGCTGCCCTGATGATATGAAATGTGATGATGCGCTGGGAGAGGTTTTAATCTATACTTTATGTAATGAAGCTAACATGATACTGATGGCCAGATTGTGTTCGGAGACTTTTTGGGAATTAAAGTTTCCTGACATTTGTCTTGCAGGTGAGGAAAAACCCCGAAAGAACCTCACCCAAGAAACTCTCCCTACCGAGGATCGAATTTAGGGCCGCTGCGAGACAAGGCAGCACACTACCTCGAGACCACAGCGATGGACTTAAAGGAAATACAAATTGCTTTATGTTTAATTTTAACTTTGGCTTGAATATTACCTCCATATAAAATTGTATGTATTAATTGGTGGTTTTTGTTAAATTATAATTATCATTATTATTATGATTATGATGATGATTATTATTATTATTATTATTATTATTATTATTATTATTATTATTATTATTATTATTATTATTATTATTATTATTAATATGTCCACCGCTGTGGTCTCGAGGTAGCGTGCTGCTTGTCACGCAGTGGGCCCGGGTTCGATTCCCGGTCGGGACAGGCTCCTGAGTGAGGTTTTTTCGGGGTTTTTCCTCACCTGTATGACAAATGTCAGGAATCTTAGGGCCCAACGGTCCCAGAAAATCATCCGGCCATCATTATCATCATAATCATCCTTCACCGGTGTGGAAAGCAACGGGAAGCTACCACACCTCTTAGTAATTCTGCAAAGCATAGCATGAAAATGCTATGATTACAGTGAAAGACCTGCCCTCTGGCACAATTACTATAGATGGATTATTGTATTTAGCCAATAAAATTAAAGTAGTATGAATATGACTTGCATTTTTAATATATTTTTTAATGTAAGGTAACTCTATCACATATGGCCTAGAACTCAATAAGGCCTAGAGGCTATTATTTGGTAAATGTGAAGGGAATCCGAAAGATTGTAATTGCTGCTTGTCTAAATTATGATTATAGATAAATAACGAATATTAGTATTGAAATGTGTCAAAATTATTTAATGTTTGATTGAGAAGAGACAGAGAGGGAAATTCTGTGTCATTTAGTCGAAGCCATTATTCCTTTTAAATAGAATGAACACACATTGATGTACTTGCGAGGGAAACGTACACTGTTTTGAGGCAATTGGCAGAACAATAGAAATGCCGTAAAGTAAAGGAAATAGCCGTCCATTCAGAACATTTTCCTCTTCGAGAGATCGTATTTACGGTAAAAGCTTCTTTACACTTTTGTTTAAGTTCGAAATTCCATGGAAACATTTGTGAAACAATAAAAAAAGTGACAGCGAAACGTTAATTTACATAAATCTTTTTGTTTGCGTTTTATTTTCCTTTTCGTTTTGGAAACTACTTTCCAGATTTCAAAATGTTTTATAGTAACGTGTTTGTGTTGTTATGATAAAATTAAGTTCTAGAAGGCCCATGTCTGAGAGAGAAAATAGGCGAAATTAATTACGGCCTATACTATCTATTGATAATTTCAAAATGAAAGACATGTCTTATAGCCTATCCAACAAGGAGCGCAAGAACAATTATTAATCCATCAAATGTAGGCCTATATAAAAATCTAAAAGCTAATTAAATAGGCCTATTTGTTTTGTTCAATGCCACTACGTTGTCATTTCGACATTCTGGTATTCTCTCCTGGTATGGCGATATTGTATCCCACTTGTGATGTTGGGGCGCGTGGAAGGCGGAGTTACACTGCCCCAATGATATATGTTAGATGAAGATAGTGGTAATGTGTGCCAGGAGAGGCCTTTATCCTAAACTTAATCAATATGTTTATGATGACTATTTAGCTCATTCCCCAAATGGGAGTCAATGACCAATCACATTTGAATGATTTTTTATTTACAACCAATCACAGTCGTGTTTCGCCTCGAATTTATCAACTAAAGTTTATCATATAAAATAGAGCACCTTCTTTTTAACATTCTGAATAGGTCATAGTATTATTTTGCAGTGACTGACCCTGTAAGAAGTACGGCTACCAGATTGTATATATAGTGCATGATTGTCAACAGATAGAGCATGCGGGAGATAATATAAAAATCTTTTGTAGCAATTGTTCATACCACAAAAAAACACTGTTTGCACTTTCTTAAACGAATTATTTTTCAGGAAATGACGTTGCAGAAAAATATAATTGACATATTTACGTCATATGACATCAGAAATTAATTAATACCTATAAGTAGTAGTAGTATTCAAATGTTCTGAAGCTCTTGATTTGTCATCATTCGCTTGTTAATACCTATAATGTTGGTTATAAATTTCTCCACTAGGGTGCATTCCTACTATATTGCGATCCTTTGGCAATAAATAATATGATCTGGTTGCAGTGAGGAACAAAAGTAGCAAATGAAGCGTACCAATCATTTCTCATTTGTTTTCAAACATCGCCGTTTAAAATTAGTATAGTTAAATAATAATTTGTGAGTAAACAGCTTAATTGTATTCGTTAAATAGTCCTAATGAATGTCACTCTTGATTTCCAAATTCTCTAGATAAATTTACTCATCACTTCGTGAGTCGTGAATTTATCGATAATTTGGAAATCACTCATGGCATTACTTATGATAATGATGGCCAGATGACGTACGGGGACATTTTGCGCCTTAAAGGTTCCTGACATTTGTCTTACAGGTGAGGAAAACCCTGAAAAACCATCACACAGGAAACTTGTCCCGGTCGGGGATCGAACCCGGGAACGCTGCGTGATAAAGCAGCACGCTTGTTCGAGACCACAGCGGTGGATATAAAACATGTAATTTAGATTAATCATTATTGCAGTATATTTAAATACAATTTTATACTTTCGGTCCATATTTTGCACTTAATTTTGTTTTAAAATTATGTTGTTTTTGTTAGCTACTTTTATTTTTCATGTAAACATCATATATACCAAAAGTCAATATTTTAATTATGAATATAATTTTTTTTTATTTCAAAATGTATGTTTGCTATGTTTTTGTTTACTCAACTCTCAAACGCATAATACACCGTGTCCTATTCAAACCTCCCACATTTTAATTAATCATAACTCTCAAAGTATGCGGAATTATGAAATGAGGTTGGTATTAGATAGAAAGAGAAACTCAAAGAATTTTTGTTTTCATTGTTGCAGTTAATTCATCTGCCGTATGATGAACAATAATGGCATAAAACAAAATGGCGACTCCTCAGCAACGAGCACAAACTGTTTTCTGGTATGTAAAAGACAGTGTGTTTGCGACTCCAGTACTAGATCTTCATGATTTACGAACCCGTATCCTTGACACAATTGCAACAGTACCAATAGACATGTTGGACAGAACGTGGCACTAAATCGAATACAGACTTGATATTGTTCGTGTTGCTAATGGTGCACATATAGCGGTGTTTTGGTGTGTGGGAATGAAATTTTTTTTTAAGTTTCTGTTTCGTTTAATACCGGCCTCACTTCATAATTCCGCATACTTTGTTAGTTATGATTAATTAAAATGTGGGAGGTTTGAATGGGACACCCTGTATTATGAATTACAGCGATTTCTTTCATCGAAACTTCTCACAAAAGAACATTAAACTAAAACTATATAAAACATGATTCTTTTGGTTATATTAGTAGTAGTAGGACTTTATTAGACAAAAAAAAGTAAGATATTTACAATATTATTTATAAATATGGGTCGCACGGGCAGTAAGCCGTACGTGCTGTTGACAGTCCGTTACAATAAAGTAATAATTGGTACTAGTGTAAAGAAAAATAAACAAAAACAGCAATAACATTACAATTACATAAAGAAAACACAATAAAAATATTACCATTAAATAATAACACAATAGCATTATACACTAAATAGCAATAACATTACAATTACATAAAGAAAACACAATAATAATATTACAATTAAATAATAACACAATAGCATTATACACTAAAAACATTAACCTTACAATTACATAAAGAAAACACAATAATATTACAATTAAGTAATAACACAATAGCATTATACACTAAAAAAACATTAACATTACAATTACATAAAGAAAACACATTAATATTACAATTAAATAATAACACAACAGCATTATACACTAATTAATTTATATATAATTGTTAATAATTAATGGTATTGCATTTTGATAACATATATTTATTCATGAATGAGTGTTGTCCTTATTTTTCGCGTTTTGTCCAGAAATTTACCGAGGTTTATCCAATTTTCTGGATTTACCAATAACTCGTAGCATGCCAATCTTTCCCGATTTGAATTTAGAAATCTTTGGTTATATTATATGGCTGCAAAGTATAGTATCTTATTTTAAGAGAAGAAGTCCCGCGCCGTAGCCGAGCGGTTAAGGTAGGAAGCCTTGGCGCAGAGCTACGGGACTTGCGCTGGTTCGAGTCTCCATGGGGGAAGAAATTTTCTCATGGTATTTCGGTCAGTATGGGACCGGTGCCCACCCAGCATCGTGAGGCAATTGGGTAGCTACAATAAGTAGCGGTTCCAGGTTGAGGAACCAGCTATAACGGCTGGGGGACTCGACATGCTAACCACATGTCACCCCTACACTGGCTGTTGATCATCTACCTCTGTGATTGACACATGTGGATGTGAAGGGCCAGCAGCCGGCTGGTAAAAGGGCAACCGCTGAAAAGTGGAAAGACCGTCAATCGGAATTTTAAGAGAAGAGAAAACATTAAAGAGTATTTGAAAATCAAGTTCTTAGGAAAAGTTTTCGACCAAAGAGAGATGAACAGACAGGGAAATGGAGAAAATTATAAAGTAGCAAGGTTACATGATCTTTATGTGAAATCAGATGTAATAAGAACATTTACGTCTGGCAGACTTCGATGGGCAGGATATATGGCACTAATGGAGATTAAAAGAGGAGTACAGGGACTTCTTGTATGGATTCGAAAGAGATTGCGCCCAGCAATTGGATACTTATGTTTTTTTTATCTACACTAGGAATAAATAAATACGCAAATACATATAAGGCCTATAACTATAAATAACAATCGACAACAAATGATTATTCTATTATAAATATAATTAATTATGAAATCGAATACTGGTCCGATAGAGGTGTCGTAATATCAGAAATTGACAAGTCTGTTCTAAAACTTCAAAAATCAATAGAATAATCAGTCAATTGGCTACTTGAAACCTAAATCGGTTTTATATCACACTTGCTAATACCCGGCGCTGCTACACCTAAATAAATTATATGTTTTTGCATTTAGTTGAATAAGTAGAAAGAAAAATAAATATAAATTTATATCGTTGTTATGTTTAGATACCACGTGCTGATTACCCGGCGTTGCCCAGGAATCTATGCACCCCGATGTGCTTGGCATAAATGAGCTGAAAGACAAAATCCGTTATTTTGAGTTATCCATAAAAGAATACCCGCCGTGCGCTGCTATGCTTGCCCAGGAATCTACTTATCCCGATCTTCTTGGCATCAATGAAAGACAAAAATGGTTATTATGAGTTATCCTTAAAAAATAAACAAATGCTGTCGCGGACTTATCTGTAGAGGTTTTTTAGATATTCAATTCTGTGTACAATAATTTTGTGTTTTTGTTATGGTGCCAAATATTGAACAAACTTTCATACATACATTGCTTACTTATTTTCATAAAAATAAAAACGAATTTAAAGAGCACAATCGAATTTTTTATAGCACCAGACAAAATACTACTTCTTTGCTACATGTTCCAAAATTTTATACAACTGCTGGATCTGAACATAGTAGATATGTAGGATCCAAGTTATATAATGTATTAATTAGGTAAAATCCAGAGCTAAGTAAACTAAACACAGCTAGTTTTAAAAAAGCAATTAAATTAATTATGTTTAATTAATTAAGTGAAAAAATCAATCATTTGAACATTTTAAAATAATAAATATGAAGCATCTATTTTTGCTTATTACTATAACCTAATATATTACTAATTACTTTCTTCTGTATTATTGGTTTTAATCCATCACATTATATGATTTATATTATTTTATGTATATGCTATCATTATTGAATTATTTGTTTTGCTAGAATAAGTTTAAGGGAGGAAATGGGATTACGAGTTTTTGAGAATAAAGTTCTTAGGAAATTTTTTGGACCAAAGATATATGAACAGACAGGTGAATGGAGAAGACTACATAACAATGAACTACATGGTCTTTATAGGAAGCCAGATGTAATAAGAACAGTTAAGTCTCGTAGACTGCGATGGGCAGGACATGTTACGCGTACGGGAAATGAAAGACATACATGGAAGCTTCTTGTGGGAAAGCCAGAGGGAAAACGCCCAGTTGGTAGACCAAGAATGGGGTGGGAGAACAACATTAACTATGATTTGAGGGAAAGTAGATTATACAGGGCATGATTGGAAAGCATTAGCTCAGGATAGGGATGTATGGAGAGCTTATGTCCGCGCGGCCATGAACCTACGGGTTCGATAGTGTCAGTGAGTAAGTAAATAAGAGAACGAATAAGTTTTATTCCCAGTACATTTTTTTATTTGTACGTGTCAATTTATGTAAAAATGAAACCGGCCCCTAACTTTAAATGTATATACTCTATTTGTATTATTCGTGTAACTGAACTGCGCCCGAGCACGAGCATTTGCTCATTCGGGTGTCAATACTGAATATAACATTTATTTGTAAATAAAATGTATTCTTATGTTACGCAAAACAAATATGGGAGTTCATTATAATATATATATATATATTTACAAATATGGGTCGCACGGGCAGTTAGCCGTAAGTGCTGTTGACAGTCCGTTACAATAAGTTGATGTTTGGTAATAATATACTTAAAAAAAGAAGAAAACACAATAATATTACAATTAGATAACAATACTATTACATTATACATTAACTTAGTTAATTATAATTATTAAGAAGTAATGGTATTGCAATTTGTTAACATATTTATTTATTCATGAATGAGTGTTGTTCTTATTTTCCGCGTTTTGTCCAGAAATCTACCCAAGTTTATCCAATTTTCTGGGCTTACCAATAACTCGTAGCATGCCAATCTTTCACGATTTGAATTTAGAAATCTGTTCATTATAATAGAATTGAGGGAGGATCCGTGAATTTGTTGTTAGGTCCAAAGGTATCCGTGATTCAAAAGTTTGGGGCCCACTGCATTAAAGAAACAATGTTTGGAAACTTGGTCAACTATGATATCATGGCAGTGAGATTTGAACCCGAGTTCTAATGTACATGTCTCTCGAAGCTTTAGCATGGAGCCAATTTTGTATGAAGTAGGAAGTGGCATCGGTAATATAATTCCCTAACACAACGCAGCTCTGCGATGGTTCGGTTGTAGCGGTTTTCATGTTCTGCCAGTCATTGAGTTTTAGCAAAAACTATTTACAGCAAACCTTACTTAATTAAACTCATGTAATTTCCGTAGGAATACCTGCAATTATGTTAACATATACAAGACGTATAAACACAACCACACAAAAAAGCCATAAACCAACAAATTCGATAGTCCCCGCTAAAATTCTATAATAGTACTGTAATAATAATAATAATAATAATAATAATAATAATAATAATAATAATAATAATAATAATAATAATAATAATAATAATACTGCATATCTTTACATACAAAATTACGACACTATAACACTGTAATTAAACCAGAATGCCTCTATGGAGCAGAAACATTAATTTTGAACAGAAAAAAAAATGTAGAAAATATAGTGAAAAAATAATGCAAAATTATAAGAAAAGTTTTAGGTCCACAAGTCATAGGTGAAGCATTTAGACTCAGAAGTAAAAAGGAAATAAAAATATATACAGATATTCATAGTGATATTAGAAAACGAAGGTTAAAATATTATGGCCATATTAAACGAATGAACTCAAATAGGCTTACAAAAGAGATAATGGAATTCTACGAAAACAGAAGTAAAGCTCCAGTGGATACTATGAAGTGGATTGATGAAGTCAAAAAGGACTCAAAATTGGCAGGAATTACTAAAGAAGATATCTCAAACAGATATATATTTAGAATTAAGGTGAATAAGTGGCAAGTTGACCAAGAGGACAAACCGAAGAAAACAACTGGAACAACTTGGACAGATGATAGAACACAAGCTCATATCAAAATAATGAAAGGAATTTGGGCTCAAAGGAAACGCCTCTAAGTACTTTGCGTAGTGCTACATGGGCTCATCCGCAATAAAAAAAAAAGAATATTGTATTGACGTAGACTTTCACGGCCGGACTTATGATGATGATCTTGAAGAAGAATTTCGGGCCGTAGGCCGTGGTCGTGAGGCTTGTCAAGACAACCCTTGAGGATGCCAGACGCAGTCTCCGGCGAAACGTCGGGGAACTACAAGCCACACGACCACGGCCTACAGACCGAAAATCTTCTTCAAGATCATCATAATAATAATATTGTTTTTATTCAATACAGATTTTCAATATTTACATATCTTTCTGTACCTAAAATTTTATTTCCTTCTCCACTCGCACCTATCCATCCTCTCCATGTCATCCAGTCCTCTTGTTCTCATTCAATTTCTTATTTCTTGAATCCATGAGTTTTGAGGTCTTCCTTTCTTTCTTCTTCCAGCTGGGTACCATTCCAATGTTCTTCTGGGTAACTTTTCTTCTTGCATTCGTCAAACATGTCCATACCAATTTAAATGCTTATATCTTATATTCCGTATTAAAGCTGCAAGCATAGCATGAAAATGCTATGATTGCAGTGAAGGACCTGCCTTCGGGCAGAATTACTATGGATGGATATCCTATATGGTGTGAAAAGCAACGGGAAGCTACCACACTTATAATTCCTTAGTAAAGTTGAAAAGCGTTACTATGATTGCAGTGAAAGTCCTGCCCCTAGGGCAGAACACTCTAAATAAAAAATATCATACATATAATCTAATATTGAATATGTGATAGACATTTTCTCTCGTATGACATTTTTTTCATAAGTAATGCCACGAGTGATTTCCAAATTATCCATAAATTCACGACTCACGAAGTGAGGAGTGAATTTATCTAAAGAATTTCGAAATCAAGAGTGGCATTTGTTAGGACTATTTAACGAATAAAATTAAGCTGTTTACTCACAAATCATTATTTAAATATAGTTATTTTAAAATATTTATATATTTAATGTAAACGGCGATGTTTGAAAACAAATGAGAAACGATTGGTACGCTTCTTTTGTTCGATCACTGCAACCAGATCATAATATTATTTATTGCCAAAAGATTGCAATGTTGTAAGAATGCACCCTAGTGGAGAAATTTATAACTAACGTTATAGGTATTAATTAATTTCTGATGACCCATGATGTAAATATGACAATTATATTTTTCTGCGTTATTTCCTGGAAAATAATTCGTTTAAGAAAGTGCAAACACTGTTTTTTTTCTTGTTTGTGGTATAATCAATTGTTACAAATGTTTTTATATTATTTCTCGTATGCGCTACGTGTTCACATTCATGCAGTATATATATACAATCTGGTAGCCATATTTCTTAGAGAGTCAGTCGCTGCAGAATAATGCTATGACCTATTCAGAATGTTAAAAAGGAGGTGCTTTCTTTATTATGATAAACTTTAGTTGGTTCATTTTAGGCGAAACACGACTGTGATTGGTTGTAAATAAAAAATCATTGAAATGTGATTGGTCATTGACTCCCATTTGGGGCATGAGTTAAATAGTCAATATAATATTCCATTCACATATAAATTCTGCCCAAGGGCAGGTCTTTCGCTGCAATCATAGCTTTCAAAACTCTAAGCCTTTGCAGCTTTACCCAGGAAATTAGAGATGGGTGGTATCTTTCCGTTGCTTTCATCAACAACCTTAAAGTGATGATGAATGATGATGAATGGCCGAATCATTTTCGGCGACCGTTGGTCCCTAAGCTTCCTCCTGATATTTGTCTTATAGGTGAGGAAAACCCCCAAAAATCTTCCCCCAGGACCCTGTCCCGACCGGGACGCGAACCCTGGCCCGCTGCTTTAACAAGGCAGCGACGCTAACCGCGAACCCAAAGCGGTGGACTATATAATAATCCATCCATAGCAATTCTGCCCGAGGGCAGGTCTTTCACTTCAATCATAGTATTTTCATGCTATGCTTTGCAGCTTTACTAGGGAATTGCAGGTGTGGTAGCATTCCGTTGCTTTCCACACCGGTGAAGGATGATGATGGCGATACTACTGAGTAACACTAAGAAATTGGGACTGGAAGTAAATATCAATAAAACTGAATATATGGTCACACGTAGAAATACAGTATATAATGGAAATGGACAGCTAATGACAAATGAGGGAAATTTTGAGGAAGTGGCTGAATTCAAATACCTAGGAACAATAATCACAAATAGGAATGAGATGCACAAAGAAATTAAACATACGCTCAATTCTGGAAATGCGTGCTATTATGCATTGCAGAGACTCTTGATGCCCCAACTCCTTTCAAAAAACGTTAAACTGAAAATATATAAAACTATTATTCTACCAGTTATATTATATGGATGCGAAACATGGACTCTTACTTTAAGGGAGGAAAGGAGATTACGAGAATTTGAGAATAAAGTTCTTAGGAAAATTTTTGGACCAAAGAGAGATGAACAGACAAGTGAATGGAGAAGACTACATAACAATGAACTACATGGTCTTTATAGGAAGCCAGATATAATGAGAACAGTTAAGTCTCGTAGACTGCGATGGGCAGGACATGTTGCGTGTATGGGGAATGAAAGACGTGCATGGAAGCTTCTTGTACGAAAACCAGAGGGAAAACGCCCAGTTGGTAGACCAAGAATGAGGTGGGTGAATAACATTAACTATGATTTCAGGGAAGTAGATTATACAGGGAATGACTTGGAAAGGATTAGCTCAGGATAACGATGTATGGAGAGCTTATGTCCTCGCGATGATGAACCTACGGGTTCGATGTGGCATCCAGTGAGATGGCCAGTGAGTTAGTTAGTTAGTTAATGAAAAGGGTGATGATGATGATGGCCGGATAATTTTCTGGGACAGTTGGGCCCTAAGCTTCCTGAAATTTGTCTTACAGATGAGGAAAAACCTCGAAAAAACCTCACCCAGGAGCTTGTCCCAACCGGAAATAGAACCCGGGCCGGCTGCTTAACAAGGCAGCACGCTACCTCTAAACCACAGCGGTGGTAATAATAATGATAATGATGGTCCTGAACCTTAAGCTAATCCTTAGACACCAGAGAATTTGTAGCAATGATTTAGTGTGTATATTTGTTGACTTTAAAAAACGTTACGATTCAGTTGACCGAGAATCGCTATTTGAAATATTGAAAGAACAAGGTTTGGACCGTAAAACTCTTGCACTTATTAGACAGACGTTAACAAATGCAAGGGCTAAAGTTAAATTCATGGGGGAAATTTCTGAATCCTTTGAAATTAAGACAGGGTAAGACAAGGAGATGGACTTTCTCCACTACTCTTCAATTGTGTTCTTGATAAAGTAATACAAGAATGGCGTAAACATAAAACAATTTTTAAATGTAATCAACCAATCATATTAGGAAGAGGAAAATTGAAGATTGATTGCCTAGCATATGCTGATGATCTAGCAAACTTAACCCGTGACGTATCAGCACAAAACTAGATTGAATTATTTAATGACATTGCAGTGAAAGTTGGTCTGCAGATTTCTTTTGAAAAAACGAAATATATTTCACGCAATTAACAAGCACCAAAGTACCTGGAAACCAAATATGGAAAAATTAAACGAGTTTCACAATTTAAATATTTTGGTGAAATAATTCAGGAAAATGGAATTGAAACTAAAGCCAATAAAAGTAGATGCCAAAAAATGGAAACAGCATTTCGGCTTACTCACAACACTTATAATAAAAAATGCATATCTTTACATACAAAATTATGACACTATAACACTGTCATTAAACCAGAGTGCCTCTATGGAGCAGAAACATTAATTTTGAACAGAAAAAAAGATATCGAAAATTATAGTTGAAAAAGAATGCAAAATTATAAGAAAGTTTTAGGTCCACAAGTCATAGGTGAAGCATATAGACTCAGAAGTAAAAAGGAAATAAAAATATATACAGACATTCATAATGATATTAGAAAACGAAGGTTAAACTTTTATGGCCATATTAAACGAATGAACTCAAATAGGCTTACAAAACAGATAATTGAATTCTACGAAAACAGAAGTATAGCTCCAGTGGATACTATGAAGTGGATCGATGAAGTCAAAAAGGACTTAAAACTGGCAGGAATTACTAAAGAAGATATCCCAAACAGAGATATATTTAGAATTAAGGTGAATAAGTGGCAAGTTGACCAAGAGGACAAACCAAAGAAAAAAACTGGAACAACTTGGACAGATGATAGAAAACATGCTCATAGCAAAAGAATGAAAGAAATTTGGGCTCAAAGGAAACACCTCTAAGTACTTTGTGGGCTCATCCGCAATCAAAAAAAAAATAATGGTGTTAGTGATGGTGGTGATGGGGTCATGATGATGATGACGACGATGACGATGGTGGTAATGATGATGATGACGAAGATAATGATGATGACAATGACATTGATGATGACAATGATGATGACAATGATGTCAATGATGATGACAATGATGATAGTGGTTTATTTCATCTTGTGACATTAACACCCTAAAGTATTTTATTCCACTTAATCAGGGTTAAATTACAAGGATATTAAAATTATGAACCATCTATAGTTAATTTAAGGAAGCTTTGTGGCGCAAGTGCACAGTGGTCTAAATTTCATATTTAGGAGCGATAAATATAAGAAAATCAGTTGTCTGGAAAGAAGTACCATTCTAATGTTTCTGTTACTTATATTTGAACACCACAAAAAAAAACACTCTAAAGCAGTAAAAGAAAATAAACACCGGGATTAGGCAATTGAAACTTATCATACTGCGGTCGTGCAATAGTTACATCCACCTAGTGATTTGAATCAGTCTTTTTATTTCTGCTGGAAAAGGTTGTGCTTATTCATTTCCACTTATATTTAGTATCTTCACATCAAGTAGTTCAGGTATTTAAACCACTTTTCATGGCATTTTATTATGTTAAAATAGTACGTGAAATTATATATGTTCATAGTGTAAAATACTATTTTTTTATCTTAAATACCAAAGTTTACAAATAAAGACACATTTTTTCCATCACCAAAGGATATTTAATAATTACTTTAGCTATTTACCCGTATTTTAAACTAAATTTTAATGTGTGTCGGTGCAGAAGTCGTAAGTTATACACTTAAATCTTTTCAGGTGCTATAATACAATTAACAACATTTCAATTATTTGAATATTTTAGACGTAAATCTCTGCTTTCAAAGGTAGGTACAGCGAACGTAAGAGGGCAGCTTACCTAGGCTGGAAAATCCAAGTAAATATTACCTGCAAGACAGTGTTCTCAGAAAAACTGCACTTAAATTAGCGTGAAATATTTTCAAAGTCCTATAGAACAACAGTGCCCATGTACCAGAGTTTATGGAGCCAGTGATAACCCACAATTGAACCACATATTGATTATCATCCTCGATTTCTATTCGTCGTTATGAAATTTAAATGACCAATATTTGCAATAAATCCCCAAATCTATGTTAAAAACTATATTAATAATATTAAAATTACCAAACGTTTAATAAAAATGGGTGTACACTTACTTATCACTCCCTAATGCTGATCCAACCAGCGATAACCCAAAGCAGCGATAGAAAAATCATAGACAAAGTAATATACACTGTGGAGAAAATAGCAGTTAGCATCATAATATTATCTAACAGTGTCATAATATTGTTATTTACATATTTAAATAAATACTTCAAAATTGTCTAATAATGTTATAAAAATTGTTTGAAAAAGTTTAAAATATTAAATAATGTTAGTAAATACAGAAGAAAAACTATAGTTTACAACAATATAACTGAAAAATCAAGTGCTGGTAGAAGTGCAGTTGAGCCAGTGTGCTCAATTCTTCACTCCCTCAATAGTTTTAAAAACTTCCATCCTACAAAATTAAAACAAATACTTGTAGAGACTCTTTAAATGCCACACTTTGACTACTGTGACATATTACTAATTTGACAACTGATCTATCTGACAGACTACAGCATGCTCATAATGCATGCATTCGATTTATATTCAATCTCAGTCATTATGACCACGTGTCTCCTTCCATTTCAGGCCTTACCATGGCTATGCCTAAATGACAGAAAAACTTTACATTCACATACCTTACTATTCCAAATTCTGCACACATATTTACCAAGTTATTTAACAACATGTTTTCAAAATTTATCGGCTCATCACAATTTAGGAACAAGATCACAAGACTCTTCTTTACTTTTGATACCACAGCACAGGACATGTCTATACTCTGAATCTTACACAATATCTATGACTAGAGCATGGAATTCACTGCACAGTCATGTCAGGGATTATCAATTGCTATCATTATTTAAATACAAATGAACTGATATCTTAAGTTCAACACAATGAAAACATTAACTGCATAACAACTATATACAGCATTCTCTAAATAATCATCTAGGAAGCTACTTACTTTATATTATATAATTTTAATTTACTTATATTCCATGTTTTTGTTAGTATTAGCTAGTATTTGATCACATCATCATTGTATTTTGTTTAGTCTGTATTTTAATAATAACTTAAAATTGTAATATGTATGTAATTTTTGTATAATTCTACTATTTGCTGGTTGAGTGGAAGAGAAGGCCCTATTGCCTTAACTCTGCCAGCTAAAATAAAGCACTATTATCATCATCATCATAGTACATTCATGAATTTAGGCTATTTGTTGACCTGTTTCGGCCTCAAGAGAAACACCATCCAAAAGTCTTTTGAGTGGACGTCCTGGTCTTCTTCTTCCTGCAGGTTGATATTTTAACATTTGTTTGGGTATTCTGTGATCTTCCATTCGATGAACATGTTGCATCCATCTTGACTTATAATCGGAAATTTTGTTTTCTAAAGGTTCCATGTGTAATTCTTCTAAGATGTCTTCATTTTTTTGTGATCTAGTAGTGTGTATCCTGCAGTCCTCCAAAGGTATCTCATTTCAGCAGATCTAAGTCTCTGTATATCCTTCTGTTTCAACGTCCATACTTTGCTACCATACAAAAGAGTTGAAAGCACTATTATTATTATTATTATTATTATTGTTAGTATTATTATTATTAATATAATAATAATTATTATTATTATTATTATTATTGTTATTATTATTATTATTATTATTATTATTATTATTATTATTATTATTATTATTATTATTATTATATTATTATTATTATATTATTATTATTATTATTATTATTTTATTATTATAAATTGTCTCTCATGTAAGCTGCCTGATTGCTCAGAACTAGCAATAATAACAATTTATCATTTTTCTCACGTAATTTATCATTACAAAATAGCGGAAGAAATGTAATTTTTGAAGCAGAATTAAACTTAGCCTAGTGAGTTACTTGTTCAATCCATTCCCCAGCGTGAAAATTATAACATTACATGGTATGGTACTTCAAAAGTTGCATCTGGTACCAGTCGTGGCTGTCCCAGGAAGTTTTTTCATATACAAGTGAAAGGACAAAGCAGAGGCACTCAAGAAAATTAATTACATCCCATAGTCCAGAAGAAATAATAAGTAACTGAAATTAATTTCTTACTTCCGGTAGTAGGCTATTGTTAGACAAGAAATATAATGAAATAAGATTCTAATTAAATACCAACAGTGTTACAGAAAAAATTCAAATCTCAAGATCTAATTGACTCCAACATATAGAAAGAATGACACCCAATAGACTCCCACAAATTTTGCTTCACTACCAACCCAAAGGAAGAAGAAATATTGGGTGCCACATCACTAGGTGAAGGGATACTGTCTCTTGATGTGGAAACAAGTCTATGACATAATTCCATGATGTAAATGAATAAGAGGATGAGGAAGATGAAGAAGAAGAAGACAAAGTACAGAAGAACTAGCATTTACTGAAAAAATGAGGTTTTTTGGCAAAGGTAAAAGAAATGTTGCTTGTTATTAAAAAGGTAACAATAGGAAGTCCACAAACACTTCATTCAATGGAAGGACGCCCATCTATTCATAAGTAATGCCACGAGTGATTTCCAAATTATCGATAAATTCACGACTCACGAAGTGAGGAGTGAATTTATCTAGAGAATTTGGAAATCAAGAGTGGCATTTGTTAGGACTATTTAACGAATAAAATAAAGCTGTTTACTCACAAATCATTATTTAACTACAGTTATTTAAAAATATTTTTATATTTAAAGTAAACGGTGATGTTTGAAAACTAATGAGAAACGATAGGTAGCCTACGCTTCTACTGCTTCTTTGTTTATCACTGCAACCAGATCATACTATTTATTGCCAAAGGAACGCAATATTGTAAGAATGCTCTCTAGTGGAGAAAAAATGAAACACATCAATCTGTATATTAATTCATTTTTGATGTCGTATACATTTAAGAAAGTGCAAACAGTGGTTTCTTTTTTTGGTGGTATAATCAATTGCTACAAATGTTGACATGTAAGCACTATTATATACAATCTGGTAGCCGTATTTGTTATAGGCTCAGTCACTGCAAAATAACGGTCAGACCTGTTCAGAATATTAAAAAGGAGGAGCTTTGCTTAATATATGATAATCCTAACGTTGATAATTATTTCGTGAAACACGTCTCTGATTGGTTGTAATACAGAAATCATTGAAACGTGATTGGTCATTGACTCCCATTTGGGGCATGAGTTAAATAGTCATTTTAAATGTGCAGGCTATTTGTAAAACAAAACTAAAATTTTGTTCAATGGAAGGACGCCCATCTATTCATTTTAAACGTGCAGGCTATTTGTAAAACAAAACTAAAATTTTGTGACATTGCTAGGTGGTCTAGAAGCAGAAATTACAGTAACATATTTAATAATTGGGCACTAATGAAAAACAATTTATGGTTGTAACATTTGTAACTATTAACACTATAAATTACTTACTTACTCACTGGCACTATCAAACCCATAGGTTCATGACCGCACAGACGTAAGCTCTCCATACATCCCTATCCTGAGCTAATGCTTTCCAATCATTCCCTGTGTAATCTACTCCCCTTAAATCATAGTTAATGTTATTCTCCCACCTCATTCTTGGTCTACCAACTGGGCGGTTTTCCTCTGGCTTTCCTACAAAAAGCTTCCATGCAAGTCTCCCATTCCCCATACGTGCAACATGTCCTGCCCATTGCAGTCTATGAGACTTAACTGTTCTTATTATATCTGGCTTCCTATAAAGACCATGTAGTTCATTGTTATGTAGTCTTCTCCATTCACCTGTCTGTTCATCACTCTTTGGTCCAAAAATTTTCCTAAGTACTTTATTCTCAAATACTTGTAATCTCCTTTCCTCTCTTAAAGTAAGAGTCCATGTTTCACACCCACATAATATAACTGGTAGAATAATAGTTTTATATATTTTTAACATTATAACAGTTATAAATATTTACTCACATCAGTTTTTTTATCTCATTTACTGATTTACTTCTCTTTTCCCCTCTGGTCTTCAATTTCGTCACTGCATTTCCTCAAGAAAATGTAAACTCCAATGGAATACAAAGAGATATATTTGCAAATATCTTGAGAATATTTGTGGATAATATATAGAAGTAATTTCTCAATGCCAGTGCAGTTAGAAAGGGGATAAGAAATTATTGTCTGTGGTGACCATATTCTAAACATTTACTAATTCATGTCAGAATAGAAATAGTAAGGTAATATAGAATTACATTTTATCACACATTTAACAGTTGTGTTATAAATTATATTATTTTTAGTGTGATCATCTTACCTCAATATTAATCTTGATTTGTTCTTGAACATGTTTCAAAACAATTCTGTTTTATCGTCAGCTTGTCCAAACTGGTTTTATTTATGTTGCAAACCAGTCTGGACAAGCTGACGATAAAACAGAAATGTTTTGAAACATGTTCAAGAACAAATCAACATTAATATTGAGGTAAGATGATCAGACTAAAAATAATATAATTAAAATAACCTCAAATTATCACTTCCTAAAATTAAATATTAATTATGTTATAAATATTTAATTGCATCACTTACAAAAACTAGAAAATTAACTCACCCTAACCTTATATTTTCCTTTGTGAATGTAAATTTATTTATTTATTATTTATTTATTTAACATCCATTAGAGCATCGTAGATGCTTTAGGATGTGTCCAGATTATAAACAGTAATATAAAATATAACACATACATAAATATATACATAATCAATTACAATACAAATAAAATACGCCATAATATCCAGAGGCAGCATTTTCACAAGAAAAGATGGAGATGCATTTCCAATAAAATATTACTTACAATTTTAAATTTAGGTATTCACCCATACTCAATGATACGTAAGACAATAAAATATGCTTTACAGCAAATTTAAATTGTCTGCCCGTAATAAGTTTAACATTGGAAGGGAGATGATTATACAGATTACTACCTCTATGTGATATGCTGTTGATACTTCTGGCAAGCCTGTGACAATTTAGGTGTGTATTATTAGATATTCTAGTGCTATGTTCATGTAAATCTAAATTTATTTTGAAGAGTTTTAAATTTTTTTGAATAAAGCAAACTGATTCTAAAATGTAAATACAAGGAACAGGTAATATTTTGAGTTCTTTGAAGAGTTTCTTACTTTCTGTTTGGATTGGTGCTTCCTTAATGATTTTAATAATTCTTTTTTGTAATTTGAGTAGATTTTGGTGATGATCCCCATAATATTATACCATATGTTAACTGTGAATGTATGTATTCAAAATATACAGTTTTTAATACTTCCTCTGGTAATATTCTTGTGAGGACGTGAATCGCATAGCATAATCAATTAAGTTTTTCAGATACACATTGTATATGGCATTCCCATGACAAATTGGAATCAATCCATACACCTAAAAATTTGGTGCAATTTGCTTCTTTTTATTAAGGTGTCATTAAGCATAATGTTGATGGGATTTTTCAGATTTTGATTGAAATACATATACACTGTTTTCTTTATGTTTAGTTTGAGTTTATTGTTTATTAGCCATTGTTCTAGATTTGTTGATGTTTTATCTACCTTCAGTTGTAGATCATTATTATCAACGTCACTCAGTATGATGTTAGTGTCATCTGCAAATAATATAGTTTTGGCTTCGGGCATAATTACGGGAAGGTCATTGATATATATATATATATATAAAAAAGGATTGGACCCAGAATTGATCCTTGTGGTACCCCATGCTCCATAGATGTTGAATAAGATAGGTCATATCTTGGTTAAGTTTTAACATTGCTTGATCTTACAACTTCAATATAATTTTTCCATGATTTATTTTTTCATAGTTGGATTTCATAATTAGATTTTAAGAGGATATATATATATATATATATGTCCGAGTGGCACAGTAGGGAGTGCGCTAACATACCGGTGTAGAGTTAGAGGAATCGGGTTGAAATCGCAGTTCAGGTGTTTTATTTTTCTTTTCATATCATATACATATGTTGATACAGATGTTCATGTTATTGTATTTTTGTCTCCTTTGTATGCACTTGCAGACAACAAGTACAATGAATCTTAAATCAGAATGTCAAAAGTTATTTAGAAACTCTTCAGTTCTAGGAAGTGGTGTAGGAATTAATTTAAAACTAATCAATGAATTTTATGCCATGGGGCTACAGCTGTTTTATACAATATTTTAAGATATGCAGGTGAACAAGTACTCAGGATATTCCTAATCCCAATTTAGCTGCTTTATTTGAGAAAGAAACATAAATTTAACCAAGACAATGATGTTGTAAAGTGAAGGCTCCTTAAATCCCACAGTAGAGTAAATTGTTAATTTTAATTTTGTTTTATATTAATTTAGTCAGTGATAATACTGTAATAATTAAAAAATATTGTAGGTTTTTACGTGATTTATTCTATTCATATTATACACAATATGAACTATTCAAATTAATGGCATGTTACTTCAACACATGTAGAACAATTATACATGACATTTTACTATAACTGATTGCCTGTCTCATTATAAATAGTTAAAGTGAATGTTTGAGAGATGCTGCAAAATGTTACGCACTGGAGTAGGGTATGTGTATTAAGAAATAAGTAACTTACAAGCATGTTCTTCAGTCTTATTGTTTTGCTATTTGTTACATAAGTAACAATAAGTTCTTGGAAGTAGTAATTAATAGAGTTTAGTTGCCAAGACATGAATATTGTATAATTTTAAAAGAAAAATATTGAATAAATGAAATCAAAATAATGTTTCTGAGAATGAAATATGGGCTCAACTGCACTATTACTGTTTTTTGATTTTTCAGTTTATTGTTGTAAACTACAGCTCTTCTTCTGTATTTACTAACATTTTCTTAATTTTTTTAACTTTTTCAAACAATTTTTGTAACATTATTAGACAATTTTCAAGTATTTATTTAACCCTTAACCGGGGTTGTGCGTTTCTTATGCCGTAAGTGGAGCTGTGGGGTCGAAAAAGATACCAGCAGAAAATGTGATAGAACGTCCAGTTGTTTTATGAAAAATATAATTATAAAGTAGTGTGTTTATTTAACTAACTGATTGTGGAATAATATGGATCATTTGGGGGAGGGGAATTCACTAAATTACAGGATACAGCACAAGTGTAGCGAAAAATAAAATGATAATTACCATGAATATCTTTACAATGAATTTGTCAGATTTGGTATTCACACACATTTTTTCACTGAAATTTCAAAATACATTGAATAAAAATCCCATGTAACATACAAAGACTTTCTTTCATAATAGAATGTTCCTTATTCTCCACATAACTGATCGGCATGTCTGATACAGGTCTATCACATCAAACACAATATTGGTTTGTTTTCTTTTGTTTGAACGAGGGCACAATGCACACATTCTCTTCAAAATCCTGGAAATAATAATGAGTTATTTTGGTAGTCAGTCATTTACCAGTCTTTCGTTAAGATATGGCTCTGTAAGTTGTCGACCTAAAGTTCTCAAGATCAGTACATTCCGAATGGTGGATGTTAGACAGCATAATGGCAGCTTTTCCTTTTTCCTTTTTTGATCACCTCTGTGATGTCTATTATAGGTTTTCGGTTTATTTGGAAGATATGCTAAAAAATATCAGAATCACATTCTAGGTCTGAATCTGCTTCATGTTCAGAATAATTATAGTCAGGATCTTTTTATCTCCATATTCATTTTCATCAATGTCCTCAAATTCTTCCAAAACTTTGCGTACAAGAACCAAGAAATAAGTATCAAGCACTGACGTACGTTTACGAGTATGATAAGCCATATTAACTACAACTATACCATAGTTACATAAACTAATGTTCAACACAAATACTGGAATGCAACTGGAGCTGTGGGGTTGTAAAGGATACCACTCATTATTTTACTTATGCACAGAGAAAGCAACAGTACTTACAGGTTACAGAAAATGGCTAAGGGTTAATGTTAAACAAAGGGAAAGCTACACAAAAGGATATCGAAAATAAATGTATTTTAAAAGAATGTTAGGTATGTTCAGTTTCATTGGTGTCATAAAAGACCCACAACTCTGGTTAAGGTTTAAATACGCAAATCACAATATTTTGAAACTCTTAGACAATATTGTGATGCTAACTGCTATTTTCTCCACAGAGTATATTACTTAGTGTATGATTTTTCTGTTGCTGTTTTGGGTTATCGCTGGTTGGATCACCGTTAAGGTGTGATAAATAAGTGTACATCCATTTTTAATAAACGTTTGGTAATTTTAATATTATTGGTATATTTTTTAATATAAATTTGGAGATTTATTGCAAAGATTGGTAATTTAAATTTTGTAGCAAGATGCTGCCATCTAGCATAAGATTTTTTAACTTTAGTACTATATCAATAGTAATTGAGGATGATAATCGATATGTGGTTTGATGGTGGGTTATCGCTGGCTCTATAAACTCTGGCACATGCATGCTGCTGTTCTATACAACTTTGAAAACATTCCACGTCAGTCTAAGTGCAGTTTTTCCTTAATATGTATATCAGGAAGATTAAGAACAAATTTTCATTGTTCAGTATACTTTTTTTTTACCAGGTTTGCAATATTGATTCATTGTGTTAACATGTTACAAAAAATGATTTTGCAAATAGAAGTTCAGTTTATGAATGCAATATTTAAAAAATATGGAGTAGGGGCTACTTTAAATATATGATGAATATCATAGTCATACAATTTTATTTCTATGTCATGTTATTGATTCTATCCCGACATGAATTAGTAAATATTTAGAATATGGTCACCATAGACAATCTTTTTTATTCCCTTTCAAACTGCACTGGCATTCACAAATTACTTCTGTGTGTTACCGACAAATATTATCAAGTCATTTGCAATTATATTTGTGTATATTGTGATGGAGACTAACTTTCCTTAAGGATATGCAGTGATGGGATTGAATATATAGTAGGATTTTAATATCATAATAAATATAAAATTTAAGTTAATAATTTTTTATTTTAAAATTCTTTTAATATTTACATATAAGTTAAATAAATAAAATCATCTAAATAATTCATTGTGGTTATTGTTGAATAAAAATGAATCAGTAAGAATTAACCCAGATAATCCTAACATCCTTCTAGAAGGATTGCAAACGTCAAGGGGAATTTTGTGTCACAACAATGTAGCTATTTATTTCATTGTTGTCAACTTTTAATATTCTGTTTCAAAATGTTTGTACATTGCAACAATGTAAGAACCATAAGTTTTTAATGAACCTGTGAACGAATATATTGCAGTGAATGTTGTTGTAAGAAGATGATGGCAGAATTGACTGACTTGCGTATAGAAGGGTAAGCATATTTCCTCAATGTCTTTACAATTTTTTTTTCTGATTTGTAATATGGACTCATAAATGTGCATTGTACTTGCCTGCAATTTAAAATAACACTCATGCAAATTATTTTGCTAATTATTGGCATTGATATTTTCAAATCCTTCCAGAAGGATGTCAGGATAATGTGATATCAATTTGTATTTTTTTTCTTTTTTCAGAAAAACAATTACTTTGAACGATTTGCTTGACATATTAGATACTTGTGATGATAAAATACCTGAATCTGGAGTAGATGTTACATTAATGCCCCCTTTAAACGCCAATGATGACTTAACGGATGAAGATTCTGGCCCCGAAGATGACCCAAATATTGATAATTTACCTGCTAGTCAGTTGAATAGCTGTGTGGAAGTAAGTCAGGACATTACTAATTTGACAAATAATACATCTTCTGTTTCAATAACACTAGAGTCAGAGTCTGGGAGTCGGAGAGTTTCTGAATCTTCTCGTGCCCTAAAGCGTCGCTGCGTAGCTTCTACATCTGGAGTACGTAAGAGAGCCAATAGAACTTGGAAAAACAATGATCTGCCAATTGTACAGACGGAGTGGCCACTTATGTATGATGTTCCTGAGAACAGGTCAAAGACTCCACTGGAATATTTCACAACATTTTTGACAAGGATGTTATTGCAATGATAACTAAATTTACAAATGAATACGCATCAAAGTGGAATAAAATAGGAGAATGTACTGAACAACATGTAACTACATTCATTGGAATTCTACTCTTGAGTGGTTATGTCATTGTTCCAAGAAGAAGAATGTATTGGCAAAATGAACAGGATAGCTACAATGAACTGGTCTCTAATGCCATGTCCCGAGACAAATTTGATTTCATTTTTTCTAATTTTCATGTCTGCAATAACGATGACTTAGATAAAAATGATCGTTTCGCAAAAGTCCGCCCACTGTTGAAAGAGATAAACGATCGCTTCAAGAACTATGCACCACATGAGCAAAATCATTCAATTGATGAGAGCATGGTTCCCTACTATGGTCGCCATGGATGCAAGCAATTTATTCGAGGTAAAGTAATTGTATAAACTTTTATTTTTCTAGCTCATATGTTTGTATCTCGTACATGCTCTTCTAATAATATTCTATCTTGTTTCAGGCAAACCGATAAGATTCGGTTATAAGTTCTGGTGTGGCGGTACCAGTAACGGATATCTAATTTGGTTAGAACCCTACCAAGGAGCTGGCACCTGCAGTGAAAAATATGAGGAAAAGGGAATGGGATACGGGGTTGTCATGACATATGCTGATCAGCTTCTCCCCAGAGTGCCATACAGACTCTTTTTTGATAATCTGTTTACGAGTATGGATCTATTGATAGATCTAAAAGGAAGAGGAATACAAGCAACAGGAACTATTCGAGGGAATCGTATAGATAAGTCATGCAATTTGTCTCCACCTGAAGCTGTGAAAAAAGAAAGCAGAGGATACTTTGAAGGTCTCTCTGATAAAGATGCAGGAGTTTCAGTAGTAAGGTGGCATGATAATAGTGTTGTATCATTAGCCACTAACTTTGACACTGCACAAAGTTGCAAGATTTTCAAGACAAATGAAGAAAAATATTCAGGTATCACAGCCAAACGTAATACATAGTTACAATAAGTATATGGGAGGAATTGATCGTGCAGATCAAAATATTTCTCTCTATAGAACGTCTATAAGAGGGAAAAAATGGTATTTTCCCATTATTGCCCATCTAATTGACGCTGCTGAACAAAATGCTTGGAGTTTATACAGGAAGGATGGAGGCAGTCTAGACCACTTGTCATTTAGAGCGTCGTGTTGCAAAGGCGATATTGGAAAGCAGTAAGAGAGTTATTACTTCTCGAGGTCGACCGTCTAGTTCCTCCAAAGTAGACTCCAGATATGACGGAATGGAGCATTATGTTTCAAGTTTGCCAATCGACTCAAGAACATCTAAGAAAAAGCAACTGAACTGTAGGCAGTGCAGCAAGAAAGCAACAACAGAATGTGTTAAATGCAACATAACTCTTCATGTTGACTGTTTCATTACCTTTCACACTAAATGAACACTGGACAATACACTTACAGTAAGGTAATAGTCTTGTAATGTGTTATTTTCTCACTTGTTCTATTGTAAAATAAGTTACTTTACATAAAACATTGCTTCCAACAACTCAATTCTAGTTATATGCAAATATGAACTTATTGATATCATATTATCCTAACATCCTTCTGGAAGGATGGTGCACCATTCGTGAACCACAATGGATAATGAGTTGAAACCAAGTATAATTAGTTATATGGGACCTCTATACAACATATTCAACTAAATTATTAAAAAAAAATAAAAAAAATAATTCAGGCATATCTGGGTTAAAGAAATTGTATTACATAACAGTCTTTCTAAATAATGCTTTTAAAAATTGTTTTAAGTCATTGTCAAAATTATAAAGCTTTCTGTTATAACTGTAATAAGAACACCTGCTTAACTTCATATTTTTAAATGAAAGTAAACTAAATTCTGATTGGATGTTAAAACAATTAACTTTTTGATTTAACAAATCAAATTTAAACCTTATATTTAATGGACTATTAACCAATAGAATTTAAAATTACAATCATGTGAGGTAATAATGTTCTTTAAAAATTATAAAAGAATTACACTAGTGATTCTGCATACAACTTTCCACCAAGGTAGAAGCAAGAAGAGTTCTCAAGATAAAATGTAATATTTAATACAAGAATTATTGATTCCAGAAATGAAAAGAATTTATTTTAATTGATAGTGAAGAATAATACCACTTGAATTTACTTAATCTGCTGGGAACCGACAAAGTGAATAAATGTGAAATTATTTCTACAAGAAATATTTTTTATGATTTTGAAGTGTTTTCCTATCCAGTGTACCAACTTCCGACCTTGAGAAGAGAATCCGGCTCTACCAAAAATTAAACCTAACCTGAACCAGTAATTCTTTTTGGGACACAAATCCTTCTTCAAAATGTTACTACAACATCGGGCATGAAGAGAATTACTTCTTAAAAAATTGTCACCACAAAGGGAAAATGAATTATTTCTTCAAATACCACAGCAAAAAAAAAGGAGGTACGTCAGTAAATGCGATAAAAAATGAGTTAAGGGCATATTCATATAGCTTGAGCATTTATTTTATGTTTGCTAAATTACAGAGCTAAAATAAGGCTAGTCACTTGATGCTGAAAATTTCATCTACAGATAAAGAGGGAAGAAAATCAGTAATAAACAGGGGAAAATGGAGGCAAGTCATTTTAGTCTATCTGTTACAATGCAGGTGTACTGAGTAATAGTTCAAAGAATTTAGTTCGTTCTACATTGTATATTCTGGTTTTGGAGGAGAATTACATGTACACTATATTTCATTAAAGAACTTTGTGTTGTTTTACCAATACTGTTGTGCCAGAAAAGTGAAAATTGGATTCAACTGTTTGCGAAGTGAACGAGTGTGATCAAGAACAGTGTATCTCATGAAAGCAGAAAGAAGAGGAAGAGTTGTTGTTGTTTTCTAATGGCGAGATTTGATGCTTAAATGATTTTCTCTCTGGCTTCCCAGTACAAGCAAACAAGGTAGAAGAGGAAGAGTTTTGGTATATGAAAGATGCTAACTACATATTGCGAGCTCAGACTCATGGAACTGGAGATTCTTGCAATAGTTGGATAAAATGTTTCAAACTTATTGATGTAAATCAGCAAAAGAAATTAACGAATTCAAAGTTTACAGTGTTGGAGAAACAAACTTTGTATATGTCTGGTCTAATTACATCCCAAAATATTAAACTGAGGTGGCCAAGAAGAGATGAATATGATGCTTTCCTTCGTAGTAAAGTTTCAAGTGCAAGGTAAGAATTTCAGATGAGAATGATGTAAAGAAACAGACATATGTTAAAGAGTTTTCAGATTTCTACATGGCATTTGAAAAAGAGACTTGGAAATGTACAAAGAACTATAAATACTAATGCAGACATAGAAAAGGAAATGTGTGGCAAATACACCAACAGGCACAACTAATTATCCTAAGTTGAATATGGATTACATCTCATCATTTAAGTGCAGTGAAAGCCATTATAGCAGAAAGAAAACAGAGAAGTTGTATTTACTTGGGGAACTGAGCATTTCAACAATGTGTAACATGTATATAGAAAGGTATCCTAAAAACTTAGTATCTTATAAAATGCATTGAATAATTTTTTAAAATACAGTTCAGTACTTCTTTCAGGTTCCTCTGATTCCTATAGTACCTATGATGAGTTTACTTCAAACAAGTAGTCGCTCCTGACCCTGTAAAGTACCACTGCAAATGAAGAGACGAGTTTGGATATAGAGATGCAGGTCGTGTATATTGAAGCTGAAAATAATGTTAATATAGCGAGAACTGACATAATTTATAATGGCAAAGAGGGAAGCAAAGAAGAGACGTAGAAAGGATTAGTATACTAAATCTATTTCCACGGATTTTCAGGAAAATCTCCCCTGTCCAAACATTAGTACAAACATTGTATATTACAAGCAACAATTAACCCTTACTGGAGTTGTGGGGCTTTTTATGATACCAAAGAAACTGGATACCCCTGATATTCTTTTAAAATCCATTTATTTTTTTAAATCCTTTTGTGTAGCTTTTCCTTTGTTTAACATTATTAGCCATTATCTGTCACCTGTAAGTACTGTTACTTTCTCTGTGTATAAGTAAAATAATGAATGGTATCCTTTACGACCCCATAATTCCAGTTGCGTTCCAGTATTTGTTTTGAACGTTAGTTTATGTGACTGTAGTAGAGTTGGTGTTAATATGGCTTATCATGCCCATAAACGCATGTCAGTGCTTGATACTGATTTCCTGGATTTCGTATGTAATGTTTTTGGAAGAATATGAGGGCAGTGATGAGAGTAAATTTGGGGATGAAAAACGATCCTGACTATAATTATTCTGAACATGAAACATATTCAGAACTAGAATTTTCTTGATACGAAAAGGAGCCAATGAAGTAACTTAATTTCTTAATCAGTATATTACAACCATTATTAGCCCAGAAATCCAGCATTTAAATATTTTCTGTGACTCTGTAGGATGGCAAATAAAAATTACACCTCTTTAGATATGTACACTACATTGTCAATAAGAAGACACGCTTACAGTCAGTTCTTGTCACATTCCCAATAAGTGGACATACATACCTAGAATGTGACAAGGATGTGGATCTGATAAAGACATACAATGTGACTGAGATCTATTAAGACTGGGATGGAGTGTTCCAAAATGCAAGAGTTAAACCTGACCATTCACAGTTACAGCAGTTGATGATGGAATGATCAGAGGCTGGGGTAGTTTCCTTGAAAATTACTATTTTAAGAAATACCTCATTCCAACTGGACCAATAAGGGAGTTTAAAGTAGAAGCAGATACTCCTTGCCAAGCCATCTATTGTGAACTGTACGATGAAGCGTGGATTTCTACAGTTGTGCACAGGAAGAGATCAGACAGAAGTCATTTACCTATTTTTAATCATAATGGATTTATATATCCTCCAAGAGCTTGTCACGGACTTCTATCCATATTTCAAGAAAACTTCAAACACTTCCAAGAACTGATATTTTTTTCTTCCAGAGAGGCCCAACCTATTATAGAAATTTATAACATGAACCTAAACATAAGAAGCAATGAATGACCAAGAAATAATATATAATTTTATATATATTCAGAAGACACATGGAGAAACAAACAAGTAGAAGAAAGAAGATGAAAACCCAAGTCACTTTCCTTGAGAAAGTCAAAGAACTAGAGAAACAATTTGAAATTCTGACAAATAGAAAAAAAATATCATACGAATAATAAACCCCCTACATTTTGAGCCTATCCCCTGTGTCTTAGACATAAATGCAAACATCACAAAAAAATCTGAACATAATGCCAATTACTTGAAATCAATAACCTTGGAAACTATCTACATCAGATATCCTACAGAAGACTGGCTGAATGTCTACACTGATGGCTCCTCACAAATGCTGAAATTGGTGCCGGAGCAAGAGGAACATGCTCCCTTTTTTTGTTTTACTGTCATGCTGGACGAGGAACAACAAATTTTAATGGTGAAATTCATGCTATAAAAATCTCTGTCCAAAACCTATTAACACTAAGAGCCATGTTTTCCAATTTAGTGCTCCTCTGTGACTCCAAAGCAGCTATACAGGCAATTTACTGGCCAAAAAGTTTTGACTGCGAAGAATGCTATGACATTATTTCTGACCAGCAAAATTGTGGTAAAGAAGTTGTCCTCCAATGGATACCCTCACACTGTGGGATTGCCAGTAATGAAACAGCCATCTCCTCGCCAAAAAAGGATCTCGCATTGAACAAATGTCTAGATCTAAACCAACACCTTACTCCTCAGTGAAATGCTACATAAAGTTAAAATTCAAAATTATGAATGACAATAGACTTCAAACAGTGGCCAGAAACAACAAATGGGAATGCCTAATAAAAAACATTGATATACCGAACATACCAAGAAAAACAGAAGTAGCACATTTTAGGATGACAACAGGCCACGACTGCCTGGCAAAACATCTTCACAAAATCAATGTTCTGCCTTCACCAAAATGCATTTTATGCAATCATCCTGATGAAGAAATGGATGAAGGTCATCTGAACAACTGCATCACTGTCAAACATGAATATTCTAAGACCTCAAAGTACTGGAGAGCAAGACTGCTAATGACTTCAGTGTTAGATGCAGCACATTAGACAACAACAACAACATTTTGTATAGCAAGAAGTATTACTATTAGGATAATAGCCAACTTATATATACATTTTTTGATAAAACTCTACACCTATTCTATTATTTGATATTAATTGGCATTAATTTGATGCTAAAAATATGCTGTAGTTAATAAACTCACAGTTTATAAGCAATACAGAATCCTTATAATAATTCAGTTGAATTACCTCCTTCTATTGTTGTAAAAGTTGACATTAGGAGAGAATTTATTAATGTTATTGTTTATGTTCATAAAAATTAGCTCATTTTCTATTTACGATCAGATAAATATATGCTTATTCCATAACATTTACAAAATTTAAGATTATATTTGACTCACCTCATATTTCTTGATTTTTATGCAGACTAGTTTCCTTGCTGACTGTGCGACATTCTTGATTCTTTACAAGAGTTGTAGAGCATCACGAATGTCGCACAGTTAGCAATGTAACTAGTCTGTATAAAAATCAAGAAATATGAGATGAATCAAAATATACAACTCAAATATAATTAAAATAAACCTCATAGTGTTATGTCCTACATATATTTAATAAAATTTAAGATGTCTAAATAAAAACAAAAGTTATTTGTTTTCAAACTTTAAATTAGCTCTGGTGTAAATTTATAAAACTATACCTGTCTCCCTTTTCATCTGTGGTTTTCAATTGTTGTTCAAAAGAAATATTCTAATTTCTTGCTCCCACTGATCATTTTCGTATAGGCCTATTTGAACCTATCAGCTGCATTTTCAGGATTCCAATTTACGACTGCATACCTTTCCCTCCATTAGCCACCTTCCATACTCAAAAAGAGAACAGTTCTAGATGTATAACGACAGTTAAGTTACGTAGATAGGAAATAACACTATGAGGTTTATTTTAATTTATATTGAGTTGTTTTTGACTCACCTCATACTTCTTAACTCCCTCGCAGACTTCAGTTTCTTCACTGCATTTGTGACATTCCCAATGCTGTGTCATGTTCACAACTGACGTCATCGTAGACTCGAGTTTCTTCACTGCATTTGTGACATTCTCAATGCTGTATCATATTCACAACTGACGTTGATGTCAGTTCTGTACGTGATACAGCATTGAGAATGTCACAAATGCAGTGAAGAAACTCAAATCTGCGAGGGAGTTAAGAAGTATGAGGTGATTCAAAAACAACTCAACTTAAAAAAAAAGTATATTAACAGTGTTTGTAAATACTGTGATTACTTTAATTACCAGAATCAAGAAATCTCTTCATTGTTTAAATATTCCCTGATTTCCTGATGCCGAATATACTGATTAGTTTATTTTTACATTTATACTGTTTTTTTTTATTTTTAAAGGATCAGAGTAAATTTATTGTCAAAATATCTTGTCTTGAGAATGTGTTTTTTATGTAGGCCTATTCATATTTTTGATATACATACATCTTATGAAATGCAATATGGTAATAAAATTGCAACAGAGAAACCACATAAAAAAATTCTTGATTGCTTAACCATAGGATTTTATTACCTCATTCTGTATTGGACCAGTCAATTGCTATATATTTAACATATGATTTTATAATTTAAAGTCTGATAGAAGAAATGTTTAACTGAAAATTTAGTATGTCGTATGTATTGGGTTTTCCTCTCAGTTTTAAGCCTCAGTGGAGTTCTTAGGGTAAGAAAAATCTTAAAGCATTGGTTCCACACTAATTTGAATATCAAAAACAATTCATTGGCAAAATCCTCAGTGTAAGAGTACTTTCCTTATGTGTTTAGCTGTGTCAAGTGTCATTTCATTATTATTATCTAACAACTGTTCTGCTGTTAATAACAATGAAAATATGTAAGACAAACAGAAAATTATCACAGTTCTTGTAAATGGCTCAATGGCCTTAAGACCACCCAAAAAATTGAGCTTCCCAGGACCTATTCTAAGTTTTACAAATTAACTGATTTGTTCCATCACAACTGCATCTACAGAAAGGACATTACTGCATTATGATTACACCAGGACAACCATGTCAAGCACATTGCCTTATAGCAATTATATACGTTGAGAGGGAGAAATATTGGAATTTTTTCAAGGACCCATCATCAATATCAACAGATTTGTTGCTTGATGGCTCCAGTTCACCTTATATGTAGACATGGCTTGCATTATTTATTTTTTTTTTGATTGCAGATGAGCCCATGTAGGACTACACAAAGTGCTTAGAGGTGTTTCCTTTGAACCCAAATTTCTTTCATTCTTTTGCTATGAGCTTGTATTCTATCATCTGTCCAAGTCGTTCCAGTTTTTTTCTTCAGTTTGTCCTCTTGGTCAACTTGCCACTTATTCACCTTAATTCTAAATATATCTCTGTTTGGGATATCTTCTTTAGTAATTCCTGCCAATTTTATGTCCTTTTTGACTTCATCAATCCACTTCATAGTATTCACTGGAGCTTTACTTCTGTTTTCGTAGAATTCCATTATCTGTTTTGTAAGCCTATTTGAGTTCATTCATTTAATATGGCCATAAAATTTTAACCTTCTTTTCTAATATCACTATGAATGTCTGTATATATTTTATTTCCTTTTTACTTATTATTATTATTATTATTATTATTATTATTATTATTATTATTATTATTATTATTATTATTATTATTATTATTATCGTTTTGCATGTATTAAATGATTCTTCAAAGAATGAGAGTTGACAACAGCAATGATGTCAGGAGACGGATCAAATACTTACTAAACATTGTAATATCTAGACCCAACCAAAGTCATTACTCTGGTTACACCATTAACCATAAAATAACTTTTACATAACCCAAATATCTATGACTATGGAACGCACTTCCCAGTCATTTCAGGGACTGTCAATCGCTATCATTATTTAAATCCAAATTAACTGATATCTTAAGTTCGACACAATGAAAACATTAACTGCATAACAACTATATAGCTAGTGTTAGATCACATCATCATTGTATTTTATTTAGTCTATATTTTAATAATATCTTAAAATTGTAATATGTATATAATTTGTTGTATAATTCTACTATTTGCTGGTTGAGTGGAAGAGAAGGACTTATGGCCTTAACTCTGCCAGCTAAAATAAAGCATTATTATTATTATTATTATTATTATTATTATTATTATTATTATTATTATTATAATTATTATTATTAAATTTATTATTATTATTATTATTATTATTATTAAATACATCAGAATAAAGTGATATAAGTATTCCAACAAAAACAAGAACAATAATAATAATAATAATAATAATAATAATAATAATAATAATAATGATAATGATAATGATAATGATAATGATGATGGTGATGATGATGATGATCATGACGATGACGATGATGATGATGATAATAATAATAATAATAATAATAATAATAATAATAATAATAGCACTTTCTCATATATGAATGGAAAATAGTGTATTTAAAGCAATCATTGGGTGAATCCAGAACAACGAAAAAATATTTTCTCGATTAGGCCTACTCTGTATTTATATTATAATTTGAAAACAGAGTAGGCCTAATCAAGAAAATATTTTTTCACCGTTCTGAATTTTTTATGGGTAATTTTATATTTCCTATATTTTCAATCTTTCGCTACTAATTCTATTAGAGATTTGAAAAATTCCCGTTCGGCATATTCTCTATTTCTGGCACTATGTGCTAAGTGTTTGTTGTTTTGGGTTACTATGGTAACGCGGTGAGTATCAACCAATAGCATTTCTTTTTCCTCTTCCATATTTGTTCCGTTTGAATATCAAGTATGAGAAATATACGAATCAAAATCCTTTTCGCCTGAAACTCCGTTCCTTTACATCGGTCATAATGTCGTGGTGAAAAGCAAAACACCTGTGATACAACTGCTTTCCCCCGCGCGCCGGTTAAAATACCAGCTGTAGCTACTAATATTATCGATGCTGGTGAAACCGGTCACAGAGAAATTTTAACTTTGCATCGTAAAGGACAACATTCTATTTTATTTTATTTTTGCCAAATAGACATTGGGGACCACTCCGGATGAGGAATCGCCCATTTTCGTAGTCATCTACGAAACAACATAAATATTTTTAACAAGAAAATGTACATTAATATTAAGCATGATGATTATGATATGGGTAGTTATGAGTAGAGTCCGGATGTTAGGCACTTAAAAACTTCAAAATAGACAGGCAAAAAGGCACTAAAAATCATTAATATAGGCACGAAAAATCAAAATAGGCTCTTACAAAAAATGGATACAACATACATTTTTAGAATAGATTTTAGAATAGGAGAGATTTATTTAGCCTGGTGGAGTTAAGGCCATGTGGCTTTCTCTTCCACTCACCAGAACAAACATATGTTACATATGAATACAAAAAAAATTACAATAATAGTCATATTAAACAGGACAAACACATGTTACATATGAATACAAAAAATTACAGTAATAGTCATATTAAACAGGACAAACATATGTTACATAAGGACAAACATATGTTACATATTTTTACAGCCTTACGTAAAGAATATAAACATATCCAATCAATAGTATACGAAGATATCAGAGATTATTTTGGAACTTGATTTGCCTTTTTACAAAGAGAATACTTACGTTTTGCAGTGTGTACATGCTGCGAAACATGGTACTTCTTCGCGCAATTCTCTGAAATTTTACACACTTTGCGAAACAATATTCAATCGTCACTTGTGAATAATTCCGCACCAAATTCTTTCACGAAATTGGTCAGTTTGTCCATTCTTTAGGCATCGTGAAACAACTGTTCTAAAGGGGGAAAAAAAAAGCCACATACACTTGTCGCACCACTTTATCATTAAAGAGCACCTGTCCGTGAACGAGGACTACAGACTGAATTCAATGTTATCAACATAAAAAATAATATTGTCAGTCAATTAAAAGTTTCTATGCAATGATATGTGTCATGAAGTTTGTCCATTTCATTTAATTTAATTGAAATACTAAGTTAATTTGGAGAAAAGAATGGCAAATAGGCATTTATAGGCATTGTAAGGTAATATAGGCATTTGTAGGCAAAATTAACTTCTTGGAAAACAACTTTGGGGTCATCGGTATGAACTTATATGAAGTCACTCTTACAATATCTATAATAAATAACTGTAGGCATTTTCCCTAACATCCGGTCTCTAGTTATTAGCCATCTATACCCCAAATGGATCCATACAGTAGCACTTCTATCATCCCCACCCAATAACTCACTGTCCCCCAGGATAATTTAAATCCTGACTGTCGTGTGGTCGAGATTTTCCGGCTACATTCGGTCTCTATATACAGTTCTCCGTATCAACTTCTTTCTTCCCAACTTTACTCCAAACATTCATATTACTCCTTGGTTTCCTCTCCTATACTATCCTATTTCTATGACTTTTAACCCTTTTCTACATCGTTTATCCAATTTTTCCAAAACACGATGCCTTATTAGTTCCATGTAAAATTCTGCTCTGAGCGTACTCTAGTTCCCACTCATGAATAAATTGATTACATTGACTATTTAACTCATGCCCCAAATGGGAGTCAATGACCAATCACGTTTCAATGATTTCTGTTTTACAACCAATCAGAGTCGTGTTTCACCGAATATTTATCAGTGTTATAATTACCATATTAAAGAAAGCTCCTCCTTACAATATTGCGTTCCTTTGGCAATAAATAGTATGATCTGGTTGCAGTGATAAACAAATGAAGCAGTAGAAGCGTACCTATCGTTTCTCATTTGTTTTCAAACATCGCCGTTTACATTAAATATATAAATATTTTAAAATAACTATAGTTAAATAATGATTTGTGAGTAAACAGCTTAATTTTATTCGTTAAATAGTCCTAACAAATGCCACTCTTGATTTCCAAATTCTCTAGATAAATTCACTCCTCACTTCGTGAGTCGTGAATTTATCGATAATTTGGAAATCACTCGTGGCATTACTTATGAAAAATGTTGTCCCATATTTGAGGAATTTCGGGTAATTTGGACCCCTGTTTTGAATTTTTTTCTTATTTTAATTGAGGGATTTGGATTTTGTTTAGTTACAGTGATTATTATCATTAGTGTTGTAAGTATGAAATAACATTGTCATTTTTTTTCAAATATGGAAACATCTTCATAATTTATAAACTGTTTTACACTACAAGAAAGGTTCACTTTAACCTTTATATTAAAGTAAAGTGGACCATAGAGTCCATCCTAGCTTTTAGTCTATTTTTAAGTTTATTTACTCTATTAATTTATACAGACAGACACAGATTAATCTGACTATTTAACTCATGCCCCAAATGGGAGTCAATGACCAATCACGTTTCAATGATTTCTGTTTTACAACCAATCAGAGTCGTGTTTCACGAAATATTTATCAGTGTTATAATTACCATATTAAAGAAATCTCCTCCTTTTTAATATTCTGAACAGGTCTGACCATTATTTTGCAGTGACTGAGCCTATAAGAAATACGGCTACCAGATTGTATATATAGTGCACATAGTGCTTGCAGGAGTTAATATAAAACATTTGTAGCAATTTATTATACCACCAAAAAAAGAAACCACTGTTTGCACTTACTTAAATGTATTTTTTCCCAGGTAATAATCCAGAAAAATATAATTGTCATAATTTACATCATACGACATCAGAAATGAATTAATATACAGTTTGATGTGTTTCATTTTTTCTCCACTAGAGAGCATTCTCACAATATTGCGTTCCTTTGGCAATAAATAGCATGATCTGGTAGCAGTGATAAACAAAAGAAGCAGATGAAGCGTACCTATCGTTTCTCATTTGTTTTCAAACATCGCCGTTTACATTAAATATATAAATATTTTGAAATAACTACAGTTAAATAATGATTTGTGAGTAAACAGCTTAATTTTATTCGTTAAATAGTCCTAACAAATGCCACTCTTGATTTCCAAATTCTCTAGATAAATTTGAAATCACTCGTGGCATTACTTATGAAAATATTTATGACTGATCATAATTAAAAAGCATTGATATTTATTTTTAATGTTTTGAAAAGTGATTGTTGATTATAACATTCACACTTCATTCAACTGCAGAAGCGACGGTATTCGGTTTAGTAAAATTACAAGGATATTAAATAAAATTAAGTGAATGGTATTTGCATATAGCATCCTCATTGATAAAATATACGGTTTCGTGTAAAGTGGACTCAGTGGTTCCACATTAACAGAATTCCTTTGTTATGTTTAATTATTTTATACAGCCACCATGTCACATAATATCAAACCAAACCCGTCAGTATATTAAAACAGCATCTACATAATATATTTATGAGTTTTTTCAACATTTGTAATATTCAATAGCAGAAATTACGAATTGATTCTTAGCTTGAAAAACTTTTAAAGTGGACATTTTCATAAATATCACTAATGTACTTATTAATCGAGTTGCAGATAATTTATAATTGTTATGACATGTATAATTTAACTCTGGTGAAGTGGAAGAGAGGACCTTACGTCTCCTCCATCAGGAAAAATAAATAAACCATTAACTTATTGATATGATTTTATCCCCACTATTCTGTACGTACAAATTTTTACTTTAGCGTGGGGGAGAGAAGAAGTGACAGGAAGTATGTTATATTGGCATACTAATCAAACGGAATTCGGATTCTTAAAGATGGCAAAAGGTAACAATTTTGTGATGACCTTTCGTTTTTAGATTATCGGCTCGTCTGGGTTATGTAAAACCCGACATGGAAAGTTAGAATGTTACACGAAATTCTCGTACAATGTCTTATTGTACTGCAACAATGCTTCATTGTTCATCTAGATGGATATGTACAAATGTGCTCCTTTGTTGCTTGTGTCATGTGATACCTTGTTCCGTATTTCCTTTTGATAACTCGTTAGCAACAAAAAGAACCCATGTTTAGAGCTCTGTTCACACCATCTCGCCAAGTCAACAAGTTGCTTTCTAACATGCAACATTTTAAACGAATCAGTGGCCAACTTTAAGAATAAATTTCAAAGTGGGGATTCCCATTATTTTTTAACCTAATATATTTTTCTTTAAATACCATATAATTTATTTATTGAAATCGGAAATGCATGGGCATATTGAGTTTTTCATTATTTTCTAAACATCATTACGGTAAACGGCAATACAACCAATTTTTGAGTGCTGGACGCTGACAATGTTTCCCTCCATCAATCCCTGTTCATCCTCGAATACCAAGCCTCCTGATATCTTCTTCTATTCCATGAAACCATCTCAATTTCGGTCTCTTTTCTTCGATTTCCTGCAGGTTTAAGTAGCGAGTTTTTTTTAATTGGATTGTCCCCTGCCATTCTAATAATATGGCCAACCCAACGTAATCTAGCTATCTTTATAAACTTAATGTCAGGGTCCATGAATATGGAATACAATTTATAATTCTATCTTATTCGTCACCTTCCATTTTAATTCATTGGTCCAAATATCCTCCTGATGACGTCACTCTCAAAAACCCTGAGTTATTGTTCATTACCTTTAGAGTGTGTCGAACACTAACAACCATATTTACGGACAGACCTGAATTCAGATTTATACAAAGTCAACTTAATATTTTAATTCATCAGATGTGATTTTAATGTGTTTTTGAGTGCATAATAGTATAGCTTATGTCCGCGCGGCCATGAACCTACTGGTTCGATAGTGCTAGTGAGTTAGTTAGTTAGTTAGTTATATTCGTTACATATAATTATTCCAACCTCAACGATTTCAAAATTACATTCAAAACTATTTTCCGAAATATTAATATCTGGCCACTTATTGCTTATGTAAAAATAATCAGTTGAAAGTCCTCTCTGTCATCTGTATAATTCTGACCCCGATAGTTTGGATAAACGTTACCCAAAACAGACCCCATCCCGGTTGAATTAGGCTCTGTGATACCGAGTGAGGCGACGTGGCGGGTCTGTTTTACGAATATTCTGATGTTTCGTTAATTCTGTTTTCCTCATGATTCGAAGTTGTATATTCGGGATCTATATTGGCTTTGTCACGATGTTTAGGTTATATTTATGTCAAATTCAAACTTTCTTTTCCTCCATATTTTACATAATCTTTTTTCACCAAGATTCTCTCTGTCTCTGTCTGTCTGTCTGTCTCTCTCTCTCTCTCTCTCTCTCTCTCTCTCTCTCTCTCTCTCTCTCTCTCTCTCTCTCTCCAATTTATAGTCGTCCACCTCTGTAGTCTCGAGGTAGCGTAACTGCCTCGTACGCAGCGGGTTCGGGTCCGGATTTGATTCTCTATCAGGGCAAGTTACCTGGATGGTAATATTTTTGAGTTTTTTTTCCTCACGTATAAGCCAAACTTCAGGAACCTTTAAAGCCCAAGCGGCCCCCCAACATCATATGGGCATAATAATCATCATTATCTTATTCGTCATATTTAGTATGAAAGTGTGTGTGAATGGTGTGTTTCGTCTTAATATTTTGTTGTCATGAAGGAGACCCTGACATCGAACTGATCTCTCATTCGGGGAGGCCCTCCATGACCTTGTGTGGGTAATGAAGTATGCGTGTGATCCATAGTTAAAATCCCTCTCCCGACAATCGTGTCGATATAAGGCCCGGGTAGCGTGTGGCACGTGAAACTATCTACAAGTTTAGAAGCAAAACTGTGTTAATGGAATTGAATATATATAGTTGCCAATTACAATTAAAACAGTAATTTGATAGTTTTTGTTTTTTATTATGATAGTGTATCATTTCCTAACAATTCCTTCTGTCTATACTTAGCTGCCAATTAACCATTAGGGTCGGCCGAAAAAAAAATATTTCGAAGTTGTAATAGCGTGGAAAAGTTGCGAATTATATAGTTAAAAAAAAATATCAAAATCGGCTGACATCTTCCGGTCGCGCAAAGGCTCTGACGTTTGGCAAAATGTGGAGAAAAAAAGTCATTTTTGCAATTATTTCTTTTTTTTTTGCTATTAGATAGGTATTCCTGATCTTTGCTAAGCAGGTTTATGTCTGTCTGTGGGATCTGATAATCAATACTCTGGAAATTATAATAATAATAATAATAATAATAATAATAATAATAATGTTTTATTTATTCTGGCAGAGTTAAGGCCATAAGACCTTCTCTTCCACTCAACCAGCACAAATACAAATAAATATTTGACAAATATGGAGATATACACTATACTAATTATAAACAATTAAAGATACATTAAATGTAGCAATGTAAATTTCAGGTACAAACAACATTTTATACGATAACAACAATAATAATAATATGATGATAATAATAATAATAATAATAATAATAATAATAATATAATCCATCCATAGTAATTCTGCCCGAAGGCAGGTCCTTCACAGCAATCATAGCATTTTCATGCTATGCTTGCAGCTTTACTAGGGAATTGTGTAGGTGTGGTAGCTTCCCGTTGCTTTTCCACATCGGCGAAGGATGATGATGATAATGATAATGGTAAGGATGATAATGATAAGGATGGTGGCCATATGATTTCGGGGACCGTTTGGGCCTTAAAGTTTTCCTGACATTTGTCTTACAGGTGAGGAAAAACCCCGATAAAAACAGCACCCAGAAAAACTGCCCCGACCTGTGATCGAACCCGGGCCCGCTGCGTGACAAGGCAGCACGCTACCTCGAGACCACAGCGGTGGACAATAATATAATAATGATAATAATAGTATAATGATGATGATAATAATAATTATTATTATAATAATAACAGTATGAATATGATAAATTATACGAGAAACACCAATTAATATATATATATATCTTACACTGGGTAATGATGAAGTCGAGGTTAGAGCAAATATAAATTTAGATTTCTTTTAAAAGTTGCCAATGTCCGGCAGCCCCTTATTTCTTGTGGTAGGGAATTCCAGTAGCGAGAAGTGAAGATAGTATATGACATGGAGTGATGTGATGTCCTATGTTGCGGTATGCATTTATCAAATACCAAAAATGCTTAAAAATATTACTTGTTCATTATTCTGGCAAAATTTTGAGCTTATGCGCGACCGGAAGATATCAACTGATCTAAACCAAATTAAAACACAATGTTTTTAGGCTCTATTTGAAGACGTTACAAACTATTACATTACGAAAATGTCTAATTATAATATTAATGAAATAATCTCAAAAATGAAGTTTTTTTTTTCATATGTTGTCAAACTTTGGAGCCTTTGCGCGACCGGAAGATATCAATCGATTTTGATATATTTTTTTCTTTTCTTTTGTCTATATAATTCGCAACTTTTCCGCGCTATTACAACTTCGAAATAAAAAATTAGTTTTTTTCGGCCCACCCTATTAACCATATCTTAAAGTATTTCCCTGAAGGTAGTAATGTGACATAGGAATGTCAAATTTAATTTCCGCGTCCGAAATAATTTGGTACACCTATGCTAGTATAAAATTAAGAAATTGTTTTATAAACATTGAAAAACTAAAAGGGAAAAATTAATATGATGGGGTATCAGCTTTTTAATGACACTGCGTGTTCCTATGTAATAAGCTAACGAAGCACCTTAACTGAAAATATATAAACTACTATTATTCCAGTTATATTATATGGATGCAAAACACGATCTCTTACTTTAAGGGAGGAAAGCGATTACCAGTATTTGAGAATAAAGTTGTTAGGAAAATGTTTGGACGAAAAGGGAGATGAATAGACTCGTGGATGGAGAAGAATACACCTTACTTCTAAAACGTAGGAAGTCTAATTGAACTAAATTTTCAAGAGAGCATTAAAACATTTTTGACATTGCTTATCATTTTTGTAATTATATTAAGAAATAAGAACTGTAATGAGAACGTGAGAACAAGAGGACTGGAGGACATGGAGTGGATGGATAGGGACGAGTGGAGAAGGAAAATAAAACTTTAGGGGCAGAAAGATGTGTAAACATAAAAAAGTACCATACATAACACTTATTAATTTCCAATTTTGAATATAAGCATTCAAAATGAGACATTAAAACATATTTACAAAATAATAAGTAATGTAAAAAAAAGTTTTTATGCTTTTTCTGAAAATTTTGTTAAATTAGACTTACGAGGTTTGAGAAGTAAGGTGACTATATAATATTGATATATGTGATCTTTATGAGAAATAAGACGTAATAAGAGCACTTACGTCTCGTAGATAGCGATAGACAGGCTAAGTGTCACAAATGGGTTATAAATGAGTGGAATAAAAACTCTGGTTGGAAAACTAGAGAGTATGCGCCTAGTATACAGAATTATATGGGATAATAATATTAACCATGATTTTAAGGGGATGAATTATGCTGGGAATAATAATTGGAAAGCGTTACCTCAGTATAGATACATATGGAGATCATAATAGTTAATACCTGTTAAGAAACACGTTGTGCGACTTACATTCTTACATCGTGTTTAATACAAAGTATTGATAAAGAAAGTAACTCGTGTACTAATTCTGGAGATTTGAGAAGATAACTAGACAGCTCTATTCGGTATGTCAATGATGTATGTGCAAACAAGAAGTTGAGGGACTTTGAATACCCCAAACGCATTAATTCAACAGTGTATCTTGTTTAGGTTTCTACCGTTCCTTCGGTATCTTTATTTAGGTTTCCTAAATTGCACTCTATGGAGTCTTGATATCTTTCAAACTCCATAGGGAACATTCTCTGTCAACTTTGACAATATTCCGAACTATTTCCTTTCTGTTATATAATAATTATTTCAAGAAACACTCAATATAAAATTTGAAATAAATGTTTAAGTTTTACACGAAGAATAACTATTATTAATAAAAAAACCTCTGGCGGCACTATGAACCTGGGATCGACTCAGCCTCTAACGGAAATGAGTGACAGACGCTTGTTCTAGGGGTAAAGGCGGCCGTCACGCAGGGCTGACAACCCGGCTGACTTAAAGTGCCGATTGTCTAGAAAAAGTGGGAGCCTTAACCTCCTACTACCCCAAGGGCCTCTGGGCCTGTTGTGGGATCACTTTACTTTTAATATAAAAACATTAATTAATTATCAAACATCGCAGGTTGCTTCACAGATGAGCAAGCAAGGAATAAATAAAATACACTTTTATCAAAATTTGTTGAAATGAATTATGCAATTTTAATTTTTCTTACTTATTTCTACGAGGATATATCATCATCATCATCATCATCATCATCCAGGGATTAAGCCTGTTGGCTCGTTCCGGTTTCATGAAAGCTAGAATTGTTAAAATTGTTCAGACCATCTTCTGTGTGGGCATCCAACATTTCTCCATTTAACCCCTAAATTGACAATGTTTCCTATATGATACGTTAATTGGTTTAAATAATGTAATATTTTATAATAAAAAATATGAAAATGAACGAGAAGAAATTACTTAAATGTATGACCAATTGCAAAATGTACTTAATGACAGTTATGCTTGAATTCGTTTTCACCTCGGTCCGCCAAATTTAAATAACTTACTGGGAGGTATTTGGTGTTTTGCCAATTTAAGGGTTATAAACTCGTCATCATCATATTCGTTCACGAATTAAGGCCATTTGTTGACCTGTTTCGCCCTTAATAGAAATACCATCCAGAAGTACTTTGAGTAAACATCCTGGTCTTCTTCTTTTTAAAAGTAGATAGTTTAACTTTTATTTGGGTATACTGTAATCGGGTCAGAAAAAATGTGAAAAATAATTACTTTTACTTTTGGAAAAACCATTAATTTTGTATCATTATTACTGTACGTCAACCAAGAAGAACTTACTTACTTACTCACTGGCACTATCGAACCCGTAGGTTCATGGCCGCACGGACATAAGCTCTCCATACATCCCTATCCCAAACCAATGCTTTCCAATCATTCCCTGTATAATCCACCTCCCTCAAATCATAGTTAATGTTATTCTCCCACCTCATTCTTGGTCTACCAACTGGGCGTTTTCCCTCTGGCTTTCCTACAAGAAGCCTCCATGCAAGTCTTTCACTCCCCATACGTGCAACATGTCCTAACCAAGAAGAACTCGTACTTTAAATCTGTATACTTGTGTAACTTCCATCTTGTGTAATAATACAAAAAAATATATATCGATAAAATAGGCTATTAAGTGCAGTCTAGATTAGTATTTTTTAATTTTTCTATTCAATAATCTAAACCTTGTAAAGTTTTATTTTATTTTTAACACAATCAATAGTTTGACTGTAATCGTGCTCAATTTTAAGTATATTTATGGAAACAAAGCTTTAGCTGTGGCGTGAATTCAGGGGGAGTAACTGAAGCACTGCTTCGATAATAATTTAGATCACACGATTAGTCAATTATATCTCGATAATGCCATCACATTTCTTCGAAATATATACGTATAAAACTACACTTTTTTAATACGTTTTATTATCGTTTTGAGCATTGGTGATCGAGTCGAAGCAATTTTACTCACGCATGTGATGATTGGCAACAGAAAGTTTCGCGTACCTCTCTCATGTGCTGTGTTAGTTTTTTATAGCTACAAATGAAGCTCGCTTCGAATTTGTGTTATCTTGCGCGCATCTTAACCTACTATAATAATAATAATAATAATAATAATAATAATAATAATAATAATAATAATAATAATAATAATAATAATAATAATAATAATAATAATAATTAATAATAAAAATAATAATAGTTGTAGTAGCTTTATTTTACCTGGCAGAAGTAAGGCCTTTAGGCCTTGTCTGCCACTCAACCAGGTTTTAAAAATACAAAAAAAAAACATATGGTTACATATAAATTACAATTAACATAAGCATGTTTTAAATATAACAAAATTACTATTTATAATGCATTTTGATTTACTCTAAATTTAACGAATTAAATAGATAATATGTACAAGATATATAAAAAACGAAAAACAAATTGTTAATGACATAGTATAAATTTAAATAAATAGAGAAAAATTAATTATTAGACAACCGGTAACTGTATAAGCGTGACTTAAAAGTGCCAAGTGTGCGGCAACCCTTGATATCTTGAGGAAGGAAATTCCAGGAGCGGGCAGAGGCTACTGTGAAGGAAGTAGAATAAGAGGAAATGCTATGAAGAGGAATTGTTAGCAGACTGTTATCATGTGACCTGGTGTCAATATTGTGATAAGAGGATAATTTCTCAAATCTCGACGCCAGGTAAGTAGGAATGTTGGAATTCAGAAGCTTGAAAAGTAGTGAAAGAGAGAGCAATTTACGTCTGTCAGTAAGACGGAGCCAAGAGAGGTTATTAAATGTTCGGAAATATGGTCATAACGGCGGATATTGTAAATGAATCGAACGCAAGCATTATGAACACGCTGCAGTCTCTGCGACAAGTCATAGTTTAGATCATTATATATCCACCCATAGTAATTCCGCCCGAAGGCAGGTCCTTCACTGCAATCATAGCATTTTCATGCTATGCTTGCAGCTTTACTAGGGAATTATAGGTGTGGTAGCTTCCCGTTGCTTTCCACACCGGTGAAGGATGATGTTGATGATAATGATAAGGATGATTATGATGGCCATATGATTTCGGGGGCCGTTTGGGCCTTAAAGTTTTCCTGACATTTGTCTTACAGGTGAGGAAAAACCCCGATAAAAACAGCACCCAGAAAAACTGCCCCGACCGGGGATCGAACCCGGGCCCGCTGCGTGACAAGGCAGCACGCTACCTCGAGACCACAGCGGTGGACTATCATTATATATAATGTCACAATAATCGAAGGGTGGCAACACAAGATTCTACACAAAGATTTGTTTTAACGAAACTGGGAGTACATTCTTTAAACGTCTAAGATAATGTAAGATGGAGGTGAAGTTTACATAAAGAGAATAGCAAGAAACCATAGGTGAACTTTGAAACTTTTCGGCACTGACTCAATGCTAAACAAAAATTATCAGCATTTTAATATGTTAATGTCATTAGAGTCTGTAATTTATGTATTTCAAAAGGAATCTCGAAATTATAGCAGAGGAAAATATACTCTTGTAATAATATTTCAATTGAGTCCACCGCTGTGCCTTGTCACGCGGCGGGCCCTAGTTCGATTCTCGGTCGGGACAATATTCTTGGGTGAGTTTATTTCGGGGTTTTCCTCACCTGTCAGACAAATGTCAGGAAACATTACGGTCCAAACATTCCCCCGAACATCATCTGGCCATCATTATCATAAGTAATGTCACTTCGTGAGTCGTGAATTTATCGATAATTTGGAAATCAAGAGTCGCATTTGTTAGGACTATTTAACGAATAAAATTAAGCTGTTTACTCACAAATCATTATTTAACTATAGTTATTTTAAAATATTTATATATTTAATGTAAACGGCGATGTTTGAAAACAAATCAGAAACGATAGGTACGCTTCATCAGTTTCTTTTGTTTATCACTGCAACCAGATCATATTATTTATTGCCAAAGGAACGCAATATTGTAAGAATGCTCTCTAGTGGAGAAAAAATGAAACACATCAAACTGTATATTAATTCATTTCTGATGTCGTATGATGTAAATATGACAATTATATTTTTCTGGATTATTACCTGGGAAAAAATACATTTAAGAAAGTGCAAACAGTGGTTTATTTTTTTGGTGGTATAATAAATTGCTACAAATGTTTTTATATTAAACTCCTGCAAGCGCTATGTGTTGACATCGTTGCACTGTATATACAATCTGGTAGCCTTATTTCTCACAGGCTCAGTCACTGCAAAATAATGGTCAGACCTGTTCAGAATATTAAAAAGGAGTATGGTAAATTTAACACTGATAAATATTTCGTGAAACACGACTCTGATTGGCTGTAAAACAGAAATCATTGGAACGTGATTGGTCATTGACTCCCATTTGGGGCATGAGTTAAATAGTCATCTTTATCATGTTCGCTTCGTTAGTTTAAGTTTAGGATTAAGGCCTCTCCTTGACGCATCGTTTCCATCTTCATCACCTATTATATATCATCGGGGCAGCGTAACTCCGCCTTCCAGAGGCCTCAACTTGTGAAGTGGGTTACAATAACGCCGATGCCAGGAGAGAATTCCAGTGAGAATTCCAATTGACAACTTAGCAGCTTTGAATATAAAATAATATTTCAATTGAAGCACACCTATTTTAAGAATTAGGAAGAAGGGACAGTTTGAGAAAGTGGTTACCAAATTTGCTTCCCAGTAGAGAAATATAGAATTTCCGCTGATCTTGGCGCAGATAACACTGAGCAACAAAAAATAAACTTTTCTTTTTGTCTCAGAAAGTCAAATATGTGATTCTGATAGTATTTTTCTCCTGAATTTAAATATGATATCGGTTTTTCTCCATCACGCAAGGTTTCCGAGAGACAGAAATTTATAATTTCAAACACTTTAATATTTTGTACATTCGTAACCACACAATATTCGAACATTCGGACTCACCTAGAAAGTAAGAAATGACGATTCTCTGCTATATTTCGCTTTTGGAGCATCCCTCTTGATGGTCCAACAATAATCGGCCAGCATATTAGGATTCCATTTGCCTTGATATCTCTTTTCCATAGCTAAAATCTCCTGAGTTAGCTCATTTGGTTTTATTTTACAATGGGCAAATGGTCGAAAAAAGTTTATTAAAAATAATTATTTAAATCCATTAATTGAAATTGAAATAAAACAAAACTGTGGGTGATGGAGAAATTCCGAATACATATTATTTGAAAACACGCTAAAAAACTACATTGAGTACAACTATTGGTACTCATGAGACAAAAAATCATGTTGACCAGTGCAATCAGCTAAATTGTCAAAGGTGAATTATTTGATACAACATTTTGATTATTGGCGGTTTTAATATAATTATAATGTGGTATTAAGCTAAATTATTGTAATGAATTTTTAAATTACTAGCAGTTTCGACTTCTATCAAAGAAAATCTATCCATACAATTTCTATTGTTCAGTTAAAGAATGTAATATTCAGTTCTTCGGCCATCTGAATGATCGGCGCACGCCACTGAGGCTTGCATACACTAGTCACTTGTGAGCTGCGCCCAAGTCTGATATTTTAAATTCTTTTATGTTACGAAGTCAGGAAACGTCATGCATTTTTGTAAACTTAGCTGTATTTTCCGACGTTCATATTATGTTTCTTCTATGAAATACTTGGTTGATATTTTTCTAAAAAAACCTCTTGCATACACCGTTTCCCATCTCCTTTCTTGTAAACATATCAAATTATTTCCTCTTTCTGAATTTCTCACTAAAGACTTGCTTTCAAGATTCTATTCCACTTCCACGACGTCATTACTTGATTTTCCGTATAAAATCCTCAAGGCTGATTCACTTATTTCTTTCGAATACAAAGTGAAACGAATTCCAATACATTTCTTTAACATAATTTGTCACATTATGAAATACTTTTTTATTTGGAAATTATAATAATAGACACATCATCTCGCTTTCATACTTTATTCTCTATGGTGAAGTAAAAACTAGATCTGAATTCAGCGAAATATTAAACGTAACGTACCACAGAACATCTCATTTGTCTTCCTCTTTCAATATCTCACTTTTCCGTCATTAGAATTCGCTACCAGTAGGGATCAGAAGCTGCCTGTCAATGTCCAATTTAAAAGAAAAAGACAAAATAATTTTCGGAAGCTCTACTATTGTGTCACTTTTATTGTAAAATCACAAGTTATTTGATAAATTACCCATAATTTATACATATATTTGTAACCATTGCAGCATTCAAAACAACTGTATTTATTTCCTGTCAGTAGTAGGCCTATATAATAATATTTCAAGATTTAATTACAGTGTATACATGCAACTTATATATTATCTTACTTCATTGGTTGAATGAATGGCCTTAATCCTCCCAGTTTAAATAAAGTAAGAATTATTATTTTTTTAATGCCACCAGTATTATCCTTTTTGACATTCTAGTATTCTCTCCTGGCAATGGCGTAATTGTAACCCACTTCTGAGGTTGAGGCGCCTGAAAGGCGGGGTTACGTTGCCCCGTTGATATGATGAGTCATGGTGATAATAGTGGTGCGCCAGGAGAGTCCCTAATCCTAAGCTTAATCTAAGATGAATATGAATGATGATCATTGCGATGGCCATATGATTTCGGGGACCGTTTGGGCTTTAAAGTTTTCCTGACACCTGCCTTACAGGTGAAAAAAACCCCGATAAAACCTCACCCAGAAAAACTGTCCCGACCGGGGATCGAACCCTGGCCCGCTGCGTAACAAAGCAGCACGCTACCTCCAGACCACAGCTGTGGACGTTATTATTATTATTATTATTATTATTATTATTATTATTATTATTATTATTATTATTATTATTATTATTATTATTATTATTATTATTATTATTATTATGCGGCTCCGTGACGCAAGCGGTTAGAGGCTCACCTTTCACCGCTAGGGTCCCGAGATCGAGTCTCGGTCACACCATATGGGTTTTGTGGTGGACGAAACGGTGCTTGGGCAGGTTGTTGTCGAGATTTTTCCCGTATTCCCCTGCCACAATTTCATTCCACCATTTCTCCATACTCATCTGAACCATTTAAATTCATCGCTCCTGTGATGGTGCGTCAGGCCCACTCAGCCGTATACTCTTGTAATTCGCAGACCTCTATATATATAGAGGTTCATCTCATCCCATCCCTCGACCCGCCCCTGAGTTAGACACGAGTTGAGGATATTTATTATTATTATCATTATTTTTATGATTATTATTATTATGATTATTATTATATATTATGTAGTTGTCAACAAAATATCAGAAAAAGGGTTTGAAAATCAACGAAAACAAAACAGAGTATTTAACAAATGACCCAGATGAATTATATATAGATGGGATAAAGCTAAAGAAGAGTGATAGCTTCTGTTATTTTGGATCAATTGTAGAGAAAGGTGGAACATCAAATAAAGAAATAGCAAAAAGGATTAATAATGGAAGAAAAACTATAGGAATGTTAAACTCTATAATATGGAGTAAAAACATCATCAACAGAACAAAACAACTAATTTATAAATCCATACTATAAAGTAAAATGTTATATGGATCGGAAGTTTGGACAATGACACAACTTGTCAACAGAATATTTGCAGTTGAAATGGATTTCTGGAGAAGAGCTGCCAGAAAATCTCGACTGGAAAAAATTAGAAATACAGAAATTATAAAATGGATTTATGCAGAAAGAAGTATAATGGATGAGATTGAACACAAAAGTCACGCAAGAAGAATGCAGGATGGAAGACTACCAAATGCAGTATATGCATGGAAAATTGAAAGAAGGAACAGAAAAGGAAGACCAATAACAACCTGGAAGAATAACATTCAAAATTCAATGAGGAAATTTGATGTAACCGATGAAGACACAGAGGACAGAGAACGATGGAAAACTTTAATGAAGGGAAATCTGTGAATGTTTGTTGCAAACTGATAATCTATAGGTCCGTAGCCATTCATATGTATTTATTTTTAATTCATGTTAATTGCTGTGATTGGTTTGAGAAAACCCTCAATGATGAGGAAAATTCTCAAATAATAAAAAATAATTATTATTTTGTCATAAGAATAATTAAGTCTTATACACTAGGTCGGAACAGGTTCCTGGGTGAGGTTTTTTTCAGAGTTTTTCCTCACTTGTAAGACAAATGTCAGGACGCTTAGGGCCCAACGGTACCCGAAAATCATGGGGCCATCATCATCATCATCATCCTTATCGTTACCATCATCTTTCACTGGTGTGGAAAGCAACGGGAAGCTACCACACCTGTAATTCCCTAGTAAATCTGCAAAGCATAGCATGAAAATGTTATGATTGCAGTGAAAGACCTGCAGAATTACTATGGATGGATATGTAGTATTATTACACAAGATGGAAGTTACATAAGTGGACATATTCAAATTACTTATTATTCTTGGTTAAGATAAAGTAATGAAAACGTTAACTTCAGTTGCAATTGAATGATTTTTGCAAGAGAAAAAGTACTTATTTCTCACAATCTCTTTGATCCGATGGTCGGCATTAATGCAAATCAAATAAAAATAAATAAATAAATAAAATATTTTGCGCACGATTTTTTGTTTAATTCATGTACACCGAGGAATTTGTATTTTATACATAATAATGATTTAGACTTGAAGAATATCAATGGACGGAAAACTATATAACTATCTAACTCAACGGAACTATCCAAATCGGAAGGCCACACGAAAAAAAAAGTGACATATACCTAATTCCAAGCTAATATTTTGAAATCAATCCCTTCATGATTGTCGGCCGCGGTGGTCTTGTGGTTATGTTCATTCCATCTGGTCCTGAGGGTCGTGGGTTCAAACGAGGCCATAGTCGATGGAATTTTATGATGGAAAACCCAAGAATCAAGTCCTCTGGGAGAAATTTTAAGCGTTGTGTCTTAATCTGAAGATTTTCGGACTCGTAAAAGAAGCTCAAGTGTGAATAAAAATATCTGTGAGCAAAATATAATCGACATTCATCCATCCGAGTAATATCTATGTTTTCTACTAGGTGGCTACTCGAGGCGATATACTAACCACATGTCCCTCGCAGATATCTGAAATAAGCGCAACTAAATTAGTCTGGTTAAGAGATTTCCCACTAAGGAATCACCCGTATCCTCTAGGGGATGAACAGTCAGTCGATCATCCCTGCATAATTTATTTACCTCAAATTATGTTTAATGTTTTCTCTCCCACTTCATTCTTGTACAATCTACTGGGCGCTTTACCGTTGATTTTCATATAAAAAGTTTCCGCGCTCCTATTGCAAATTCCCAAACTTTTCTAACATTTCCCGCCCCTACGAGACCGTAATAGTATTCCTTACACTTACTCACCTGGCACGATCGAACCCGAATGTTCAATGGCCGCGCGGACCATAAGCTCTCCATACATCCCTATCCTGAGCTAATGCTTTCCAATCAAATTCCTGTATAATCTACTTCCCTTACATCATAGTTAATGTTGTTCTCCCACCTCATTCTTGGTCGATACCTAACTGGGCGTTTTTCCCTCTGGCTTTCCTACAATAAGCTTCCATGCACGGGTCTAGACATCTGCCCCATACTACCGCACCAGGTCCTGCCCAGCGCAGTCTACGAGAATTAACTGGTCTTCTTATTATCTGGCTTCCTATAAAGACCATGTAGTTCATTGTTATGTAGTCTTCTCCATTCACCTGTCTGTTCATCTCTCTTTGGTCCAAAAATTTTCCTAAGAACTTTATTCTCAAATACTCGTAATCTCCCCTTCCTCCCTTAAAGTAAGAGTCCATGTTTCGCACCCATATAATATAACTGGTAGAATAATAGTTTTATATATCTTCAGCTTAACGTTTTGAAAGGAGTTGGGACATCAAAAGTCTCTGCAATGCATAATAGCATGCATTTCCAGAATTGAGTCTATGTTTCATTTCTTTGTGCATCTCATTCCTATTTGTGATTATTGTTCCTAGGTATTTGAATTCAGCCACTTCCTCAAAATTTCCCTCATTTGTCATTAGCTGTCCATTCCCATTATATACTGAATTTCTACGTGTGACCATATATTTGGTTTTACTGATATTTACTTCCAGTCCTAATTTCTTAGTGTTACTCAATAGTGTGTGCGTGTTGGCCTTTAGTATCTCCTCGCTATCGGCCAGTAGTACTACATCATCAGCATAAACTAACAGCTTATTAATACCATTGAGTTGTAAGCCTTCCTCATTCTCTAATATTATTATTATTATTATTATTATTATTATTATTATTATTATTATTATTATTATTATTATTATTATATCTGAATTTATATATAGATCATATTGCTTACCCCTGTCTAATTGTCTCCATTTTTTATGTGAACAACCACAATAACCCACCTTTGTGGTCCCGAGGTAACGTCATTGCTCCGTACGCAGCGGTCTGTGTTCGATCCCCCGTCTGGAGAAGTTTCCTGTTCGAGTTTTTTGTGGGAAAATCCCAGAACCTGTAAGACAAATGTCAGGAAACTTTAAGTCCCAAATGATCCCCGAACATTATCTGGCCGTCAGAATCATCCATATATCATTCGCCTTGTTTAATATGACTATATGAGTGAATGGTTTGTCTTGTGTTCAATGTTCATGTTGTCTCGGAGACATCGAGCTGATCACTCATCCGGGAAGGTTCTCCGTTTTCTTATGTAGTCAAAAACGTTACTGTGTGATCCAGAGTTAAAAATTTTCTCCCGACAGGTCGTGCCCTGTTAGACCCGGGTGACTTGGGGGCACGTAAAAGTAGGCCTACATATAAAGGGACAGGTTAAACTAAGATAAAATGAGAGAGAGAGAGGGGGGGAAGGAGAGAGAGAGAGAGGGAGAGAGAAAGAAAGAAAGAAAGAAAGAAAGAGAGAGAGAGAGAGAGAGAGGGAAAGAGAGAAAGAGAAAGAAATACTTTTCTTAGATATATTTGCATTTAATTTGCTTAGCTCTCAATTGGATTAAGTATTTCGTTATACAAGGTGAGTTTTAATTACACCGATAAAATGCAGGCACTTATTCCTCACTGTAAATGGAGGACAAAATATACTATAAATCCATCCATAGTAATTCTGCCCGAAGGCAGTTCCTTCACTGTAATCATAGCATTTTCATGCATTGCTTGCAGCTTTACTAGGGAATTGTAGGTGTGGTAGCTTCCCGTTGCTTTCCACACCGGTGAAGGATGATGATGATGATGATGATAATGGTGATAAGGATGATGATGGCCATATGATTTCGGGGACCGTTTGGGCCTTAAAGTTTTCCTGACATTTGCCTTACAAGTGAGGAAAAACCCCGATAAAAACCTCACCCAGAAAAACTGCCCCGACCGAGGTTCGAACCCGGGCCCACTGCGTGACAAGGCAGCACGCTACCTGGAGACCACAGCGGTGGACATTCTATGAATAAGTGTCCATAAATGCATCGTTGCAATGTTAGATGGCACTGACGAATGCCATTATTTTCTCGTCCCTCTTGCATGGCCTGCTAGATCATCGGAATTAAACCCCCAGGATTTTTACCTCTGGGGGTATTTGGAAAGTGTTGTGTATGCTGAACCAGTCCTTGATATGCATACCCTTCAACAGCGTGTCTACGTCGCCTGTGACGCTATTCGGAGAGAGGCCGGAACACGTGAAAGAGAGACGTAATCAATGATACGAAGTGTGAACGCGTGCATTAGGGCCTACATCACATGTTGTTACATAGATGCGATTATGCTATGTAATATGTGCCGGGACGATTTGTAGTCGTTGCATGCACATCGTTCATTTCCGGACATATGTTTATAGCACCTTCTTTCCTTCATTTCCAGTCAGGAATCAGTCCCTGAAGTTTGTCGGTGTAATTACTGTTCACCCTGTATAATTTCGATTCTAATGTATGAAAGTAAGGTATAACGAATACTGTTCAAATTGCCTGGTGAGATATTTCCTGACTGTGAAACAATCGACTCTCAATACACGTTTCGGAGGGACGTAAATTGTGATTTCCCCTTTAATATGAATTCTTCATTTATTCCGATCCAGTCTGTATATTTTTTCTCTAATTACTCAAATTCTAATACACCATCAAAACATTTTTTTCATTAAAATTGTGTAAACGATAAGCACGTATTCTGTTACACAAATTGTCAGCGCTTCGGTCAGCACGTGCTTTTTTTTTGTAGTCATACATGTATTTACAGTGAAATTAACCCGTGGGATTTGGCATTTCAAAATGTCGTTTGATCACAAAAATGACATAATGTTTTTCCGGCATATGATGGAATTCATCGTTGCATATGAAATACCATTAGAAGCATTTTTTTTAACGTAATGTTTCATGTATAGACAGATATTCATAAACCACTATAACAATGGTCATGATATAATAATAATGATGATATAATAATAATAATAATAATAATAATAATAATAATTGGTAGCCAAGAATGAGGTGGGAGAATTCATTAACTATGATTTGAGGGAAGTAGATTATAGAGGAAATGATTGGAAAGCATTAGCTCAGGATAGGGATGTATGGAGAGCTTATGTCCGCGCGGCCATGAAAATACGGGTTCGATAGTGCCAGTGAGTAAGTAATAATAATAATGATAATAAGAACAGTTAAGTCTCGTAGACTGCGATGGGCAGGACATGTTGTGCGTATGGGGAATGAAAGACGTGCATGGAAGCTTCTTGTAGGTAAGCCAGAGAGAAAACGCCCAGTTGGTAGACAAATAATGAGGTGGGAGAACAACATTAACTATGATTTGAGGGAAGTAGATTATACAGGGAATGATTGAAAAGCATTAGCTCAGGATAGGGATGTATGGAGAGCTTATGTCCGCCCGGCCATTAACCTACGGGTTCGATAGTGCCAATGAGTAAGTATGTATGTAAGTTTTGATAATGATAATACAATCCATCACAAGAAAAGCATAAATTAAGCGAATTTCACAGCTAATTACTTACTCTTACTTTTTCACTGGCACTATCGAACCCTTAGGTTCATGGCCACGCGGACATAAGCTCTCTATACATCCCTATCCTGAGCTAATGCTTTCCAATCATTCCCTGTATAATCTACGTCATTTTCAATCATAGTGTTTTAGATATTCGCCCACCTCATTCGTGGTCTACCAACTGGGCGTTTTCCCTCTGGTTTGCCTACAAGAAGCTTACATGCAACGTAATTAATTTCTCATAACGTGACACAGGCCCTGCCCATCGCAGTCTACGAGGCTTAACTGTTCTTATTATATCTAGCTTCCTATGAAGACCATGTAGTTCATTGTTATGTAGTCTTCTCCATGCACAGGTCTGTTCATCTCTCTTTGGTCCAAAAATTTTCCGAAGTACTTTATTCTCAAATACTCGTAATCTCCTTTCCTCACTTAAAGTAAAGAGTCCAAGGTTTAGCATCCATATAATGTCAATTGTAGAATAATATATATATTTTTTTTTCAATGCCACCTGTTTTTTTCATTCGACATTTCAGGTATTCTCTCCTGGCATTGGCGTATTGTAACCCACTTCTGAGGTTGGGGCGCCTAGAAGGCGTGGTTACACTGCCCCAATGATAAGATGGGTGATGTGAATGGGTGAGGACGGTTGAGTATGATGCGCCAGGAGAGGCCTTAAACCTGAACTTAATCTAATGATGTGAATATGATATGATGATAATGATGGCCAGATGATGTTCGGGGACCGTTTGGGCCTTAAAGTATCCTGACATTTGTCTTACAGGTGAGGTAAAACCCCGAAAAAACCTCACCCAAGAAACGTGTCCCGAGCGGGGATCGAACCCGGGCCCGCTGCGTGACAAGGCAGCACGCTACCTGGAGACCACAGCGGTGGACTACTGGTTGAATAATGGTTTTATATATTTTCAGTGTAACGTTTATTGAAAGGAGTTGGGACATCACAAGTGTATGCAATGCATAATAACACGCATTTCCTGTATTGAGCATCAGCTAAAGTAGTCGATATTAATAGGGTTTTGTTCATAACGAAATGTAATTTTATTTGTTAATTAAATCATATGTATGCAGTTTTGTTGCGAGGAAACAAAAATGGCGGGCGCTAAAGCAATTTCTAACTTTATTCTTTCGGGTAAAACCCCCAGTGCTAATTGTCGGGTTTCGCTAATTTTTGGAGAATGCTATTTCCATTTTATATCAATCACATATTAGCATGTTCTGATACGAAAAATCAGAATTTGAGGCCGTTAGAGTAAGCTGAATTTTTTCCCCAGTCATCATAAACCATTATCGGTTTGATTTTATTGGTTCAGATAGATAGATGGAAAGCTCTGCGGCCATCACATAAGTGTTGGCGGTGAGCGATCTATTTTGGTCCTCCTTAATAGGTAGAACCCCGGGTTCCTGTAAAATACATTAGCCCCGGTTTAAATTTTGAATTCAAATTTGAAGTTAATTAGCAGAGTGAAGTCAGAAGCGGACCTTTTGGGGTTCTATTCCAGCATTTGCTCTTTGGATTGAGGGAAACCGCTTAAAACCTCAATCGGAATAGTGGATCACGCGGGATCTTGCCAAGTTTGGCTTTGGGATGACTCTATATTAGGATACAAATTTTACTTATTGGATTGCTATTTGTCCAATTTGGTTCCGGAAAAAAAATCCTTTCTCCAGTGAATTAAAGAGCACACACACATACATTTATATATAACTCACAGACAATACCAAAACTCGTAGGTTCATTGCCGAGCGGGCATAATCTCTCCATATATCTCTTCCTGAACTAATGTTTTCAAACATCCCCCGTATAATTAAAGGGGGTGATCTGTAAAATTTCTATTTTCTACATTTTTTGAGCTAGAGACTTGATGTTTTGTACAAACATTCACTGCATCATACATAATGATGTGTTTAAGTTTCACTCTTGTGAAACATTTATTTTATGAGTTATTAAATATTATATTTTTAAAAATAGCATATAATTAAATGGGTTCCACAATGTTTTAGTAAAATGTCTGATCTTTTTAAAATACCCCTAAAATATTTAGAAAAACATCATGCATTACAATTCTTATAAGCTGAATACGAGGGGAGAAGAAAATAATGTTGTACCTCATGCGTGGAATTACAAAAAAATTAATAATTGCATACATTTTATTTTCTATTTCTTAAAACACTACTTCAATCATGAAACCCATGCACTACTTTCTTACCTATTGTTTTTAGGATAAGCAGTAAAAATTTGATCCTTCTAGGACAACATTTCTGAATTTCATTCAATTTTGAATGTACAAAAATGCAGTGAATATAAAAGTGTGGAAAAACAAGTTTAAAGATTTGCATGCAGGTAGTTTTTAACTGGCGCAGCCTTTTAACTCCGACGTAATTTAGGACACTTACAAGCGCCATAGGCCTCTGAAACTTTGCCAACATATACATTAGAGTACAGGCTATTTTTTAGTACAAAAACAAAAAATGCTAATTTTGATCCCAAATGGTCAATTTTTCACCCATCACACCCCTTAACTTCCTTCAAATTATGGTTAACGTTACACTCACCTCATTTTTGGTCTATCTACTGAGCACTTTCCCTCTGGTTTCCTACAAAGAGTTCATATGTTCCTCTTTCATTCTCCATTACTGCCATATGTCCTACCCATCGCAGTCGAGGAGACTTAACTCGTTTTATCATATCCGGTTTCCCATAAATATCATGTAGCTCACTATTAAGTAGTCTTCTTCATGTAATATATATTGAAGTATATCATAATATATATTGAAGTATATCATAATATATATTGAAGTATATCATAATATATATTGAAGTATATCATAATATATATATATTTTATAATATGAACATTCATTATAATGTATGACTGTCCTAAATTAACACAATTATTGACCTAATTGATCTTTTTGTTAAAATATGCTGAAGAATGATTTTAAAGAATTCTGTCATGAATATTTAAATAGGTATTACCTTTGTAGTTATTTGGAAAAGTCATGCAGTATAAGGGATTGTTACACAATAGGTAGTCTTACCTAATGATGACTTAGCTTTTAAAAGGTCATAGGTTAAGCGCATTCAATATGCTTTTCAGAAAGGGAGAATCTGGTTACATGTACAATACAACCAAATTGATTCTCACGTATACATTGTAACTACGTCATTACCCAACTGGTATATATGTATGAAACTTATGATTGTAAGTTAGACAGTTTTTTTTTCATCGGTGTTACCGATACCCTGTCTCACGTTTTTTTGTATTAAAGTCTGTTTGTTTCTCACTACTGCTCCGCTGTGTCTTCTTATAGTTAGGTTTAATCCTATCTACTAACCACATTTCCGAAGAATTCCTGGGGTTGATTCCTAATCTATAAATTTACAGATATCTACTAGAACTTCAAGACGATCTTCACCTCCTGACACAACTCTTACTTATTTTGATTATTATTTATACTTTAAAAATAATCCTTATAATTATAGAAGGAATCGACCACCCAGATATTACATGGCGGCAGCGCATCGGGATTGGAAAACCAGCGAGCAGTGAGACATCCGAAGGTGCGAACGAGCTGGAGAGACTCTTCAATTAGTCCCAGATAATTCAGAGCCTATCTCGAGGGATCAACGCTCCAGAGTAATCCACAGGCGCCGTGGTACCCGTAAACGCACCAGAGGAAAGCAGACAGTGGTCCTGAGGCCAACACCAGCAGCCACCGACGCGCTCGAGGGACGTCCTTGGTGTTCAGCCGTTGGCAGCCTGCACCGCGAGAGGAGTCGCACCCTGAGGGGAGCTGAAAGGCCATCACTACGACTCTGAACTGTGCATCTCAGACCACCCTACATCTTTCTTTAGGTGAGTCCAATTCCATTATGGCTAGCGAGGGCGATATTGATATTAGCGAGGAAAGCTATATCCCTGTAGTTCAAGCAGTTAAGTTGATACCCCGAACATTCGATGGAAACCCCAAACATTTAAGAGAATTTATAGAAGGAGTAGAAGCTGCGGTTCAGGTAGTCCATCCAACCAAACAACCCTTATTGTTAAGATTTATAGAATCCAAAATTTCAGGAGACGCTAAAGATAGACTTTTAGCTAGGACAGAGAGAGAAACTTGGATTCAAGTTAAAGCAATATTGGAGGAGAACTTTTCTGTAAGGAGAACGCTAGAATATTATGCAGGAATACTCTTTAATTCAAAACAAAGTACAAATGAAACAGTTGCACAGTGGGGTTCAAGATTAGATGGAATAGCCATGGATTTAAGAAGAGAAGTCAGAAATAGATTGGAGAGGTTAGAAAGACGCGATAATTCGAGATATGTAGAAGGAGGCCTACAGCTGATAGGAGAATTTTTAAAAGGTACTTTCGTAGCAGGGTTAAAGGACGATAAGATTAAGTATATAGTAAAGGCTAAGGGTGAAGAAGAATCATTAGCGCAACTAATCGAAACCGCATTACAGGAAGAAAGCGAGGTAAAGTCCACGAGATTTAGGGGTAATCAAAATGGACAAGGACATCCAATCACAGGGGCAGTAAAAAGGGAATTTAGAAGACCGTACGGATCAGAGATAAAGAGAGAGGTTAACCTGGCCACAAAAGAAATAAGGTGTTATAATTGTAATGAGATAGGGCACATTAGTAGAGAATGTGGTAAGAGACCGCAACCCCGTAGGCATGGAGGACGGGACAGAGCAGCTCTGGGAGGCCGCCAGGGAAACGAGAATTCGGGTTACCTGAGCAGTCGCAGGTAATCCTCCCGTCTGACTGCGCGCCAGGACTCATGGAGTGCCTGAGGGATCATACTAGGGTAAATATGGAAGGGGAATTACCTGAACTAGTTGATCAGAAGTTTAAGGATAGGATAGATAAAGCCGCTAAAATAGTTAGTGACGCAAACGAATCCCCAGATGACAGTGTTTGTTGGGCAGTGTCGCAAGGCGAACTGCATAAGTTGACTAGAACGCCGATAAATGGGTTCTGTGACTGTGGGCCTAGCGTGGTTGGGGAACGCCAAGAGACTGTAGGCTCGAAACAGTGGAATAATAGAGAGAAACGCCAAGAGACTGTAGGCTCGAAACAGTGGAATAATAGAGAGAAACGCCAAGAGACTGTAGGCTCGAAACAGTGGAATAATAGAGAGAAACGCCAGGAGATTGTAGGCTCGAAACAGTGGAATAATAGAGAGAAACGCCAGGAGATTGTAGGCTCGAAACAGTGGAATAATAGAGAGAAACGCCAGGAGATTGTAGGCTCGAAACAGTGGAATAATAGAGGGAAACGCTACGAGTCGTCCACAAGGGATAGAACTTGGGATAGTGGATTTAAGGAAAAATCCAAGGACACCAAACCTACCTCAATGGAGACAGCGTGTTGTGAGATCGAAGTAGGGACTCTTAATGCTATTAATCAGTGGGACGCCTCTGGTTATGAACCGAGACCCTGGGAGATGTATATCCTAAGTGAACAATTAAAAAATGGCCTAGGTTTAGTATTGATAGATACTGGTGCACAAATATCATTAGTTAAAGAAACATCACTAAAGAGAAACGTTATAAAGGATAACTGTAATATGAAAATACAAGGTATTAGTGGGAACTCTATAAAAGTAAATGGGATAACTCAATTAGTATTGAATAATTGTGAAAATCATACAGTTGTTAATTGTCATATAGTAGATAAATTACCCAGAGATTTAGATATAATTTTAGGCCAAGACTGGCTCATGGAACAAGGTTATATGTTAAATAAAAAGATGATTATTCCTCCGTATAGTGAAAATTTAATGGAATTTCCTACGAACGAAAGAGGGAACAGATTCATAGAACGGCAAATTTTACAGCCAGGGCTAATTTGCGCTAACGGGATAACAAAATGTGATAAGACATTCACATGCCTAGTAATTAATTTAACAGCTGACGCACAGATAATAAAGAAAATACCAGAACTAGTTAAACCGCCCACTCAAATAAGTAAGGAACAGGAAGTATCAGTTGAAAATTTCGTACCTCAAAGATTAGATTTATTAAATAAAAATCTGAGACTTGAACACGTGAAAGAAGGAGCCCATAGTATACGAAACATTTGCACAGAATACGCGGACATATTTAAGCTTCCGGGAGATAGACTAACAAGCACAACAGCTGCTACACATTCCATACCCACACCTTCAATTCCTAAAGGAAGAGCTATAACTTTGAAGAATTATAGGTTAGCAGAGGCTCATCAAGAGGAGATTGACAAACAAGTTACACAAATGTTAGAAGACGGTATTATCGCACATAGTAAGAGCGAATGGAATTTTCCACTAATAGTAATACCTAAAAAGGAAGATGCTTCTGGAAAGAAAAAGTGGCGAATTTGTATAGATTTTAGAAAGTTAAACGAAGTAACCGTAGGAGACAGCTATCCTCTTCCTAATATACAAGATATATTAGACAAAATAGGAAAGGCTAGATATTTTTCAGCAGTAGATTGCGCAAGTGGATACCTTCAGGTGCCGATCGCTGAGGAAGACCAATGTAAAACCGCTTTTAGCACCCCTAACGGACATTTCGAGTACAAGAAAATGCCTTTTGGAGTTAGGTCGGGACCAGCTACATTCCAAAGGATGATGAACTCGGTACTCCAAGACTCAATAGGCAATAGATGCTTTGTGTACATGGACGATATATTAGTAATGGGCGAAACCTTAGAAGAACATAATAAAAAATTACGGGAAGTGTTTAATCAGTTACGGAAACACAATTTAAAAATCGAACCTGATAAATGTGAATTTTTGAGAGAAGAATTAAAATATCTAGGACACGTGGTTACCGCTCAAGGTGTCAAACCCGATCCGAATAAGATACAGGCAGTTACCGAATTTCCAACTCCAAAGACACCTAAAGACATAAAATCATTCTTAGGTTTGGCAGGATATTACAGAAAATTTATAGAAGAATTTAGTGCGATTGCAAAACCTCTGACTGAATTGTTAAAGAAAGATAAAAAATGGAAGTGGGAAGATACGGAACAGAATAGCTTCAATAAATTGAAAGATAAATTAACGACAGCTCCGTTGTTACAGTATCCAGATTTCACACAAACCTTTATAGTAACGACAGACGCGAGTGGATACGCTTTAGGCGCAATTCTTAGTCAAGGAACGTTAGGAGATGATAAACCCATTGCTTACGCTAGCAGGACTTTAAATCAAGCCGAATCGCATTACAGCACTGTAGAAAAGGAACTATTAGCAATAGTATGGGCATGCAGACATTTTAGACCTTATTTACTAGGACGTAAATTTCAAGTAGTGACAGATCACAAAGGATTGGTCTGGCTATTTAAAGTGAAAGACCCTAGTTCGAGATTAATACGTTGGAAACTTCAACTTTCAGAATTTGAATTCGAAATTCATTATAGGGCAGGTAAAAGACACGTAAACGCAGATAGTTTGAGTAGACACCCTGTAGAATGTTGCACCTTGGATAATACGCACTTAACTGAGGATCGTAAGAAGGAAATAATCAAGGAATTTCACAGCTGTCCAATTGGAGGACATCTTGGAATCAATAAAACTACCGATCGAATTAAATTATACATAACTTGGCCGGGAGTAGAGAAAGACGTAACCAATTACATTAAAACTTGTAAGATTTGTCAATTTAATAAAGACGAGAAGCAGAAAGTAAAACAACCTTTAGAGGTCACGGACACACAAAAGGAACCTTGGATAAAAATTTATTTAGATGTAGTGGGACCACTTCCGCTAACCGAGAGAGGTCATAAATATATATTAACTTGTCAAGATAACTTAAGTAAATATTTAATAGTCATACCCTTAAAGACACAAACAGCTGAAGAAGTGACAGAAGCTTTCGTAAACAATGTTATTTTAATTTATGGGATTCCTGATATCATATTAACTGATCAAGGAACAAATTTTATGTCAGATTTATTTAAAAGAATATGTAAACTATTTAAGATTCAGAAACTAAGCACTACTGCTTATCACCCTGAAAGTAATGGAGCTCTAGAAAGAACTCATAAGACCTTAGTAAACTACTTACGTTGTTTTTGCAATCCTAGAGGAGCCGATTGGGACAAATGGTTACCTTTCGCCAGTTTTACGTACAACACTACCCCCCATAGTATTACTAAATACTCTCCTTATGAATTATTGTATGGAAGAAAATGTAATATCCCAGGAATTTTACAAACTAAATCACAACCTTTATATAATTACGACGATTTAATTCTAAATGTACGGAATAAATTGCAAAGTTGTCATGAGATAGCTAGAGAAAGGCTTATTAAGTTTAAGGAACTACAACGATCGCGTGTGAAAAGCAATTATGTTGAATTCAAGAAGGATGATCTAGTACTTCTCAGAGTAGAAAATAGGAATAAATTAGATCCAATATGGAAAGGTCCATATGAGGTTAAGACTACTGAAGGTCACAACGTGATAATACAAAAGTTAGGTAAACGCAAATATGAGACGGTACATTCAAATAGATTAAAGCCATATTTTCCTTTGCAGGGAAAAGAAAATGAAACTTCATAACACATGGGTAATGCTAAAAATGTTAATACCATTTTGGTTGGGGAAGCTTACAGACGCTCAAGAAGTAAAAGCTCTGGATTCGAAGACCGGTGTGTACTTTGACGAGATAGGAATTATACAATTTTACCCTATACAATGGAAAGTGGTAAGTTATATAAACTTGGAACCAACTAGAGATCTTTGGAAACAGACAAAAAATCATTTAAGGTTGATAACTGATTATTGTGATAAGATAAAGGGAGAAAAGTGGTATCATTTGACAGATTGTGGGAGTTTAAATCACTTTGTAAAACCAAAAGTCAGGTATGTTGAAAATTTAAAAGAATTAGTCACAGAATATTTAAAAACACCTAATGAACAGAATACTAGAAGCAAGAGAGGCGTTTTAAATTTTATGGGAGATATTGCTAAGATATTATTCGGTACTCTGACTCAATCTGATGCAGAGGAATATAATAAGCACATTTCACAGTTAGAGAAGGAACAGGCAGAATTTTTGCATATTCTAAAGGATGAAATTACAGTGATTAAATCAACCATTAATTCAGTTAACTTAACTATAGCAAGGGTGAACCGGAATGAAAATATTTTAAAAAATGGTTTAATAAAATTAAATAATTATACCACTAATAGGATTAACGCACTGCAGAAGGAAATAGAAGGTATTAGTTTAGCCAATGAACAAATAAGGATTTCTCTTAGAGGTGTGGAAGAATGCCAGCATTCTTTTGAACTTCTTATAGACGCATTTGTACACGCAGAGCAAGGAACTCTTCAACCTCAATTAATTACGGTGGAAAGAATTAAGAATGTTATGAAAGCCCAAACGCTACCAACTGGTCTGGACTACCCTAATTTTTCTTTTTCAGAACTTCAAAATTTAATTACACCTCACACCTATTCTTATAAACAATATCTAGTATATGTATTACAAATACCCCTTCTCTCTCCTACTCCGTATCACTTGTATAAAACACTTCCTTTTCCTGTCAAGAAGGAAGGTAATATTTACATTTTTCTAAGCGCAAACAAAGAATATATTTTCAGTGACCCGTTGAGACAACATTACGGAAAAATGACAACTAATGAACTAACAGGATGTTTTCGTCCTAATCTTTTGCATTATGTATGTAAAGAAAATATACCGATTTATTTGTACACCCCTGAAGCTGATTGTGAAGCTTCACTTCTTCATCCATCCACCACTAAAGTTCCAAAAAGTTGCGAGACTAGAATTTTCACATTGAACAAATCCTACTGGATTCCCTTATATTTATCTAATGAATGGTTATTTGTCACCCCAAAACCAGATCGTATGACTGTGTTATGTGGCGACAAATCAACACAACTCAATATTGAAAAGGAAGGTAAATTATCGCTAGGACAGAATTGCAAGGCTTTTAATGCCCACGTAACCTTACATGCCATGAGTAATTTGGTAAGTAACTTAACCATAGATTTTATACCGACAGCACCTCTTGACTTCGACTGTTGCTTTGATATGGATAAAACTAACGACTACGAGAAATTACAATTGGACATGCCTATGTCTAACCTAATGTCATCGGTAGATGATTTGAGAATGGCCAGTATGAAGGCCGATGATTTAGGTAAGTTAATAAAACAGCAAGAAGAAAATGATTATTCGAAGTGGTATATACATATAACCACATGGAGTTCTGTAATGGGTACGATCATATTCGTAACCTTGACTTGTTGTTGTTGCATTTGCTGTTGTAAGAGCTACAGAACTTTAATATTTTGGTTATGGGATAAATGGACTCCAAGAAAATGCTGGAAGGAGACGACCGAGAGGCTGTGTGTTAACATACATAATTACTCTGGGCATGATCGTGTAGTATACACTAAAACTACAGGTAATGATGAGAGTTCACCTGTCGTGTCCCTCAAGTCATCACCGCTTATCGGAGAAAGAATTAGAGACCCCAGTTGTCCACAGAATGTATCCCCAAAAGATGAAGAAGATAAAGATAGTATTGCGCATAGAACTAGAAATAAAAATAAAACATTTCGTTAGTAAAGTTTCGAATTATGTAATTCAAAACTTTCTATAGGGGGAAGAGTGTAATATATATTGAAGTATATCATAATATATATTGAAGTATATCATAATATATATTGAAGTATATCATAATATATATTGAAGTATATCATAATATATATATATTTTATAATATGAACATTCATTATAATGTATGACTGTCCTAAATTAACACAATTATTGACCTAATTGATCTTTTTGTTAAAATATGCTGAAGAATGATTTTAAAGAATTCTGTCATGAATATTTAAATAGGTATTACCTTTGTAGTTATTTGGAAAAGTCATGCAGTATAAGGGATTGTTACACAATAGGTAGTCTTACCTAATGATGACTTAGCTTTTAAAAGGTCATAGGTTAAGCGCATTCAATATGCTTTTCAGAAAGGGAGAATCTGGTTACATGTACAATACAACCAAATTGATTCTCACGTATACATTGTAACTACGTCATTACCCAACTGGTATATATGTATGAAACTTATGATTGTAAGTTAGACAGTTTTTTTTTCATCGGTGTTACCGATACCCTGTCTCACGTTTTTCTGTATTAAAGTCTGTTTGTTTCTCACTACTGCTCCGCTGTGTCTTCTTATAGTTAGGTTTAATCCTATCTACTAACCACATTTCCGAAGAATTCCTGGGGTTGATTCCTAATCTATAAATTTACAGATATCTACTAGAACTTCAAGACGATCTTCACCTCCTGACACAACTCTTACTTATTTTGATTATTATTTATACTTTAAAAATAATCCTTATAATTATAGAAGGAATCGACCACCCAGATATTACAGGTATTTGAATTTAGCAACTTCATCAAAATTTCTCTCATTTCTCGTTAACTGTCTACTTCCGTTATTCAGCATTGTTCACATTATATTTTCTTATTTTTCTCTTTTTCGCTAACAATTTCTTTTATCTGAACTATCTGTTACTACCATAATTGCAATTATTTTTCATAAGTAATGCCACGAGTGATTTCAAAATTATCGATAAACTCACTTCGTGAGTCGTGAATTTATCGATAATTTGTAAATCAAGAGTGGCATTTGTTAGGACTATTTAACGAATAAAATTAAGCTGTTTACTCATAAATCATTATTTAAATTTAGTTATTTTAAAATATTTATTTATTTAATGTTAACTGCGATGTTTGATAACAAATGGGAAACGATTGTTACGCTTGTTCATCACTGCAACAAGATCATATTATTTATTACCAAAGGATCGCAATATTGTAAGAATGCACTCTAGTGCAACATTTCAGGTGTTAATTAATGTCTGATGTCCTGTGATGTAAATATGTCAATGTTATTTTCTGGGACATAATTCGTTTAAAAAAGTGCAGACAGTGGTTTTTTTTTTTTTTTTTTTTTGAGGTATAATCAATTGCTACAAATGTTTTATATTATCTCCCGCAAGCACTATCAGCTGACATTCGTGCACTATATATACAATCCGGTAGCCGTATTTATTAGAGGGTCAGTCACTGCAAAATAATGTTATGGCCTATTCAGAATGTTGAAAAGGAGGAGCTTTCTTTAATATGATATACTTGTTTGATAAATTTGAGGTGAAAAACGACTGTGATTGTTTGTAATTAAAAATCATTGAAATGCTATTGGTCGTTGAATCCCATTTGGTACCTGAGTTAAATAGTCACTGTTAATTTTTCGTAGTTTGTAAAAATGTATTTTTATATTCACCTTACTATGTGATGTATCCATTTAATTGTTGCTGATTGATGGGAAGGGAAGGCCATATGACTTTTCTCTACCAGTATAAATAAATTATCATTTTTATTAGAATCTAATGAAACAATTATCGTGGCTTCGTCTACGAAATCGTAGATCTGTCCATTCCCTATCACTTAACTTTAAAATACTGCGAACATAATCGCCTAATTATTTATCACGCTGCTTCATCAGATTCTCACATAACGTGAACACTCGATCCCATCAACACATTGTCCTTCATATCTCTCTTCAACACACTTGTATGTTACTCACAGTCTTTTAATGTTTCACTTCCCAGAACTTAAAATTCTCCTCCGCCCTATGCTAGAGACTGTGCAACTGTAACATCGTTTTTTTTTTCTTCTCGTTTCACCTTATTGTATTACCTTTTTTGTTAAACACTGTTTTCCTTCTTGTTTTACCTTTTTGTTTACTTTCTGTTATTCTCACATATAGACACAATTACAAGACACACACCCAGACCCAAAGCGGAGATTAAAAATCCCCTACCCTGCTGGGAATTGAACCCGGGTCACCGGAGTGGAAGGTAGGGACTCTACCGACTACGCCACGGCGATGGACATTCGAAAACAAACTTAATATTTATTTAACAACAAACTAACTTATGTACCTCGCTAATAGTATTTTTTATCAATTAATATTAATTTAATTATTAAAAATAGTATTAAGATTGACAAATGTTTTATGTTAGAGTTTTAATAGTATATTGCGATACAAGTGAGGTAAGCACTTGGTACTGATCGAGAAAAAGTTTGAAAATAACTAGGCGCTTGCGCCGAGTTTTTACAATTTTCGAGATCTGTTATGCGCTTACCTCATGTGTATTGCATACTATTTTTTGGTCGATGTGACTAATTTTTATTAAATATAGTAATAAATGAATTAAAATATTGGTAGAATGTAAATGACTTCTATGAGAAAGAAACATTTGATGATCGTTGCTATGTAGTTTTTCATTTGTTTTATAATAAGCAAGGATTGTTGGCTGTTGAGACATTTTTATATGTAGTGCCGTGATTAGAATCTGTTTGATAATTTATTATGGAAGAAGTCATGGTAGATGATAGAGAAATTGATGAAGCCTGGAGAGTGGGATGTTCTGCATTAATTCCGGAAAAGTCTAAAGAAAGGTACGAGTTAGTGTACAAAGCATTCAAGAAATGTTTTATTTTACTTACCGAACGTGTGCTTTTTGAGTCCATATCAGCATGGTGATTTCTTTTATTTGCATAGCAACCAGGTTAGATATGGGGAACGTTGATTTATTTCCAGTAACAACAATATTGGTAAGTGTAAGAAATAAGTCACATTGACCAAAAATATTAATAACCGTCAAGCTAGTTTATTCATCATTCATTTTGAGAATTTTCCTCATTATTGAGGGTTTTCTCCAACCAATCTTAATAATTATCATGAATTAAAAATAAATAAATAAATAAATAAATATAAATGACTACGGATCTATAGACTATAAGTTTGCAACAAACATTCACAAATTTCCCTTATTTAAAGTTCTTCATCGTTCTTTGTCCTCTGTGTCTTCATCTTTTACACCAAATTTCCTCATTGAATTTTGAATGTTGTTCTTCCAGGTTGTTTTTGGTCTTCTTTTCTGTTCCTTCTTTCAATTTTCCATGCATAGACGGGCTTTCGTAGTCTTCCATCCTGCATTCTTCTTACGTGTCCATACCATTTTAACCTTCTGTTTCAATCTCATTCATTATATTTCTTTCTGCAATCATCCATTTTTTAATTTCTGTATTTCAAATTTTTCCAGTCGAGATTTTCTGGCAGCTTTCTAGTATGGATTTATAAATTAGTTGTTTTGTTCTGTTATTGGTGTTTTTACTCCATAGCCCAGAGTTAACATTCCTATGGTTTTTCTTCCATTACTAATCCTTTTTGCTATTTCTTTATTTGATATTTCATGTTTCTCTATAATTGATCCCAAATAACAGAAACTTGTCCACCGCTGTGGTCTCGAGGTAGCGTGCTGCCTTGTCACGCAGCGAGCCCGGGTTCGATCACCGGTCGGGGCAGATTTTCTGGGTGAGGTTTTTATCGGGGTTTTTCCTCACCTGTAAGACAAACGTCAGGAAAACTTTAAGGCCCAAACGGTCCCCGAAATCATATGGCCATCATCATCCTTATGATTATCATCATCATCATCATCATCATCATCCTTTACCGGTTGGAAAGCAACGGGAAGCTACCACACCTACAATTCCCTAGTAAAGCTGTAAGCATAGCATGAAAATGCGATGATTGCAGTGAAGGACTTGCCTTCGGGCAGAATTACTATGGATGGATGGATAACAGAAACTGTCACTCTTCTTTATCTTTACCCCATCAATATATAATTCAACTGGGTCATTTGTTAAATACTCTGTTTTGTTTCTGTTGTGTTAGTTTATTACATCTCAATATTTTTTCTTTGTAATTTTTTGTTTCATGTTCATTAGATAATGGCTGACCATAGAATAATTTGTCTAGCTACACATAACAATGAACTACTTGATCTTTATAGGAAGCCAGATATAATAAGAACAGTTCAGGCTCGTAGACTGCGATGGGCAGGACATGTTGCACGTATGGGGAATGAAAGACTTGCATAGAAGCTTCTTGTAGGAAAGCCAGAGGGAAAACGCCCAGTTGGTAGACCAAGAATGAGGTGGGAGAATAACATTAACTATGATTTGAGGGAAGTAGATTATACAGGGATTGATTGGAAAGCATTAGCACAGGATAGGGATGCATGGAGAGCATATGTCCGTGCGGCCATGAACCTACGGGTTCGATAATGCCAGTGAGTAAGTAAGTAAACTTTAAATTTTATTATTCGTTTAATTCTTAATTTTAATTTTCATTAACATTATTATATTATCGATCTTACTTTTTATAGATAATTAATGGTTAAATTTTAATTTATGTTTTAATATTAGAGTTAATTGTGTTTGCTTTATTCTAATGTAACATATGTTGGTCTTGGTATCCGGAAGAGAAGGCCACATGGTTTTATTTCCACTTTTCTAAATAAATAGAATATTACATGAAAATATAACGATTCGTAACATAGCCTATCTGTTAAGGTAGATCCCAAGTTCTCCATCACATAATATATTTAAGGATTATTTCCTTGATCCATCCACAGTAATTCTGCCCGAAGGCAGGTCCTTCACTGCAATCATAGCATTTTCATGCTATGCTTGCAGCTTTACTAGGGAATTGTGTAGGTGTGGTAGCTTCCCGTTGCTTTCCACACCGGTGAAGGATGATGATGATGATGATGATGATAAAGATGATGGCCATATGATTTTGGGGTCCGTTTGGGCCTTAAAGTTTTCCTGACATTTGTCTTACAGGTGAGGAAAAACCCCGATAAAACCTCACCCAGAAAAACTGCCCCGACGGGGGATCGAACCCGGGCCCACTGCGTGACAAGGCAGCACGCTACCTCGAGACCACAGCGGTGGACATTTCCTTGATAATGGTCAATAAACATTGAAAAGTCTATATAAAATTTTCTGCATTTCACAATACATATTGTTATTTAGACGAAGGCAGGATAGCGAAATTAAAATCGGTCTATTCTCTAATTCATTACATATTCCAGGACTTCTCCACAATTTCCACTTCATAACCGTGAAATGGTTTCGAATTTGGATATATCAAGTGGCAGTAGTGATTTTAACAAATGTACTGTTCTTCAGTAAGATCCAATTTGTTAGAGTGCACAATTCGTTTAATTATCCCCTCCGGAAATCAAATTTTCATCAAGAGAGTAATTGAATCTTCATATATTTGTAGAAGATTGATAACAAATGGAGCATATTTTATATATTAGTTCATATGCGGCCATTTTGTCTTTTCTGAATTCAGTAAGTCTTTTGTAATTCGTGAGAGATAATTCTCAAAGTGAATTGTTAATTACGAAAATTAGCAAACAAACTAATATATATGTATATCAATCATCATCACCACACTTCACAGATTAGGTCTTTGCTTGTTCCGATCTCACATCTGTTCAGGCAAGCGCTTTCTTAGTCTTCCTACCGATCTTCGTCCTCCAGGATTATACATAAGTGCCACCTTTGTTATCATACCCTCAGCCAATCTTTTCAGATGTTCCATCCAATTGTTCCTGTGTTCTTCTATTTGTTGAAGAAGTGGTTGTACTTTTAGTTCCTCTCTAATATTCTCATTTCTAATATGTTCATCTCGTGTACAATCTTTTACACCCTGTAAGAATCTCATTTCCGCTGCCTGAATTTTACTTTTTCATTTTTCCTACAGGACCCAAACCTCACTTCCATACATCGCCACTGGTAGTGCCGTCGTTGAGTAAAATCTTAGCTGCGGATCCTTTCTTACTTTGTTCTTCAGTACACGTCTGATTGTTCCACAAATACGGTATGTTGAAATTTCTGTATTTTCTTATTTATATCTTGTTCTACTTCATAAGTTATATCGCAGCCCAAGTACTGGAAGTGTGAAACCGGTTCCAAAACTTTATCTTCTATAACTATTTTTGTTCTTACTGGGTACTTTCCATGGAACGCAATTTTTTTCATTTTTAAATTATCATATTATATTTCTTACGTATGTTATTTCATTGATAGACTGCTTTTTATAGCCTGACTTCTCTGTCAAAAATAAATAACATATTATCTGCAAAAACATAATGCATTCAATTATTTGTTTCGTCTAATTTTTATTTCCTTACGAACTAATTGTTTCTATTCATCAAGAACGTCGTCTAAATATACATTGAAAAGCTTTGGGGAAAGGCTAGACCCCTGTTTTAAACCACAGTCAGTTTAAATTTCTTCTGTTAATTTTCCATTTATTTCAGTTACCATTTTTGTATGTTCATATAAACTTTGAATAGTTTTTATTAGGTATATATATCATCATCATCATCCGTTATCATGGCAGCTGCCGCCGTCTTCCGGAAACCAGACGCCATTACTCTCTGTCCATTCATTGATCTTCCTCCAATCAAGCTGCTTGTACCCCTTCTATCCATGTTTTCTTCGGTCTTCCTCTCTTCCTCCTTTCTATTGGGATCCATTTCATAACAATTTTAGGCAATCTTTTCTCTGGCATTCTTTTGACGTGTTGTAATCTTTTCTTTTCTATAATGTCTATGATGTCTGGCTTCTCTTGTATACCCATAATTTTCCTCATTTCTTTATTTCATATTCTGTCCATTCTAGATTTTCTAGCTGATCTTCTTAAAACATCCATTTCTGTACTTAAATACACATATATGTAACTACGATTATTCCAGTTATATGGTAAATACATGGTCTCTTATTTTAAGACAGGAGAAAAGATTGAGTATTTGAGAATAAATCTCTTACATAAAAAAGTTTGAGAGACAAATAGATAAAAGGATGAACAAAACTTCAGTTCAAGTGGACTACACGATATTTATGGGAAATGAGATCTAATAACTGTCAAGTCCCGTAGGTTGCGAGAAGCATAGCATACAGCAAGAATTGAGATTGAAAAGGGACATAGAAACGTCTTATAACAAAACTCCAGGATGTGGCTCGGTATTAGACTAAAAATGAGGTGAGAGTTTATCATTAAATATGAGTGCCGCACCGTAGAAGAATAGTTCAGGCAAGATGTCTTAGCGTAGAACTATGGGACTTGCGCTGATTCGGGTCTCCATGGGGGAAGAGATTTTCTCATGGAATTTCTATCAGTATGGGGCCGGTGCCCATCCAGCATCATGAGGAATTTGGGTAGCTACAATATGTAGCAGCTCTAGGTTGAGAAAACCAGCTACAACGGTTTTGAGGATCCGATATGCTGACTACATGTCACCCCTACACTGGCTTGAAGATAGTCTACCTATGTGATTAATACATATGGATGTGAGGCCAGCAGTCATATGTAGGCCAAGTGCTTTCAAGGCCAGTCACGCCGTATAATTCAGTTAATGCTTTAAGGGGCGTGAATTATGAAGGAAGAGATTTGAAAGCAGTTGTACAAAATATGATGTACTGGAGAGAGAATGTCCGCGCGGCCGTGATATTCCAGGTTTGATAGTGCCGTAGTGTTAGTTAGTTAGTCATTTACTGTCTTGAGATTAATCACTGAACGAAATACGGAAAGCGTATTGTCCAATTAGAATAAAGACATATTTTTATGCAGGAATTGCAGAATATGCTCTTTAAAATATCATTAGCGAAATCCCACTCTAAAGGGAAACAGTTCCAGACGTGTATACTGTCTTTACAGTAATTTACCAAAATATATATCATAAGGAAACATTAAAGAACATTCTGAAGACTTCAACTATCAATGTAATCCGCAGTATTTTAACCATTTAAATGTTTCCAGATCACCGATAGAAACTGATATTATTGCTCAGTTTTTTTATATTTTTTTATTATGTTACATATTTTCGTTTCTTACTTTATACTTTTGTAATTCTTCAAATATTGTAATTAAATTTTCTGCGCGAAACATGGACTCTTACTTTAAGGGAGGAATGGAGATTGCAAGTATTTGAGAATAAAGTACTTAGGAAATTTTTTGGACCAAAGAGAGATGAACAGACAGGTGAATGGATAAGACTACATAACAATAAACTACATGGTCTTTATAGGAAGCCACATATAATAAGAACAGTTAAGTCTCGTAGACTGCGATGGGCAGGACATATTGCACGTATGGGGAATGAAAGACTTGCATGGAAGCTTCTTGTAGGAAAGCCAGAGGGAAAACGCCCAGTTGGTAGACCAAGAATGAGGTGGGAGAATAACATTAACTATGATTTGAGGGAAGTAGATTATACAGGGAAAGATTGGAAAGCATTAGCTCAGGATATGTATGTATGGAGAGCTTATGTCCGCGCGGCCATGAACCTACGGGTTCGATAGTGCCAGGAGTAAGTAGGTTAAGTCTCGTAGACTGCGATGGGCAGGACATGTGGCACGAATGGGGAATGAAGGACGTGCATGTAAGATTCTTGTAGGAAAACCAGAAGGAAAACGCCCAGTTGGTAGACCAAGAATGAGGTGGGAGAATAACATTAACTATGATTTGAGGGAAGTAGATTATACAGGGGATGATTGGAAAACATTGACTCAGGATAGGGATATATGGAGAGCTTATGTCTATGCGGCCATGATTCTAAGGGTTCGATAGTGCCATTGAGTTAGTTAGTTAGCTTATTTAATTTTCGGAGAGGAATATGGCCGTTCGTATTGTATTCGTAAGTATTTTATACGTAGCGAAGGGTTGGATTTCAATTGCATAAATATTAGGAAAGTATCTCGTAAAGGTACCAATGTTTATAGAGGAGAGAGTATTCGACAAAAGAAGAGAAAATATTGTATCACAGTTATTCCAAAACTAAATAAGTTTTGAATTATAATCTTAATTTGTAATAGCGGCATATCTTCTATTCAGAGTACTTTGTCAAGAAACAAATGAGAAATACTATCCGATACAGCGGAGCATTGATCTGCTTCGTTTGTGGATGATATGCGAACTAATGCCATGTCGTCCCGCGTACACTCGCTTCGCATCAGTCTGTAGCATCGAGGAGTGCATCTATTACCCTGAGTAATCTGGAAAAGTTCTTCATTTGCTATTTGTTCCTGTCTGTAAATGGTTAGTATCTATGTCCGGTCCGTGCGATGTCCCTGGTTCCCGGCTAAGCCTACGGGCTCGTGGACAAACTGTGGGGTCACCAGGAGATGAGCACCTGGATGTACTAAAGTCTCACACTGCGGGGCTTGAGGATTCAAGCCCTATTAGGTCTCACAACGGCTGCAGGATGCGTCCCTGGAGGTAGAACAGGGGAACGGTCGGTGGATCTGCGACAGCAGTCCTCCCGGCTAGGCTCGAGGAGCCCGTGGACGAACTATGGGGTCATCAGGAATGAGCGACCTGACGTACTATGTAGCTCAGCAATTTCCTTGAAGTTGCGACTCCAACACCTTCTCCCTGAGGTGTTGGTTTAAGGCCGAGAACTTGAACGTGGACGCGAATAGATAGGGAGGACAAGATACTGAGACTTGGGAGTATGGTCCTTGACCGAGGTATCCCAAGGGGTGGAGGCATGGGCCCAGATGTCCGTGCGAATGCAGCAACAGTGCTGATATGACTGGAGGTAAACGTTCCGCTGTGTCGTATGATACTTTACGTATACGTTGTTACTGTTACACAGCACATATTGTTTGTATTTGTATCAAGTAATAAGCAGGCAGCACATTTTGGTTATCGAACATCGAGTAGTTTTTCATGTCCAATTATTACGTCACATGAATGTATAAGCAGTTTAAAACTGCAAATAGATACTTACGGATGAGCCACAATCTTAGTATATACAGGTGCTCTATTGTCAACGTTGTTTATGTAAAACACCGAGTTATCTGATCATTATTATGTACTGAATTATACTTGTCCCGCGCCGTAGCCGAGCGGTTAAGGTAGGTAGCCTTGGCGCAGAGCTACGGGACTTGCGCTGGTTCGAGTCTCCATGGGGGAAGACATTTTCTCATGGTATTTCGGCCAGTATGGGACCGGTGCCCACCCAGCATCGTGAGGCAATTAGGTAGCTACGATAAGTAGCGGCTCCAGGTTGAGGAACCAGCTATAACGGCTGGGGGAATTGACATGCTAACCACATGTCACCCCTACACTGGCTGTTGATCATCTACCTCTGTGATTGATACATGTGGATGTGAAGGCCCAGCAGCCGGCTGGTAAAAGGGCAACCGCTGAAAAGTGGAAAAACCCTCAATCGGAATTATACCTTTGGAAACGTCCTGACGTAAACATTCCAGGGACCCAGTTTGAACCCTGAAACCTCTAAGCTATACTAATCGATAACTTTCTTAACACGAATCGGAACGAACATCTTGGGCCTAGTAATAACTAAACACTTTTTACACTGTCAGTGAGAGAAGATGTGTTCACGTGTGTAGTGCATTTTGTACTATAAAACTGCAGTGCTATAATTTTTCTCTAATTTAGCCATAGGCCTACCTGTAGCAATATCGCACTTCTACACTTTTCCCTCATTTGTTTCTTGCAAAAATGCTTGGATTAGAAGATATCCCATCTTACAAAATAAGAAAATAACTCAGAAGTTAATGGACTTTTGTTTTCTTTCTTCATGAATTTATTTATTTGTTTGTTATCTTCAGTAGTAACAAGATGAAAAGTTAGGCCTACATGAGTGGTTACGATTGGTCGTCAGAGAAAGATTCCTTAGTGTGTTTGTATGAACATTGAATATTCACTGAAACTTACATTTTTGAAAATATATTGTATGTAGGTAAGAACGTATATAATGATTTAAGAATTAAAGAAATAACAAAGAAATAAGAATAATCTCTCTCACACTCTATATATTAGTTCAACCAATCCCTTTGTAGGTACGTTTACGAGCCCTATGCCACCCGGGTCTTACAGGGACGAGATCTGTCAGGTAAAGTTATTAATTAATCATAGACAATTCTACAAATTAATATTTGTTCGCTGCATCATAACCATTAATTACATATATTGCAGTAATAACAAGAAGCTTTTAACAAGAAGAGAAGCATTTTCTGCAGACCTTTGGCAAAATAATTACGGAAGAGGCCAGTGAAGTGCTTTGTGTGGAGTGTAACATTGTATGGTGCAGATACTTGGACATTATGACGGAATGAGGAAGAGCGACTGGAAGCTTTTGAGATGTGGATATGGAGAAGAATGGAACGTATAAAATGGACAGGCAAAGTAAGAAACGAAGATGTGCTAGACAGAGTGGGCGAGAAGAACAATGCTGGAACTCATAAAGAAGAGGAAAATAAATTGGGTTGGCCACTGGCTAAGAAGAAACTGCCTGCTGAAGGATGCTCTTGGAGGAATGGTCAATGGAATGAAAGTTAGAGGCAGAAAAAGACATCAGGTGGTAGACAATATTAAAATAAATGGTTTATATGCAGATACAAGAAGGAAATCTGAGTTATGGAAAGAGTGCAGAATGCTGAGTTTGCAGCGAAAGACCTGCTCTTGAGCAGAACACTATGAATGAATGCAGTAATAACGTATCTAGCTTGGACCAATCTTTTTCCAGCATTGGAGTACATAATAAGACCATACAGGGGAAAAAATGACAACACTATGCTAACAGTGTGTCATACAGACCCAAGACACAAAAAATGTGTGTTTCCTTGAAAATAGATTTTAAATGACAAGACATATTAAGGCAGGTAGCCTAGGCGGATAGCTACGGGACTTGCGCTGGTTCTAGTCCCCAAGGGGGAAGAAATTTTCTCATGGATTTTCTGCCAGTATAAGACCTGTGTCCATGAGGCATTTGAATAGCTTCAATAAGTAGGTATTCCATATTACGAAGACCAGCTATAACAGCTGGGGGACCCGACATGCTGACCACATGCCACTCTTACACTGGTTTATGATCGTCTACGTCTGTGAATAACACATGTGAGGCCAGCAGGCCAAGGGCTTTCTAGGCCTGTCGCGCTTGGAGTGATGTGAAGTAATATACGAAGCAGATAGTTTGGGTTTGCTAATGGGAGGTACGTAGATATATACAATTCTTTACAAAGCTTTAATGGTGATCAACAATAATTTTACAAAGTCTTGTGGTCTGGTACACCCACCATTCTATTGCAGGGTTAAACCATTTTCTTGTTTTGTCCAGTACTGCCTAATTAATTAACTGCCAATATCGAACCCGGAAGTTCATGGCCGCAGAGACATAAAATTTCCATACATCCCAATCCCAAGTTAATGTTTTCCAACAATTTCCTGTATAATTTATCTCCCTCAAATCATCGTTAATATTATTCTCCCTTCTAATTCTTGGTGTAAAAACTGAGCGAAATACCCGATTTTTCGTGCCAATCCTTCATTCACCAATCGTGCAATATGTTCTACTCATAGCAGATCTGTGAGACGTAACTGTTCTCATTAAATCTGGTTTCCCATAAACATGATTTAGTACACTGCTAAACAGTTTTCCCCATTTATCTGTATATATTCGTCTCACTTTAGTCTACTATTTTTCTTAAGAACTTTATGCTCAAATATCATCTTCATCATCATAGTACATTCACGAATTTAGGCAATTTGTTGACCTGTTTCGGCCTCAATAGAAACACCATCCAAAAGTTTTTGAGTGGACGTCTTGGTCTTCTTCCTGCAGGTTGATATCTTAATATTTGTTCGGGTATTCTGTGATCTTCCATTCGATGAACATGTTGCATCCATTTTGACTTCATGTTGAGACTTGAAAGTAGTTTTGAAGTTCCTTAGGACAGGTTATTGGCCCGACGCTAAGTAGTCCAGTGGTAGGGCTGCTACCTTTTAGTCTCTGGACAGACATTAGGATACCGCATTTACTCAGTACCCGATGGAACGGTTATACCGCTGTGACTCGATCCTCAGAGCCTCGTTGTGAAAACGGGTTGTACCACGAGAAGGTGAGGATGAGAATTGGGTACGAGATGTTATACACATATTCGTATATTTTATTCTCAGTTAAAGAAAGAAACCGAGTTTCACATCGGTATGTTATAACTTATAACTGAAATAATAACAAATTTGTATATTTTTAGTAAAACTTTATTTTTACAGAAGTTTGGATGACAAGAGTCCCTGTAATGCACAATAGCACGCATTTTCAAAGTTGACACCATGTTTAATTTCTCTCTACATGTAAATCCTCTTTTGTAAAGAATTGTTCCTCTGTATTTGTCAAGTACTACCCACTTTATAAGTATTAAATTCATCTTTCAGAGCATTGTGTATACAACTACAATAAAATAGTAATTTGTTATCAACTAAGTAAGAAGTAAGACCCTAAGTTTCGAGTTATGCTTTACTTCAAAATGAAAAAAATAAATAATACATATTTACCACCCATTTCTGCATTATTAAAATCTATCTCTGCCTCTCGCTAAAACTGTGTATGGCAACGTTGTATTTTCGCGCAGCAGGATGCAGAAACGTCACATGCGATATATAATTCTCACGCACTATAGATAGGAATCGATCCTGGCTATCCTAATCAGATATCGCTGATCATGTGGATAGAAGCCTTTGACGCTTCAGTTCTCTAAATCAGATTTATTCAATTTCACTACAGGGGAAACAGCATGTATGTGCTAGCAAGTATCCAGCTAGATATTGTATTTTATAAGCATTATTCTAGTATTAGGATAGAAAAATACGTAATTGATAACAGTCATTATTACAAATTATTGCACTATCACTACATTTAAAAACCGGAAACGTTTATCACGTGGGAACTGAGTAAAATAAGCGAATTCCTCAGCAAGAGAACTTTTGCTTCGACTTTGCTTGATTGAGGGAAATATATTTATTAATAAATTAAAAATAAAACGTAGTTTCATTTGATTTTCATATTTATTATATAATTCAGTGACAGCTGTTTCGGTACACTGTACCTTCTTCAGACATGTTAACAAATTATGAATTGTGTTCCAACTATATTTTGTTTACATGTCTGAAGAAGGTACAGTGTACTGAAACAGCTGTCACTGAATTATATAATAAAATATGAAAATCAAATAAAACTACGTTTTATTTTTATTTAATTAATAAATATGGATTTTAATCAAGTAAACACCAACTCAATTGATTAAATATATGTATTTTCTTATTCTTAATGTATGGAAGTGAGGTATAGACAATCAGTAAGTACTACAAGAATATACTAATAACTCTAAAACTGGATTATTTACGCAGACGTGCCAGAAAGTCAAAATTAGAACATGTCACAAATAAAGAAATTAGAAACATAGTGGAAGCAGAAGAAAGCATAATTGGAAGAATTGAGGAGAATAAATTAAAATGGTTAGGACATATTTTAAGAATGGAAAATGAGCGATGGCCCAAACTACTGTATCAATGGTAACCGACTAGAAAGAAAGAAAAGAGGGAGGCCAAAGTTAACATGAAAGGAAAACATGAAAATAGTAATGCAAGCAAGAAGGTTAAACATTAAAGATGCTCAAGATCGTAGGCTTTGGAGGTTTGGCACGGGGAGACGGCAGGAGCTGTAAAAACCCGAAGGTAGATAGATATTCTCTTCTTAATTAAATCTCGTATATATAATTACGTCGCGTAACATGCATGGTCACAAGATCGGTGTTTAAATCGCGGTCTTCAGGTAAATCCACAAACCTAATGGTGGAATTTCATGGTTTTTTTTTTTTTTTTTTTTTTTGGAGAACGCCTTACTAATTTTATTTCAATACCATATACCGTGTTTCGTTGCGATAAAAAGAACATGCGGATCTAAAAACTGGAAACTCATATCAAATAATATATATATAAGTCAACGAATAACCAACAACTTTTGAGTATCTTTGTGAAACAAATTCTGTCAAGGTGATTTTTTATTTCTTTTTTAAATCTACTTTTATTACACTGGACTATTTTAAGCCACCGTGCAACCTGTGAATACTATTTCTGCGAACAAGTGAAAGCTAGCGTCATGTTGGTCAATGTGATAACATACGTACTCGATAGAGCAACATGTTTACTCACATATAAGGGGATTCTATTCCGGGAGTCAACCTACATCAGTGGGCAAGTTAGTGTTACTTTGGGCAAGTTAGAGTGGAAAAATGGGAGAATTAGTACACCACATTAGTTTAGCATTGATTCGTTTATTAGCGGAATTTTGTGATAAGATGACTACACTCTCTGAGTAATGACAAATATATATATATTTCACATGGCAGATATGGTGATTTTAGGTCATTTTGAGCTTAAATTCTCACTTCATTTTAAGGCATTTCTCATATATTTTTTTTGGAATATAATCAGCATATATATTTTTTTCAAGTAATTATTCACATATTTCAATAATAAATTGTGTGTTTTCCGTTTTTTATTTGAATTTATGTAGGTGGTATGGGATCCCCTTTTACTTTTCTAAGGCTGAATATTTTCAATAGTTTTGTTATACAGAGTCTCCCATTCAAACCTCCCACATTTTAGTTAATAATAACTAACAAAGTATGCGGAATTATGAAATGAGGCCGATATTAAACGAAACAGACACTCAAAGAATTTCCATTGCCACACACTAAAACACCTCTATAAGTGCACCATTAGTAGCACGAGCAAAATCAAGTCGGCATTCGATTTCGTGCCACGTTCTGTCCAACATGTCCATTGGTACTGTTGCAATTGTATCAAGGATACGGGTTCGTAAATCATGAAGATCTTGTACTGGAGTAGCAAACACACGATTTTTTACATATCCCCAGAGAAAGGAGTCGAGTGGAGTGACGTCTGGCGAACGTGGTTTTATGTCATTATTGTCCAACATGCGACAGATGAATTAACTGCAGCAATGTAAACGGAAATTATTTGAGTTTCTATTTCTTTTAATACCAACCTCATTTCATAATTATTAATACTTTGAGAGTTATGATTAATAAATATGTGGGAGGTTTGAATGGGATACGGAGTATAATCTAGTAACAGAATTTCGTCCATGATTGAAAACGTCTGTAGTATAATATTTTGGTTCTGCAAATTATTTTGCTATGATTTTTTTGCATTGAACATACGCGATTATCTGGAAACAGTTGCATGTTTTTACTCACAAAAATAGTAAAAATACCAGATAATTAGAATAGGAGGTACTTGTTTTCATAAGTAATGCCACGAGTGATTTCCAAATTATCAATAAATTCACGACTCACGAAGTGAGTCGTGAATTTATCGATAATTTGGAAATCGTTAGGACTATTTAACGAATAAAATTAAGTTGTTTACTCACAAATCATTGTTTAACTATAGTTATTTTAAAATATTTATATATTTAATGTAAACAGCGATGTTTGAAAACAAATCAAAATGTGAGATTATGTTCATTCACTGCTGCTTGATCATATTATTTATTGCCAAATAAGATCGCAATATTGTGAGAGTGCACCCAAGTGGAGAAATAATGAAACACATCATACTATATATCATAATCAATATTACGGGTTTTTCATTTATTACTTTAGTAAACAACTCAGTAAAATAAGGAATCTTTTCATTATTTGCTATATTCAATGTATTTGTTGGAGAAAAATAATGCTTTGACCTGTTCAGAACATTAAAAAGGAGGAGCTTTCTTTATCACAAAAGCAGGAGCTGATAAAGAGAAATCGATAAAGAGAAAGGCGAAACACGACTGTCATTGGTTGTAAAACAACATTCATTGAAACGTGATTGGTCATTGACTAGCATTTGTGGCATGAGTTAAATAGTCATTCTGAATTATGTTTACCTCTCTTCATAGCCGTCTAAGCGTGTTTATTTTTTTGTGGCACACTGAATGCTATGTGGGTAACTATCTGCCCATACCTGCGCCTCCTTGGATATAATCACATAACTCTCAAGTTTAACATTTAACATTAACCAGCAATATTAAAAAGAAAACACCGCATAAATTCTGTAGGAGAATGCACAACCGCTATCCAGATTATCGGAGCAAAATCTGATATTGGAATCTTTCGGCTTCGTGAAGCACAGAATCCGTTCCATCGTAATATTATTGTTTGCATTGCTCTGGTATATTTCCAGCACAAGACGATGTACGTTGAAGATAACACTTGTATAATGCACTTGGTTTTATAGGAGACGATCTATGTTAAAATATAAACCATCGTCAAAGATTAGTAATTTCTGGATCCGTTTCGAATCCAACATCGACAATGAACTGTTCTATGAATTTCTATGTGGAAGACCCTATTACCAATAAAATATAACAAGCTTGATTTACAAATTGATAATTCCAAAGCAATAATAGTCGTTATCTCTCAAGAAGTCTTTACCTAAGAATAGGCAATATTTTTTTATCCAATGCCCCAGGTTGTCATTTCGACATTTCTGGTTTCGTTCCTGACATTGGCGTAATTGTAACCCACTTCTGAGGTTGGGGCACTTGGAAGGCGGGATTACGCTGCCCCAGTGATATGATGGGTGATGATGGTGATGATGATAGTGGTGCGCCAGGAGAGTTCTTTATTCTAAACTTTAACTAAGGCGAAAGAATGATGATGATTATGATGACCACATGATGTTCGGAGACAGTTTGAGCCTCAAAGTTTCCTGACATTTGTCTTACCCCGAAGAAAACCTCTAACCAACCAACTCACTGGCACTATTGAACCCATAGGTTCATGGCCGCGCGAACATAAGCTCTCCATACATCTCTATCCTGAGAACTAATGTTTTCCAACCATCCCCTATATAATATACTTTCCTCAAATTATAGTCAATGTTATTCTTCCACCTTAATCTTGGCCACCGCGTTTTCCCTTTGGTTTTCCTACAAGAAGCTTCCATGCAAATCTTTTACACCTCATTCGTGCCACATGTCCTGCCCGTCGCAGTCTACGAGACTTAACTTTTCTTATTATATCCGGCTTCCTATAAAGACCTTGTAGTTCACTGTTATGTAGTCTTCTCCATTCACTTGTCTGTTCATCTCTCTTTGGTCAAAAAATCTTCCTAAGAACTTTATTCTCAAATACTGGTAATTTCCTTTCCTCCCTTAAAGTAAGAGTCCATGTTTCGTACCCATATAATATAACTGGTAGAATAAGTGTTTTATATATTTTCAATTTAACATTTTTTGAAAGGAGTTGGGATATCAAGAGTCACTGTAATGCATAATAGCACGCATCCCTGGTGGACTAGTGGTTACCATGTTCACCGAAGAAAACCGCAACCAGGAAATTTGTCCCGACCAGGGGCCGATAGTGCCAGTGAGTTAGTTAGTTAGTTAAACAGCTTAATTTTATTCGTTAAATAGTCCTAACAAATGCAATTCTTAATTTACAAATTCTCATAAGTAATGCCACGAGTGATTTCCAAATTTATCTACATAATTTGGAAATCAAGAGTGGCATTTGTTAGGAATATTTAACGAATAAAAGTAAGCTGTTTACTCGCAAATCACAGTTTAAATATAGTTATTTTTAATATTTAATCTATACGGCGATGATTGAAAACAAATGAGAAACGTTATGTTTCTTTTGTTCATCACTGCAACCAGATCATATTTATTGCCAAATAGAATCGCAGTATTGTAAGAATACACCCTAGTGGAGAAAAAATGAAACACATAATTAATTTCTGATGTCCTGTGAAGTAAATATGTCAATTATATTTTTCTACAACGTTAATTCCTGGGAAATAATACGCTTAAGAAAGTGCAAACACTGTTTTTTTTGTGGCATAATCAATTGCTACGAATGTTTTCTATTATATCTCGCAAGGCGAATCTGGTTACCAATTCGTGCACAATATATGTACAATCTGGGAGCCACTTGATGAAATCAAAGTGATGAAATCGAGGTGAAAAAACGTCTGTGATTGGTTGTAAATCAAAATTAATTGAAATGTGATTGGTCATTGGCGCAATTTGGGGCATGCGTTAAATAGTCATAAATAATGCCACGAGTGGCATTTGTTAGGACTATTTAACGAATAAAATTAAGCTGTTTGCTCACAAATCATTATTTAAATATAGTTATTTTAAAATATTTATATATTTAATGTAACCGGCGATGTCACTGCAACCATATCATATTATTTATTGCTAATGGAACGCAATATTCAAAGAATGCACTCTAGTGGAGAAAAAATTAAACACGCCAAACTGTATATTAATTCATTTCTGATGTCCTATGATGTAAGTATGACAATCATATTTTTCTGGAAAAAAATACATTTAAGAAAGTGCAAACAGTTGTTTCTTTTTTTGGTGGTATAATTAATTGCTACAAATGTTTTTATATTAACTCCCGCATGCGGTATGTGTTGACATTCATGCACTATATATACAATCTGGTGGCCGTATTCTTAGTGAGTCAGTCACTGCAAAATAATGCTATGACCTGTTCAGAATGTTAAAAAGGAGGCGCTTTCTTTATTATGATAAACTTTAGTTGGTAAATTCTAGGCGAAACACGACTGTGATTGGTTGTAAATTAAAAATCATTGAAACGTGATTGGCCACTGACTCCGATTTGGGGCATGAGTTAAATAGTCTAGATAAATTCACTCCTCACTTCGTGACATCGTAAATTTATCGATAATTTGGAAATCACTCTTGGCATTACTAACGATAACACTTAAGCTCGTCAATAGCTACTAAAAAAGTCGGTAGACCGAGGAGATCAAGGTGCATAAAGTGATTCATTTTCACTTATCTAAATATAAAGATGAATGTTTGTTTGTTTGTTTGTTTGTTTGTTTGTTCGTGACTTATGCGCGGCCATACTGTTTATCCGATTGTGATGGGAATGTTTGCAAAATGTTCTGGAGATTCCCGGGATGAACATAGGCTACAAGAGAGTTCTGATACTCAACTCCTACACCCTTAAAATCACCCTTTGTTGTGAATAACGTGAAAAAAGTAGCTCTTTGGACGCTTAAATGGCTTACGCTGCATAACCCATAACAAATGGGCCTAAACAAAATTAATGTAAGCGGAATTAAGTATCTAAAAACGCTCTACAAAAAAGTCCGAGACAGCATATGATCATCTCTTACGGATAACTCACAATAACCATTTTTGTCTTTCATTGATACCAAGAAGATCGAGACAAGTGCGTAAGATTCCTGTGCAAGCATAGCAGCACATGGCGGGTATTCTTTTACGGATAACTCAGAATAACGAATTTTGTCTTTTAGCTCATTTATGCCAAGAAGATCGAGATAAGTATATTCCCGGTGAACATCGGGTAATCAGCGCGGGGAATCTTAAAAATAATTTCGATATACATTTATATATTTTTTATTTTACTTATTCAACTAATCATAAGAAGTACATTAATTTTCGTCTTTTAGCCCATTTATGCCAAGAAGATCAAGATGAGTATATTCCCGGACAACGCCGAGTAAACAGCATAGGGTATCTAAAAATAATTGCGATATAAATTTTTCCTTTCACTTATTTAACTAAACATGAAACATATTAATTTTCGTATATCAACTCATTTATATCTAGAAGATCGGGGGGAAATAGATTCTCGGGCAACGCCGGGTAATCAGCACAGGGTATAAAAAATATACATTTATAATTATTTTTCGTATTACTTATTCAACTAAACATAAAAGCACATTAACTTTCATTTATTTAGGTGTAGTAGCACACGCCGGGTATTAGCTAGTTTATATATAGATATGCTGGTAGTCTTACACTAATGATAGATACTTTATTAACAATCTTTCGAACGTTTCAATTTTTATGATTTCGTTCGTTTTACTTATGGTAGACTGGTAGCTATTTTCACAGCTCAGAGAACATTATTAATTACTATCTGTGAAGTAATAACGTACATACGATCCTCAGATTAGTAAGAATGGCATTCAAATATATTAATTTATGACTTTCCAAGGTGATGCATATAACTGATTTTTTTAAATTCTATATCATGTAATAAAGTTAAGTCGATTGTAGAAGTGCATACTGTGGAAATATATTTCAATATAACAGATGGAAAGATGTGGGAGTTTCAAAGAGAGACATTCAAATAATTGTACTTAAAACTGAAGGACAACGTTCAGTGAAATTTTTAGCCATTTAGAATATGGACATTTATTAATCAGAATTGAGAACTTATTAGTAATTTTAAAGGGACATGGTCTAGTAAGTCTGTTCAAATTGCTGTTTCTATGTGATATATTAATTGCGCCAAGTTGTGTTAAACACAAGATTGCGCAATTTAAAGTGAAGGGTCATAGGTTACGTATCATAAATCAATTTCATCTACTAACAAGAGAAATGTCATTCATGCATGCCGAAAACTACATTTAAATATCTTCCAGACATGCGTTGTGATGTGCCAAAAGCCGTATTCCCAAAAATTATCTCTTGCTTTTTGTACTGCAAACGCAACTAAAATTCAGCGCCAAATTCTTTCATTTGAAATATTTGGTAAATTAATTATAACTGATGAAATTTGGTAGATTGAATAATACTGAGCAACAAAAATAAACTTTTTTTTTTGTCTCAGAAAGAAAAATATGTGATTCTGATAGTATTTGTTCTCCTGAATTCAAATAGGATATCGGTTTTTTTTTCATCACGCAAGGTTTCAGAGAGACAGGCATTTATAATTTCAAACACTTTAATATTTTTTTACATTCGTAACTACAACATTTCGAAAATTCGTACTCACCTAGAAAGTAAAAAAATGACGATTTTTTGCTATATTTCGCCTGTGGAGCATCCTTCTTGATGGTCCAACAATAATCGGCCATCATATTAGGATTCCGTTTGCCTCGATATCTCTTTTCCATAGCTGAAACCATTTGAGTTAGCTCATTTGGTTTTATTTTACAATGGAGAAATGGGCGAAAAAACGTTTATTAAAAAAAATAATTATTTAAATTCATTAATTGAAATTGAAATAAAAAAAAAACTGCGGGGTGATGGAGAAATTCCGAATACATATTTGAAAACACGGTAAAAACTGCTTTAAATACAACTATTGGTACTCATGAGACAAAAATCATGTTGACCAGTGTAATTTAAGGTTTAATTTAAAAGTCTTCTAATTAAACCGGTTTCAAAACCTAGTCAGTTTCATCTTCAGTAATATCTCGACCGATGTTACTATTTCAGGAGAACCCATATTACATTCAGCAGTTCTCCTGAACGACATAACTTCGGTCGAAATATTATTGACGATGAAGCCTACTAGGTTTTGAAATCGATTTAATTAGAAGACTGGATATGAGGTGAGGTATGGAGAAGTTTTAATTTAAATCTTAAAATAAACCTCATAGTGGTTTTTCCTATAAAAGTTCAATTGAAGGTTGAATAGTACTCACTACCTATCGTCCGTGCCGCGTTCTGTCTCATTCCAATCCGCTCTTACTCAAGCATGGAGTCTATCTGCTGCGTACAGTGGATTGCCATTGCTGGATCCGGACTTCGATTTCTGTGCTTTGAAGTTAAAAACGGCATTTTTTTACATCCTTGGTACATCACAACGCTTCTCAGGGAAACATTTCAAGGTAGGTTTTGGCATGTAATGGTTGACAGTTCCCTGGTAAGTAAAAATGATATTCACAAAATTTGAAAGTAGATTGAATAATTCTGTTTCTTTGAGCAAGATAATGGTAAGCACCAATGTGATTTTTATTTTGAAATTAACACTACTTTCCGAAAACAGTATTGTGACACATTATTGGGCCGGCTTTTGAATTTCGCGGGTGGAAACGAGACTCAGGTCTCGCCTTATAAGTCAATGGCGATTCCTGTGTCGCGACTCGTGAGTCGAATATGCCCGCTGGGATCTTTCCAGATAAGCTTTACATCTTTTCTAGAAGGATCGGTGGCTCGAGATTTTGATTCGAAAGGCTTCCAGAAAATTCGACCCTCACATATGAAACAGATGCGAGTTGGTCGACAGCCAGTCGCGAGTGAGTTGCGATAGTGTCAGTAGTGTCTCCAGAAGACAAACTAATGTTCATTTGTAGAGTGAAGAGGAAGATAGTGTTGCAAGACAGTATTTCTGCGTGTATAAATAAATAAAGTTCACCGCTGTGGTCTCGAGGCAGCGTGCTGCCTTGTCACGCAGCGGGCCCGGGTTCGATTCCCGGTTGGGACAGTTTTTCTGGGTGAGGTTTTTATCGGGGTTTTTTCTCACCTGTAAGACAAATGTCAGGAAACATTTAAGGCCCAAACGGTCCCCGAAATCATATGTCCATCATCATCATCCTTATCATCATCATCATCATCATCATCATCATCATCCTTCACCGGTGTGGAAAGTAAAGGGAAGCTACCACACCTGCAAATCACTAGTAAAGCTGCAAGCATAGCATGAAAATGATATGATTGCAGTGAAGGTCCTACCTTCGGGCAGAATTACTATGGATGGGAAATACATAAACTAGAAAATACACTCTATCTCTGAAAGACCCAAAGCAGAATAATCATATGTGTTTGTACAGTGAGAGGGCACGCCGTAGCTTAATAGTTAAGGCAATGAGCTATAAGCCGGAAGTTTGAGGGTTCGAGTCACTGGAGAACAGGATTTTTTGACTGTCTCACACCTTCTGGCGGCACTATGGCCCTGGGATCGGCTCAGCCTCTAACTGAAATGAGTACCAGAATCTTGTTCTGGGGCGGCCGTCACGTGTAACAATATAATGTTTCTCCGGATGTTTAGATCAGTTTATCGCGCTGATTCCAAATTTGTAATTACTTCTTCACAAAAATTAACGAGTCTGGAGATATAACGAAGTTTTAATTTTTTTATCTCATCAGGATGTACGTAGTTTGAAACTGGTCAATTGCCTTTACCTCCCAAATGCCATATACATTCCACTCGCTGATTTTAAATAGCCTATAGTTAATTTAGATTATTTGTATCAGTTAATGCCCAATGTTTTTCATAGTACTGGTATTGTTTATTATTATACGGCAGAAATTGTTTATAGTATATAAAATAGGTTAGCAGACATTCTGATTCTTTATAGGCCTACCGGTATATAAAAATCAACGTATTTGAGTTTGCCCTTTATGGATTCAAAAACTACTCGACCGATTTGATTGGGGTTTTTACCATCATTTAGAGATTTTTCTGGGAGGGGGACAATTAACGTATATAACAGCTTAACATACGTACTATTGGGTCGGAGCTAAAAGAATGAAATTTTAATCGGTTCACTAAGAAAGTCGCTTTTTGGGCGCTTAAATGATTCACTCTGCCTATGCCATTACAAATACACAATTAATGTAAACAGAATTGAATATCTTAAAAAAATGCTACAAAAATATCCGCAACAGCACATATCTATATTTTACGGATAACTTACATTAACCATTTTTGTCTTTCAGCTCATTGACGCCAAGAAGATCGGGATATGTAGATTCCCGCATTATCAGCATGGGGCTTCTAAAATTAATTACGATATAATTGTATATATATATATATTTTTCACTTATTGAACTAAACATACAAACACATTTCATTTGTTTAGGCGTAGTAGCGCACGCCAGGTATTAGCTAGTTATTTTTTTTAATCCGATAAGAAAATAATGTATAACAAGTTAGAAGAGAATTTAAGTCCAGGATATCAATGTACACTTCCAGAGAAATAAAATAAAATAGGCCTACATGATATTACGTACACGTGTTTCAAAGAATGGTGTTCTAAAAATGTTCTATTAATTTTCAGATTTTCGATTTTCTTTTCCTGTTTAGTATTTTTTTGTTTGATGGTGTTATTAATCCTGCTGAAGAACTTTTCTTCTAAATTTTCCCAACAAAATTCGCCTATGCATTCTGAAATTTTCAAATGCAAAAAGTATAAATGTTTGTCGAAATTGCTTATTTTTTCGTAATGTTTGTTCTTCTCCATTTTCAAGACTTTGTTTTCCAGAACGGTTTGTTGTAGGCTACCATTGTCTTTGATTATTCCTCTTACGAAATTTGGGACAATGTTTAATTTAAGGCATTCGTTAATGAATTTGATATCCATTTGTGAAAATATATGTTTGGCATATTACCTAGAGAAGTCTAAGAGAATAACTCCCTCATTGGTAGTAAATTTTAGTTACTCTTCAATACAGAACAACATATTTCAATACATACCATAACTTTAGTGACTCTTTTGTAGTTTTTAATTTTTTTGATAAAAGTTGTGTACCGATTTTATCTGCTCAGGGCTATTTTATTCGCCTTTATAGCGTTATAAGGTGCTAGTGTTTTGTTTCTGCAAATTAATTTTCTTCATAGCGGAAAAGCGGAAAAAAAAAGAAAAACTCTTGGCATCTTTATGAATTTCTTGCACCTACTTTCTTCGTACCTATTTATTTCCATAAGATATATATTGAATTCAAGCGATTTTCTGCTTGTTGTCGCATTGAAAAAAAATATGGGATTTCGAAATGCAGCTTCCCTCTGTATCAACAATCGAATTGAATCTGTCACCAAGCGAGCAGGGGACCTAGTAACTCACCGTCTTCAAAGGGACGTGTTTGTCGTATATTTCTAATATCTTACAGTTAAATTTCAGCAATTTCTCGTCAATGGTGCTTAGAATCCAAACGTCATGCCACGGTATTTCGAGGGCATCTGTAATTAGAGCTAATTGATCGACATTTTACAAATTCCTGTATGCCAATAATTTAGGTCAAGTCCTAGGGCACTGGAGAGCGTATTCAATATATATCACGTCATGGGTTAATATGCCTGGGGCTGGAATTTGTGTATAGTTTATAATTTTCTGTGAATTTGTCGTGGCTATGATGTCCAATAATGTATCGGTCGTAAAAGTGTGATGGGTGGGCTGTACAAGCGAGACATGCATATTGCATACGTGAAATAATGCTAGTAGTTCGGATGTTGAGGAGGACGAAGTTTCAAGTAAGTTAGAATTAAATTCGCTTATAACATACAAATAATGTGGCAATATACTTAATAAAGGCATATCTATGTAAATAACTAGGAAATTGTCAATCATTTAATGCCGAAACCTACCTTGATATTTCTCCCAGAGAAGTACCAAGTCCATGTCCAAAAAATTATCTCCCACCCTTAACTGCAAGACACTCAAAGCCTGCGCCAAATCTTTCATTTAAAATACAGGAAAGTAATACAACTCCTTATCTGGTGATTGGATAGCCCTGGCAACCTGCCCCGCATCGCATCCCGCCACATTCCACTCCACTCTACTCGTGGAGGGACACCCATGTGTTTCGCTCAGTGGGTTACCATTGCTGGATCCTGGCTTCTATTTCTGTGCCTTGCAGTTAAAAGCGACAGATAATTTTTGGACGCGGCCATGGTACATTACAACACTTCTACGGGAGAAATTTGATGGCAGATATCGTGACGCAATGGTTGAGAGTACCTTGCAAGATGTTCTACATTCATGGTTTATGCAACACGCACAGGAGGCATCTATGTAACTAACTAACCCACTGGCACTATCGAACCCGTAGGTTCATGGCCGCGCGGACATAAGCTCTCCATACATCCCTATCCTGAGCCAATGGTTTCCAATCATCCCCTGTATAATCTACTTCCTTCAAATCATAGTTAATGTTATTCTCCCAACTTGTTCTTGGTCTTACAACTGAGCGTCTTCCCTCCGGTTTTTCTACAAGAAGCTTCCATGCACTTGCCTATTGTTGGTTTGAATATATCTTCCCGCCCCACTTTTGCATTAAAATCTCCTAAGACAATTTTCATGTGATACCGTGAAAGGCTATCAAATACGCATTGTAATTCCACACAGAACTCATTCTTGATCTTGCCATCTTTATCCTCTGTGGGAGCATGTACACTTACGATTACAAAATCATGCTGTTTACCATTTAGAATTATGCATGATATCCTATCACTGACAAACTTTATATCTCGGATAGCGGGCAGGAACCTCCATCGGACTTAAAAACCCGTTCCAAATTCAGGTCTCTCTGCGCCCCCGTAGTATAATGCAAAGCTTCATTATTCCTGACTACCTTCTCCAGGCCATCTAACTTCATGTAAAGCAACTGTATGCAAGAGTGATTTATCTAATTCACGGGTTAATACCTCTAGCGGCCCCGCTAATTACATGTATGTAAAATAGCTGAAATTTTAATGATGAGAATTTCGGTTGGACATTGTAATTAGAAGGGGAATAAAGAATAACTTTAGGTCCTAAATCTCATCTAGATGAAACCTTCTATCCATTCTGCCCTCTTTCCTAATCTATCATTGCGTCAATATCGACAAGAGAAGTGAGAAGAGTAGTTTTACGCAATGACTAAGATATTTATATTACATTATATAAATTTCAGAAAACGAATATCGAATTTCATGTATGTGAGAAAGAATGCTGTGGGCGTTAATAAGGGTTACTCTAAGGGTGGTTGGGAGAAATAAGGTGTGATAAATGGAATCATTAAATGACAGTTTGGGAAACAAATGGCCATAGAATCTGAATTATGATTACACAATACAACATCAAAAACCTCGCCAAAATATAGCGGTGAAAACTGGATTTTGAATTCTAGAGTTAAAACCAAATAAAAAACTCTACAGATTAAATGTTTTCGTCTTCCATAGGCCTAACTAAGTTGGATAAATGGAGAAATGTTGACTTTCGTGTAAAGCTGAAATTTGAAAACATAGCAGAAATTATAAAAAAAAAATTAAAAGAATTTGGTGTAAAAAGTATGATGAACAATAGTATTACTTTAAACTATTTGTCATAAGTAATGCCACGAGTGATTTCCAAATTATCGATAAATTCACGACTCACGAAGTGAGCAGTGAATTTATCTGCAGAATTTGGAAATGAAGAGTGACATTTGTTAGGACTATTTAACGAATAAAATTTAGCTGCTTACTCACAAATCATTATATAACTATAGTTATTTTAAAATATTTATATATTTAATATAAGCGGCGATATTTCAAAACAAATGAGAAATGATTGGTACGCTTCATTTCCTTCCTTTGTTCATCACTGCAACCAGATCATATCATTTATTGTCAATGGATCGCAATATTGTAAGAATGCACCCTAATGGAGAAATTTATAACCAACATTATAGGTATTAATTAATTTGATGTCCTATGACGCAAATATGTGAAATATATTTTTCTGGAACGTCAATTCTTGGAAAATAATTCGTTTAAGAAAGTGCAAACAGTGTTTTCTTTTTTTGTGGTATAATCAATTGTTACAAATATTTTTATATTATCTATCGCATGCGCTTTCTGCTGACATTCATGCACTATATATACAATTTGGTTCCCGTATTTCTTTGAGGGTCAGTTACTGCAAAATAATGCTATGACCTATTCAGAATGTTAAAAAGGAGGTGCTTTCTTTACTATGATAAACTTTAGTTGGTACATTTTATGCGAAACATGACTGTGATTGGTTGTAAATCAAAAATCATTGAAATGTGATTGCTCATTGACTCCAATTTGGGGCATGAGTTTAATAGTTATAAATAATGCCACAAATGATTTCCAAATTATCGATAAATTCACGACTCACGATCTAGAGAATTTTGAAATCAAGAGTGACATTTGTTAGGACTATTTAACGAATAAAATTAAGTTGTTTACTCACAAATCATTATTTAAATATAGTTATTTTAAAATATTTATATATTTAATGTTAACGGCGATGTTTGAAAACAAATGAGAAACATTTGTTATGTTTCATTTGTTCATCACTGCAACCAGATCATATTATTTATTGCCAAAGGATCGCAATATTGTAAGAATGCACCCTGGTGGAGATAAAATAAAACACATCAAACTGTTTATAACAAACATTACAGGTTATTAATTAATTTGTTGTTCTATGATGTAAATTATATTTTTCAGGAACGTAAACTCCTGCGAAATAACGCGTTTAAGGAAGTGCAAACAGCGGTTTCTTTTTTTTTTTTTTTGAGGTGTAATCAATTGCTACAAATGTTTTTCTATTATATCCTGCAAGCACTATCTGGTTACATTCTGCACTATATATACAATCTGGTAGTCACATGCATTCTATAATTCTTACATCTTAATATATAAAATGTTATATTCAACGTATTTCTTAGAGAGTCAGTCACTGCAAAATAGTGTTCTGACATATTCAGAATGTTAAAGAGGAGGAGCTTGATTTTAAAGTGATAAAATTGAATTCATAGAATCGAGGTGAAAAAGACTGTGATTGGTTGTTAATAAAAGATCATTGAAATGTGATTGGTCATTGATTGCCATTTGGGGCATGAGTTAAATAGTCTATGTAATCAATTGATTTGGTGTTTACTTGATGAAAATCCACGTTGTTTATTTATTGAATAAAACTATCAAAGTTGTGTACGATTTTATATATATATATATATATATATATATATATATATATATAATTATTTAACATTCATAACAGCTGTGTAAATGCATTCGCCTGAAGAAGATAAAGTGTATTGAAACAGCTGTTATGAATGTTAAATAAAATAATTATTTTTGAAAATCATATAAAACTTTGATGGTTTTATTTAGTAAATAAATATTAGTTTATATCTCTATGCTATTTGAAAAGTAATAATAAATAACTTACTTCATAAGTTATAAATAATTCATTTATTAAAACTGTTTTACAATACTCTACAATAACATGTTTATTGTGGAAGTGGCATCTAAAATGTATATTACTTAGTCTATGATTTTTCTATCGCTGTTTTGGGTTATCGGTGGTTGAATCTGCGTTAGGGAGTGATGAGTAAGTGTACACCCATTTTAATAAACTTATGGTAATTTTAATATTATCAGTATATATTTTTAACATAGATTTGGGGATTTAATGCAAATAGTGGTCATTTAAATTTCATAGCGAAGGATAGTGATAGACCGTGGAAGCCATCGGGAATAAACCATGTCATCCGGACCGGCGCGTCGTATCCATCGTCGAGGAATATTATTGTGTTCATTTTACATATACGTCCTGTTTTTTTTAACCGCCTATATCATCAACGGATACTCTTATCTGTCGGAGGATCAATTCCAAATTGACGTCGGAAAGCTCGCTGCACTGCAACAATGGAACCACACCTCGCAAATTGCAACACACAGAATTACTTCTGTACAGGATTCGCCATTTTCACAAATTTAACGCTGTGACGTAATAATGACAAGAAAAATGGAATTACTGCAAACAGGATATGAAAGTTTCAGTTTTTCTTTCATTACAGCAAATAATCACTCATCCAATTTCGTTTGTAAAGCTATACTATCTACTTAAAACCCCGTCCATCATTTTAGAACACGGTGTGTATATATATATATATATATATATATATATATATATATATATGTGTGTATATATATATATATATATATATATATGACATGATAAGAAAAATAAATGCTCGGACGGGACTTGAACCCGGACCTCTGTATTTATATCCCAGTGCACTACCGATTACGCTACCGAACAAGTCTACTACAATCATTCATTTTTCTTATATATATTCTCATTGTTACCAGATGTAGTGGGAACTCGGTCTCCACTGCCACCTGGTATATATATATATATATATATATATATACATACACATTTGTCATTGACGTTTTATGTGCCTACTAAGCATTTTCTTTTCAAAAATAGTTTCATGAGAACAAGCTCAATAGCTTCATTCCTTCAGAATTTGATAACATCCTGGTCTTTATGAGTTAAATATTGCATTTCAGTTATAAAATTAGCTTTCATTCTCGGCATAGAAACATCTCTCTTTAGACTGAGTAAGGGAGAGATAGTGATAGGCATGTGTTGTTGGCAGCAAAGAGCTTCCTTGGATCTCGTTGCTACTTTGTCCTCTGAAACTGGGATCCTGTTTAATGTTGGAACTTGTGTAGATTAACATCGATATTCTGTCAGCATAATAAGATTCAATTATGCAAAATAATGAACTCTGATGAGTCATCAAGAGAGACGATCATGATTTAAAGAGGATACCTTTCGGAAACAGAGTTACAGAGAGTAAAACGCGCTACTACCCCAAGTCCGATATAAAATCTTATTTCAGATTTATTTTCTCTTAACAGTACCAATTATGCAGGGTGAAAATTATTTAAACCGACAAACTCTGGGTGGTTGTAGGGGACACCAAAACAAATATTTTTCCATAATGTCATTTTTTCCTATGATGATTATTTCAATCGGTAGAGGAAGATTTCTCTAGCGGAAAATTAATTAAACAAACATACAGTTTTGCATTTTTATTACCAAGAGACAACACATTAACACAATGCAATTATGAAATTACAGTAGAGGTTTAAAAATGCCTCCATTGACATGTAAATTAAGGTTACCACCGGAGGGGACATTGTTTGTTCGTTCGAACCACGGGCAACAACTCCAGTGAGTATCGTTAATTGCTCCTGCTGCTGCTACTATCCGGGGCAAGCAGATCCTTTTATGATTGCAACATGAGTTGTGTAAACAAGGTTGCGCCTCTCTCCCCACACAAAAAATACCAAATGGGTCATATCTGGGGATCGAGCAGGGCCATGGGTACCGGAACCACCTCTGCCAATCAACTTTTCTGAAAACCGTTGGTTCAAGTATTGACGCACAGGACGGATTGAAATGTGCCGGCGGCACCTCATGTTGAAACCACATGCGTTGTCTTGTAGGGAGCGGGAAGTATTCAGGCCAATTATGACGAGGAAAATTGTAAGAGTGCCTGCCATTTAAATGGCCGAGGGTCCCCAAAACAACCACGGGAAAACAAATATAAGTGTACTCACTCCATAGTAAATTAAAACAGATACAATTCACTACTACAATGGTGGACAAAACAATTCCTACAATCACCAGCAGTTGCCAGTCATGACAACTGAAGAAGAGGAATACGCCCTCTACCGGTTTTTAAATAATCCTCATAGGAAAAAATGGACTTAGGAAAAAAACATTTGTTTTCGTGTTCCCTATAAAATACCAGAGTTTGTACGGTTTATTTAAAAATTTGAAATCTGTGTAAGATATTCGATCGATTTATGAGAGTTCCCGGGTTGCAATCCTTGAATATAAATCAGAAATCACTGGAGTAGCTTAATCCAAAAACCTGCCTATTTTTAAAATAGTCAATGTTCCACTATAGCATATAAGTTATTGCAATTAACTGAAAATACTGGTGCCTTTAATCTGTTGGCGAAATCTACTGGTATTTATAAGATTAAAATGCTTTCAAGAAACTTATTGTTTTTTCCTCCGAAACCTACTATTTACTGTGACCTTAATTATACACTACTCATAAAAATAGAGGAACACATGTTTAAACCAAAACACGAGAATGGATATTGAAACAATTTAATAATCTTTTGTAAAAACCGAGCTTCTGTAAAACACTTCACAAACGTGCGTTGTAAATTATATTTGCGCGATAGTGTTTTAAAAATAATAAATAATAGTAAAATAATAACATCTTTGTTGGAAATATTTGGGTTCATTATAAACAATTGACTAACGTTAACAGTGTGGGCAATGTTTATTAGTTGAAACAACAGGAGGCCTTGAGAACAATTATTGATTACATGACCGCAAGTACGTATTTACTGTTTAATATTTTTTCAAATAAAGTTCAGTCCATTTTGTTTCTTATAATGTACATAAACACTAGCTTTTGGATATTTTCTGTATATACATTGTACGTAGTATACATAGAGGGCAGTGGTTTTCCTTCCCGCACGTGGGTGTCAATGTAATATTACAGTATAGTTATTTAGGTTGGCAACCACGAAATGTAGGAAGTTGAACTTTCAATAATGGTCGCCATTACTGGTAAGTACGACAAAACGCACTATCGCGCAAAAATATATTTTACAATAAAAGACAACAATCACAATAAATATAATATTAGTCATAAGTAATGCCACGAGTGATTTCCAAATTATCGATAAATTCACGACTCATGAAGTGAGGAGTGAATTTATCTAGAGAATTTGGAAATCAAGAGTGGCATTTTTGAGGACTATTTAACGAATAAAATTAAGCTGTTTACTCACAAATCATTATTTAACTATACTTATTTTAAAATATTTTATATATTTAATGTAAACGGCGATGTTTGAAAACAAATGAGAAACGATTGGTACGCTTCTTCTGCTTCTTTTGTTTATCACTGCAACCAAATCATACTATTTATTGCCAAAGGAACGCAATATTGTAAGAATGCTCTCTAGTGGAGAAAAAATGAAACATATCAAACTATATATTAATTCATTTCTGATGTCGTTATGACGTAAATATGACAATTATATTTTTCTGGATTATTACTTGGGAAAAAATACATATTAAGAAAGTGCAAACAGTGGTTTATTTTTTTTGTGGTATAATAAATTGCTACAAATGATTTTATATTAACTCCTGCAAGCGCTATGTGTTGACATTCATGCACTATGTATACAATCTGGTAGCCGTATTTCTCACAGGCTCAGTCACTGCAAAATAATGGTCAGACCTGTTCAGAATATTAAAAAGGAGGAGCTTTCTTTAATATGGTAATTATAACACTGATAAATATTTCGTGAAACACGACTCTGATTGGTTGTGAAACAGAAATCATTGAAACGTGATTGGTCATTGAATCCCATTTGGGGCATGAGTTAAATAGTCACTGAAAGATAATTTGGCTAAACTCCTAAAATAAAAGGAACAAATAACACAATTATATTTCTAATAACACAATAGTATCTAAGTTTGGGAAAGAACATATTAATACTTCTTTTTTTTTTATTTGAGGCATCTTCTTAAATTTTTTTTTTTTTCATTCTGGATTGTTTCTGTTATTTACACAGGTATCATCAACAAAAATATACAATTTTTTTCTTCCACACTTTCCGATCGTGTGTGTCTGCTTCAGTAATATTTCTCTTCTTCATGTTGTCTTGACTTCCCTTTATCCACGTTGGCTTTGATTTACCACGTTTCCCTTTTCCAGGAGGTATCCATTTTAATACTTCTTTGTTTGTTACTGTGTCCCTTCTTCTCAATGTCCATACCATCTTAAATTAATTATATTTATAATATTATTTTGTGATGCGTTTGTAGTGTTTTAAATACAATTTTATACTCATGAACTTTTCATATTTCCATAATTTCAGCACATTGTTCATGCCAAAATGTGCTATTTTTTATTTTATTTCCAAAACGGTATATTTGATTATTATCTAAAAGTTTAGGAAATTATAATTATTTGTGGAAATTATGTCGAATGTATCAAGGAGAGGAACTTTAAAAGATTTTATTAAAATAATTAATGAAAGTTCATCACTCAGGAACTAGGAAAATTCCTCAGCAAGTCAAATTTATGGTCCGCGTTTGCTGGTTTATGGAATATATATTAATTCTTTTAATAAATCGCATGTTTTCACTTTAGCTGCAAGAAAACAAATTTAACGTCCACTAGGGCGATTTTGAAATTTCCGTTTTCCTGAAACTTACACTCTTAATGATTGGATTACGCTGATTTCGGGTACTACATTTATCGTTTTATTCCAACGTTGAATACCGTGTTTCTTTCTGAAAATTTGAAAATTCCGGCCGCTATATTTATAATTTTCGCTACCGGTTAATCCCCGTTTTAATAGTCCAATTTTTCTCGTCAGCGAAATCGACCTTTCTTTTCTCAACTTATAACTGTATGTCGAGTTTGGTTACGAAAAAGATATAAATTGTGGTCGCCAGAGCTTTAATAGGCACAGAAACACACACACACACACATATGTGTGCGCGCGCGCGAAAAAACGCATGAACCGGGATTTGAATTCGGGACCACTAATTCTATACGTTAGTGCGATACCGTCTTCACTATCCATGCTCTCAGTCCAAACATTAGTTTTCCTTTCCTTATATACAATTCTCTACCATAAGAAGCAGCCGGACTTCGTTCGTAGTGCATGTTGTGGATTCTATAACAAGAAATATTTTTAATGACAACATATTCTTACATTTTAGCAGTAAGGCTTTTTTATTTCGATGTTGTAATTAAATTTTGACATTTAGCAATGAAAAAGCATAGGCCTACATATATAAATATTTAATTGTGTAACGGTCGTTTTGAATTCCTCAATATCTACTAAGTAAGGCCGATGAAATTGGTATTTTTTTTATTTTTTTTTTTCATAAGTGCAACTTCAATAGCTACTTTCCTTCGGAATTCACTAAAATCGGTCGACACAAACTCGCGGATTTTGTCTTGCTTGTAGAATTTGTAAGAGCAGAATAGTATGGTTTGGAAACAAGGTACTTATTTGTCAATAGTTCAAACTTGCTATTAGATTGTCAGATATAAGAGAGGGTGCGTGTTCGTGAACAATGGCTAATGATGAACACACAAGTGTCAAACGATACTTGTACTTCAAGAAAGACTGATTGGTGTTGTCACAAAGGGGAATACTTCTGTAACACTACCAATAACAGAGACCGGAATTAGGAGCTCTAAAAGCTGTGAAAAGAAAATAATAGAATAATAGATAACACTGTAGTTCTGACGCCATATACACCACTTCGATGGTTTCAAGGTACAGAACCCCGTAATTTTACGTCCTCCCTCAGTACATACATTTCAGACGAAGAGTCTGTCAGGCAGGAACTGCATAGTCTAAACTTGGCTATTTCCTCAGGAAGTAGAATGTATGGTCAAATGTTGTTGGTTTAAGGATTATGTCTTAACTTATTAACTCAATATCATTATCGAACCTGTAGGTTCATGACCGCGCGAACATAAGCTATCCAGAACATCCCTGTCCTGAGCTAATGTTTTCCAATAATCCATGTAAGATCTACTTCCCTCAAACCATGGTTAATGCTATTATCCCACTTCATTCTTGATCTACCAATGTGGCGTTTTCCACTGGTTTTCCTACAAGACTCTTCCATGCCCCTCTTTCATTCCCCATTCGTGCCACATGTACTACCCATCGCAGTTCTCGAGACTTAACTGTTCTTATTAACTCATTCGCCTCAAAAGACGAGGTAGACTCACCGGTAGTCAAATGGCCTTCAACTCAGAAGACGAGCTACACTCGCTTAACTCTGCTGTTATATATTTTGCAATATTTTGAACATCTCTTAGCAGGGTAAATTTTGTTAACATTTATGAATAGTAGAGGAATGTGTTTTGGCCTTCGACCTTATTGTATTCACAAGTACCGTTATCTTTTGCTTGTTTTGAATGTCCGAAAATAGAGAATATGATTTATGGTAACTTAAATCTGGTTTCTGGGGAAATATATTGAACATTTAAACCTGATGCGAATGAGTTAAACCTGGTATCCTATAAGGACCAAGTAGGTCACAGTTATATAGCCTTATACATTCGCCTGTCTGTTCATCTCCCTTTGGTCCAAAAATATCCCATGAGAACTTCATCATCATCATAGTACATTCACGAATTTAGGCCATTTGTTGACCTGTTTCGGCCTCAAGAGAAACACCATCCAGAAGTCTTTTGAGTGGACGTCCTGGTCTTCTTCTTCCTGCAGGTTGATATCTTAACATTAGTTTGGGTATTCTGTGATCTTCCATTCGATGAACATGTTGTATCCATCTTGACTTATAATCAGAAATTTTGTTTTCTTTTTCAAATACTCGTAGTATTTTCTCCTCCCTTAAAGTCAGAGTCCATGTTTCGCATGCATATAACTGGGTGAATAACAGTTTTATATATTTTGAGTTTAATGTTTTTTGAGAGATGTTGGGACGACAAGAGTCCCTTAATCCATAATAGCATGCATTCCCAGAACTTAGCCTATTTTTAATGTTTTGTGAATCTCATTCCTATTTGTAATTATTGTCCCTAGATATCTGAATTCAGCCTCATCTTAAAAATTTCCATCACTTGTCATTAACTGTCCATTTCCATTATATAATGTATTGCTTGCATTAATTAAATCGTAGGGTCTTTGCACCCATTTAGCGATAAATCAATCATGGCGGCCCGCTAGAGCTATTTTTAAGTTAAGGCTTTCGGATAAATTCCCACTTTTAACTAGGGGATTTCTGTATTTTTTAAGAATACCTTTCTCGTCTTATTTCTATGGCGTATGCCTAGTATCGTTCCAAGAAAATTGAAAATTTCGGCAGCTACAGCAACTTTTAAGTTTTCATTTCAGGTGAACCCTACTCCATAGTACGATTTTGTTGGCTAACATAATCGACATTAATTAATGGATTGCTATATGCCTAAAATAAAATTGGGGCCGTCAGAGGGTTGATATACAAATAAATATAACTACGGCCTAATTAAGTCACTTATAGTAGCGAACCCGAGATTTCATGGCCGCGCGGTTATAAGTCTTCCATTCATTACAATAATCCCCTATATAATTACCTCCATCAAACCAAAGTAAATATTTTTTCCTACTTCATTCCTGGGCTACCTACTTGGTAATTCAATTCTGCATTTCTTATAAAAAGTTTCTTTTCCCCTCTTTCATTCCCCATTCGTGCCGTTTGTCCTACCCATCGCAATCTACGAGACTTAACTGTTATTATATCTGTTTTCTCATGATTATTTAGTTTTCTCCATTCACCTGTCTGTCCCTCTATCCTTCATCCAAAAACTTTCCTAAGCATTTTATTTCAAATACTTGTAAACTTTTCTCCTCTCTTTTAAACTAAGATACAACGTTGCGCATCCATATAACTGGGACAATAATTGAGGAGATGGGTGGGAAAATACCCCGAGTCAAAAAAAAAAAATAGTTTTGAGAAAAACGCGATCAAAGTATTAAGTTATTCTCCTTCAAAACATATATTATAGGATTAAAAACCTGCAAACAGGATCATAATGCTCATATCCTCTAGATTTATATTTTATATAATAAAAGGTTATACAGGGTTCCCACAAATGCTCTTTCGGGATTCAAACACGTGTAACTTGCGTTTAAATAAACTTACAAACACGAAACTAGTACTAAAAGGTAAAGTGATCCCACTACAGGCCTCAGGAGGCCCTTGGGGTAGTAGGAGGTTAAGGCTCCCACTTTTTCTTGACAATCGGCACTTGATGTCAGCCGGGTTGTCAGCCCTCCGAGACGGCCGCCTTTACCCCAGAACAAGCGTCTGGTGCTCATTTCAGTTAGAGGCTGAGTCGACCCCAGGGCCATAGTGCCGCCAGAAGGTTTGGGTCAGTTTAAAAATCTTGACCCCACCGGGACTCGAACCCTCGACCTTCCGGCTTGTAGTGCAGTGCCTTAACCACTACGCTACGGCGTGCCCCTAACTAGTACTAATGGAAAGATAAACTCAAAACGTTTTGGTTACAGTAGCTTATAGATATTCAATGTGAGCTCCGTTAGTAACACGACACACATCAAGCCTGTAGTCCATTTCCGCCCAGGAACGTTGAAGCATATCATGGTCAGCTGTTTCGATAGCTGCTGTGATTCACCCTCTTAGATCAAGGACGGTCTGTGAAAGAGGTGGCTTGTACACAAGATCTTTAACATAACCCCATAAAAGAACTAAAGGGGTGTGAGGTCTGGCGAATGCGGAGGCCAAGGAAGAAGTTTTTCATCGTCATTACATGATAATCGAGAAAACACTACGCTGGCCTATCCTCTATACCAGCCATTTTCTCATTTTAAACAATATGCAATGTTATATGTAATTTTATGTCATTGTTGCCAACTGTGTTAGTATAACCAAAACTTTTTTAGTTTCTCTTTCCATTAGTATTAGTTTAAAGTTTGTGAGTTTATTTAAACGCTAGTTACACGTGTTCGAAATCCGAAAGAGCATTTGTTGGAACCCTGTACGTATATTTGTTACTATAAACGTTATAAGAGATTAATAGAGGTGGTGTCAAAGGTCGTTTTTCCATAAACTATCCTAAACATATAAATTATTGAAATATATAGCATAAATAAATATAAAAACACTTGTTTATACATTTTTTCTATGTACTTATGAAGATAAATAGTTTAATTGGTTGTAATGTAAAAATGAAGAGAAGTACATATTTTATGTTAATGATATGTTAATAATATTTTAAAAAGCTAACAGTAATTACTACCAAATAACACATTGATATCTGAAACATTACTTAATAATCAGCATCACAAAGTGAAGTAAAGACTTCTTGCAACAGCTGGGTTACAGGGTGGTAAACACAGCTGCATAAAAATTCTCGTAACTAAGCCAACATCGAAGATATTGAAATGAAACAAACTCTAAAATACTCTTAAAACTATAGTGGTTCAAATGAAGGCTTTTGAGCAAAACGACCTAAGCCGGCTAGGGTCGTTTTTCCTCCCAGCTCCTCAATTTTATACATTTTTAGTTTAACATTTTTGGATAAAAGTAAAGCTCACAAGTTTCACTGTAGTGCATAAATAAATATAAGGAAGTTCGGGTAATGAGGACCCTTCTGTTTGAGTGGACCATGTTAATATCTTATTTAATTGGTGCTGCTCTCGAACAGAAACTATTTTAACTTCTTCCTCTCATCAACTTTAACGTGTCCAAAGCCAATTTATTTTATTCTTTGTGCGAAGAAGGGTTTATTTGTGATATTTATGAAAATGGCCACTTTAAAAGTTTTTCAAGCTAAGAATCAATTCTTAATTTTTGCTATTGAATATTACAAATGTTAAAAATCTCCTAAATATATTATATTACATAGACGCTGTTTTAATATACTGACGGGTTTGGTTTCATATTATATGACATGATGGTTGTATCAAATAATTAAACATAACAAACGAATTCGGTTAATGTGGACCCTTCACGAGGACCTAGGTCCACTTCACACGAATACATATATTTTATCAATGAGGATGCTATCTTTAAACACTATTCACTTAATTAATTTTATTTAATATCTTTGTAGTTTTACTAAACCCATAGACCGTGACTTTCTTCAGTTGAATGATGTGTGAATGTAATAATCAACAATACTTTTTCAAAATATTAAATAGATATCAACGGTTTTTAATTATGATCACTGATACATATTTTCAGATTAATCTGTGTCTATCTGTATAAATTAATAGAGTAAATAAAATTAAATATATACTAAAAGCTAAGGTGAATTCTGGGGTCTAATTTATCCGAATATGGAGGTTAAAGTGGACCTTTCTTGTAATGTAAAATAGTTTATAAATTAGGAAGATGTTTCCATATTTGAATAAAATAACAATGCTATTTCAAAGTTACAACACTAATGATAATCACTGTAATTAAACAAAATTCAAATCCCTTAATTAAAAGAAGAAAAACAACAAATTCAAAACAAGGGTGCAATTTACCCGACGTTCCTCTATACTAGGTAAAGTTATACCACTGTATGCTATATGAGGTCCTTGGGGTAGAAGGGAGCTAAGGTTTCTACCTTTCTACACAATAGACACGTGATGTCAACCGAGTTTTCAGCCCTGCCTGACGGTCGCCTTCACTCCGCTGAACATGCGTCTGGTTCCATTTCTGTTAGAGGCTCAGTCGACTCTAGCGCTAAAGTGCCGCCAGAAGTTTTAGACAAATTTAAAAATACTGACTCCATCAACACATGAAACAGCCGCGACACTCCGGCATCTGTCGTTTTGCTTTGTTCAACTACGCTTTGACGTGCCCCCATAATTATATATACAGTGTTACATGGAGTACATTTTTGTCAGGTTCAACTTAGTTATCCAGTAAGTAAGATCGATGAAATTTATTACACATTGTTAATAACACAGTGGAAATTAAAAATAGAATCGCACAAACAAAACAAGCAATAAATGCTTTAAACTCTGTTTGGTGGAGCAAAAATATTACAAAAAGTAGAAAATTACAAATACATTAAGCCATAATTCAGAGCGTTTTAACATATGGTGCTGAAGTCTGGCAAATTCCTACGAGGGAAATGAAAAGAATTTTAAGTACAGAAATGGATGTTCTAAGAAGATCAGCTGGAAAATCTAGAATGGATAGAATACGAAATAAAAAAATAAGGGGAATTACGGGTGTAACAAGAGGATCCGTACATCATAGACATTATAGAAAAGAAAATCTTACAAGTGGTATAGCCATGTCAAAAAGATGCCTGAGTCAAATAGTACCAACAATTTGTTTGATTTAATGGATCCCAATTGAAAGGAGGATGAGATGAAGACCCTAGAAAACTTGGATAGAAGGGGTACAAAGCAGCTATGAATATCAGAGGATTGGAGGAAGATCAATGGATGGACAGAGAGGAACAGCGTTTGGTTTCCGGAAGACGGCGGCAGCTACCATGATACCGGACGATGATGATGATGTTAATAAAACCTAAATACCAAACTAAAATGTTAAAATAATCAACGCTGAATAGAGTCAATGACTAGTCTTGATAATGATAGCGTGGCTATCGATAAGCGATGACTCTTTTGACATTTTAGTTTGGTAATTTGGGTTTTATTGGAATTGTGTAATATAGCGTTATCAACAAGAACTCTTCCTATATTTTCTAAGAGCAATTACGTTTTCTAATACATTTTTTCAAAATTATTTTTAGATAACCCACCCCAATAGTCCACGGATGTAGTCGCGGGAATAGCATCATTTGCTTTTCCCTCATTTGGCTTGGGTGTGATCCCCGTTCGAGACAAATTTCCTGGGTTAGGGATTATTTCGGGGCGGGGGATTTTTTCACCTCTGAAACAACTCTCTGGAAAATTTAAGGCCCAACTCGTCCCCTTACTTCATCTAGTCATCACCATTATCCATACCATAGTCTCCCTCCTTAGTTTGTAGTCAATAAGTGAAAAGTTTGTCTTATGTTAAATATTTCTGTTGTCCTCTGCTGTTTCCCTGGCATTAAGATGATGAGCACCTCATCCAAGGAGGCCCTCCATACACTTGTGGTTAAAGAAGTAAGTGTGAGCTCCAAAGTTACTAATCCTCTCCCTTCAGGTCGTGTTCCTGTAAGGCCTGTGTCGCGTGGGGCATGTAAAAAACTAACTCCCAGGCTCTATCGAACCCGCAGGTTCATATCCGAGCGGACATAAGCTCTCCACCCATCCCTATGCTCAGCTAATGTTTTCCAATCATCCCCTGTATAATATACTTTCCTCAAATCATGATTAACATTATTCTCTCACCTCGTTCTTGGTCTACCAAATAGTCGTTTTCTCTCTGGTTTTCCTACAATAACCTAACATGAATCTCTTTCATTCTCCATTCGTGCCACAAGTCCAGCCCATCGCAGTCTACGAGACCTAACTGTTCTTATTATATCTGGTTTCCTATAAAGACCGTGTAGTTCACCGTTTTGTAGTCTTCTCCATCCACCTGTCTGTTCATCTCTCCTTGGTCCAAGAATGTTCCTAAGAACTTTATTCTCAAATCTCGTAATCTCGTTTCCTCCCTTAAAATAAGATTCCATGTTGCGCATTCATGTAAAATAACTGGCAAAATAATAGTCAGGGCATTTAAAGGAACTAAACATTGATAGGTTAGACCAAGTTGGAGAGAGAGAGAGAGAGAGAGAGAGAGAGAGAGAGAGAGAGAGAGAGAGAGAGAGAGAGAGAGAGAGAGAAAGAGAAAGAGAAAGAGAGAGAGAGAGGGAGAGAGAGAGAAAGTGGGGGGGGAGAGAATAGCCACAATATTTACATTTCTTCGGAATTTCATAATACAAGTTATAGGCGCTGGTTGATCAAATATGTCCATGCTACATTTTAACACTATGAAATGTAGCTTCTCTCTTGCAAAAACATGTTTACAGAAAACATGTTGAGATTATTAAAACAAAAGTTTCATTCTTATTTCCAATGAAATCGGAACGAATAGCATAGCTTTTTTCCTTGTTTATAAGAGTACAAATGCCAGGGGTCGTACAAGAGTGAAATTAATTATATTAAAAGGTGAAAGGTTAAAGTAACGACGTGCAGACTATTTAGGTTATTGCAAGTTGAGTAAATTGATTTACAATATTTAGAAGTGATTTATAGCTATATGCCTAATTCACAGAATTACATTAAGAATTATTAACATCCTGCACACTTTTAATATACGATTCTTAATATATTTTTCCTTTTTACTTTCATTAAGAAAGAGGGAAAGAAAGAACGAAAGAAAAAACAAATTAAACTTTTTATACCCGTATATTCCCACCTAGATACCAGAGGATTTTCTAAGAATCTAGTTGCCAAAAAAATAATATTAAACAAAGAATTATGGATACCAATGGACCGATAAAATGAAAAACGAAGATTTAAGAACAGAACTTAATATATTTAATCTCTGTGAAAGAATAAAATATTATCAAAATGCTTATCTTCAGCACGTATTACGAATAAATGAACAGCGCATACCAAGAATAATGTATAATTATAAACCAAAAGGGAGAAGAATGTTGGGAAGACCATTGAAGAAATGGAAGGACCAATTCGACCTATAATGAGATCGGAACAGGCCATTAGCTTAATCCTTGTTGTTGATGATGATGATTATGGATTAGATTAATATATGTGGATTCGGGTTCTAAAACACTAACACGACAACCCTATTTTAGGTTAATTGTATTGCCATCTTTCTTTATGAAAAATATGATACTCAGAAAAAATGACGTAAAATCATAATATAGAATAAGAGAATCGAAAGTAAATACTTATACAAATTAAACCTAAGTTAAAATAGACCAAGTCAAGCGTAATAAGGTAAACGATACATCAGAGATAATTGATTAATTCACTGATAGACCAATTTAATAGTTGCACTGAAAAGAGATCTAACTCACTTCTTCTTCTTCTTTTCCTTCCAAGTATTAGGCCAAGGCCTGTTACGATCCTATAGAAAATTTCCCCTCCAGCGTTTCATAGGACGGCCCAGTGATTTTCGTCCTCTTGGCATATAATTAGAAACAACTTTGGGGATCCAATTTGAACTCATTCCTTCAAGAAGGTGTTTCCAATTTAGTTGGTACTGTTTAGTATATTCCAAAAGAGGCGTAGTCATCAATTATTTTAAGATATCGGTGTTCCTTTTCCGATCCCATCTGGTGTAACACGCTGTTCCGCGCATGAATCTCATTTCACAAAAATTCGAAAGTTGAGTTTTCAGTGGAATAGTAATCTATCCGGAGAGTATCACGGCATGGTGCATGTAAAATTATCCTTACTCTCATCCAGACCTGTTTTATTTATGTTTAAAACTTTGCTTTGAAGCAAAGAGTGATTTACATGTAACAAAATGACGGAAGCAGTTAGTCAAGTCATTAATAGCACTGCAGAAAAACAATTATTGCACATGTGCAAATTCATTCCACCACAGATCCGTGAATTCTGATCAGAATCATTGAGAAATTGAGTGAAAACAAGAAAGACACAAAGAATGTAACGAAATAATATTAAATGGAAAATAAATACTGAAAACTGATTAAGTTTGAAATTTTTCTAACTGTATCAGTGCCCAATATGAATTTTCTATTTATTATTATAGCATTTTTATTAAATATGTGTTACATAACTTTTCCACTCTATAGAGATAGATTACGTTTTCACTCAATTCCGTATTAAATTGTTAATATTTAGTTATTAGCATGTTATTTTGCATTCAAATTGGCTGTATATGAATACATAGGAAGTGAGATTAATATGTTTAAGATGTAATAAAGGTAATAGCCTCAAAATGAACATTATAGGTTTTTTCTCGTTTTTCCAACAATTTGTACTTTGTAATATTATAATATGATCCATTATTGGAACTGTGTTAAAATAACAGTATTGGAAAATGTTAAATAATTTGTAGTTTGTGGGTTAGATCACTCTTCGGGGCAACTATTCAATTACAAATGAAATATATTTAATTTTATTTTAAAGGAAGATAAAATCCTGCAGTCTCTGATCTCTTTTGGTAAGGAATTCCTGAGTCTAGCAGTGGGTACGTTGTATTAAAAGACCTAAAACAAGTTTGGGGAAAATAATCTTATATACTCAATCCAGGATTTAAAGAGAGTCAGGGCTTGCTTGGTTCAGATTAGGGGCATGGAAATTTTTAAAAATTAGCGACGATCACGATATGCGAATATGTCCAATGTGCGGGAGCTTTGAAGACGACACACATATATTAGGAAAATGTAACGATTTGGAATATTGGTGGCGTCAGTTATTACCGGAAAGATTTCTAAATTCAAATCGTGAAAGATTGGCATGCTACGAGTTATTGGTAAATCCAGAAAATTGGATAAACTTGAGTAGATTTCTGGACAAAACGCGGAAAATAAGAACAACACTCATTCATGAATAAATAAATATGTTAACAATTTGCAATACCATTAATTCTTAATAATTCTACATAACTAAGTTAATGTATCACGTAATTGTATTGTTATCTAATTGTAATATTGGGTTTCCTTTTTTTGTTTTAAGTATATTATTACCAAACATCAACTTATTGTAACGGACTATCATCAGCACGTACGGCTTACTGCCCGTGCGACCCATATTTGTAAATAACATTGTATGTATCTTACTTTCAGTCTAATAAAGTCCTTATGTATATATACTTAAAATCGTGAGGGATTGTGTGTTGTGGGGAAGTCAAGTAGCAGATTCTGGGTGCGATCGCGCACTCAAATTGCGGAAAGGAGTACCGGAGTCTAGCATTGGATAAGGTGTAGGCACTAATATAGTAAGAGTTTCTCTGTTGTGGGGATGTCGAGTAGCAGGTTCTGATGCGATCATGTGTTCAAAGTGGACGGCGTTATGCATCTACCAGATATGTGCCATTATCTAAGTTTCTTGAAAGATACGTTTAAAGTTTAAATCAATCTTCACTAGGCCTATTTATTTTAGCGCCGAACTAACAATACTGGATATTGCAAGTTATTTTCCTTGTTTGTCAGTTATGTATTAACAATTTAAGAACGGGATCGTATGGCGCTCAGTTTGAATGATGCAAAATTTAGATTAGCATTTATGAAGATCTGATTTCATAGCTTTTCTTAACATATAATCTCTGATAAGAATGATGGCGTTTACATTTTTCTTTCATAATACGATTATATTTAAAGATTTGGTTCTAAAAGTGTGCGTACATTTTCTTCATGAGCCAGTGCTACGGATGGCATAAAAATCTCAATTTGTTTTTAACGACACTTAGCCGGTTGATGCATAACGTCCAATTGTGATTGGAGGGTAAGAGGTGGAGAGAGAGGGAGAGAGAGAGAGAGAGAGAGAGAGAGAGAGAGAGAGAGAGAGAGAGAGAGAGAGAGAGAGATACTCAAAATATATACCGTGTTCCAAAATGATGGACGCTGTTTTAAGTTGTTGTTATAGCTTTATAAACGAAATTAGATGCGTGGTTAACTGCTATAATAAAAGAAAAAACTGTGAAAATTTCATATCTTGTATGCAGAAATTTGTTTCTTGTCATCATTACGTCAAAACATTAAATTTGAGAAAATTACGACTCCTGTACAGAAGCCATTCAGTGTGCTGCAATTTTCGAGGTCTGGTTCCCTTGTTGCAGTGCAGCGAGCTTTCCGACGGCAATTTGAAATTGATCCTCCAACAGATAAGAGTATCCATCGATGGTATAGACAGTTAGAAACAATTGGATGTATCTGTAAAAAGAAGAGTCCAGGATGTCCATGAACACCAAATGAAAGAATCGAGAATGTCATAGGATGACATTGCTTATTCCCGAAGGTCTCCATGTTCTCTTGATCTCACACTTTGTGATTTCTTCCTGTGGGGGTATGTGAAGAACCATGTGTACGTACAACCACTTCCCGTCATATTCCACACTTGAGAAGAAGGATTGTTCTGCTCCTGAATCCATTACTCCAAATATGCTGATCAAAGGTTGGGAGGAATTTTACTATCGGCTAGATGTGCACCTTGTGACGAAAGGTGCTCACATCGAACACTTATAAAATATGTAAGAAAACTCGAAGAGTTTCCCTTCAATCCCATGTAAGTTTTGTTCTTATATACATCATGTAAGGGACGTTAAACAACTTTGACTTTGAAACCCCGTCCAACATTTTGGAACACGGTGTATATCTGATACACATACTACGAATGTGTCCAATTTATGTTCTAAGTCCATCGTTAATATCTGTCGATGAGAAGCCACAATAAACAAAATGAGGCATCATGAGTGTTTGATAATAAATGTTAAAAGTGATATAAGTGACCACATTTAAGTATATATTTCTCAGGTTTGGATCTTAACAAAAAACCAGGAACGAAGAATAGAATCGTCAGAAATGAGATTTCTGAGGAGTGTAGCTGACTACAAAATAACACTGGTCAACATGATTTTTGTCTCATGAGTACCAATAGTTCTACTTCATGCAGTGTTGTATCGTGTTTTCAAATATGTATTCGGAATTTCTCCATCACCCACAGCTTTTTTTATTTCAATTTCATTTAATTTATTTAAATAATAATTTTATTAATAAACGTTTTTTCGTCCGTTTGTCCATTGTAAAGTAAGACGAAATGAGCTAACTCAGGAGATTTCAGCTATGGAAAAGATATATCAAGGCAAATTGAATCCTAATATGCTGGCCGATTATTGTTGGACCAACAAGAGCGATGTTCTACAGGCGAAATATAGCAGAAAATCTTCATTTTTACTTTCTAGGTGAGTCCGAATGTTCGAATATTGCATAGTTACGAATGTAAAAAATATTATAGTGTTTGAAATTATAAATTCCATAAATTCCTGTCTCTCGGAAACCTTGCGTCATGGAGAAAAACCTATATCATATTTTAATTCAGGAGAACAAATACTATCAGAATCACATATTGTTCTCTCTGAGACAAAAAAAAAATGTTTTGTTGCTCAGTGTAATAGATCAAAGGCGAAGTGAGGATATACGAAGAGAACTGAATATATTCAAAATATTAGATAGAATTGCACAATACAGAGTTGAATTGATGGAGCACATCAATAGAATGGATAACAATAGAATTCCGGAACAGATTCTTCATTACAAACCACTAGGACGAAGAAAAGTTGGAAGGCCCAGTAAAAGATGGATAGACGAATTCTAACATGAGATCGGAACAGACCAGCAGTTCTAATCCTTCATGATGATGATGATTTCTCAGGTTGAACATAGGACTAAATTCATAATATCTTCCAGGCTTTTGGTGTCCTATGCACGTTTTCCACAAAAGAGAACTGTTAACAATTGCATGCTGAAACTTAGCATGACATTTCTTCCAGAGAATCGTTGTGATGTAAAAAGGTCGTGTCTAAAAAAATCTGTCTTCTTATCTGCAAGACAATAAACCCCAGCGTCAAAACACTAATTAAAAATTTAACAACACCTGAATTGGTAGATTGGATAACTCTCACTACATGCCGTCCGCGCTGCGTCCCGCCTCACTCAACTTTGTTCTTACTCATGCAGGGAGTCGATCTGCCCCGAACAGTGGGTTAACATTGCTGAATTCTGGCGTCGATTTCTGTGCCTTGCAGTTAAAAAGGCATGCAATTTTTGGACACGGCCTTTGTACATCACAAAGCTTCTCTGGGTGAAATTTCAAGGTAGGTTTCGGTATGCAATAGTTGACAGTTCCCTTGTCAGTAATAATGAATTTTTCACGTGAGATTATTAAAACATTACTTTATACTGATGTGATTATTTGCCTCATTTTCATACAATACAAAAGAGATGAAAAGTGGTATTAATTTCCCCTTTGATATTTTTGGAACCCATGTTCGGTTTTACCCCAAATTGAATAATTATTACAAAACATGTAATTTAATATGTGTCGGTGTTACGCAATGATAATTGAAGAGTTTAGATGTCAATATGATTAACCCCATTGGTCATTTCAGAGTTTTAAAGTTTAACAATATATTAAATTTGCCATATTTTCAATGGTTAATGTTATTTACTCAATAGTTCAGTATCAAGCCGACAGATTGTACATTTTCCTCGACATCCTTACTTACTTACTTACTTACTCACTGGCACTATCGAACCCGTAGGTTCATGGCCGCGCGGACATAAGCTCTCCATACATCCCTATCCTGAGCTAATGCTTTCCAATCATTCCCTGTATAATCTACTTCCCTCAAATCATAGTTAATGTCATTCTCCCACCTCGTTCTTGGTCTACCAACTGGGAGTTTTCCCTCTGGCTTTCCTACAAGAAGCTTCCATGCAAGTCTTTCATTCCCCATACCTGCAACATGTCCTGCCCATCGCAGTCTACGAGACTTAACTGTTCTTATTATATCTGGCTTCCTATAAAGACCATGTAGTTCACTGTTATGTAATCTTCTCCATTCACCTGTTTGTTCATCTCTCTTTGGTCCAAAAATGTTCTTAAGTACGTTATTCTCAAATACTTGTAATCTCCTTTCATCCCTTAAAGTAAGAGTCCATGTTTCGCATCCATATAATATAACTGGTACAATAATAGTTTTATATTTTCATTTTAACGTTTTTTAAAAGGAGTTGGGACATCAAGAGTCTCTGCAATGCATAATAGCACCGTTTCCAGAATTGAGCCTATGTTTAATTTCTTTGAGCATCTCATTCCTATTTGTGATTATTGTTCCTAGGTATTTGAATTCAGCCACTTCCTCAAAATTTTCCTCATTTGTCATTAGCTGTCCATTTCCATTACATAATACGTATATTTATACGTGTGACAATATATTTAGTTTTATTGATATTTACTTCCAGTCCTAATTTCTTAGTGTTACTCAATAGTGTGTGCGTATACATAACGGAATTAATAAGGAGTAATGTTGACTTCTTAATACGTCTATTGCCCTGCTGTGGTCTAGGGGTAACGTCATTGGCTTGTACGCAGCTGGCCTAGGTTCGATCCCAGTCGAGAGAAGTTTCCTAGGTGTTGGTTTTATCTGGGTTTTTACCTGTAAGATAAATTTTAGAAACGTGATCACGATAATCCCCGAATACAATTTGGGCATTGTAATCACCCCATCATATCTGTTATATTTAGTTTGAATGTGTGAATTAATTGGTTTACCTTGTTTTATATGTTTCTGTTCCGAAGGTATGTTAGTACTGAGCTAACTCCTCATATGGGGAGGCCTTCTATGTCTTCTTGTGGTCAAAAAATATGTTTAACTGTTCTATTATATCAGGTATCCCATAAAGATCATTTTGGACCACAGAGAGACGAACAGACGTAGACGAATGAAGAAGACTACTTAACAGTGAGCTACATGATATTTATAGGAAACCAGATATAATTTCAACAGTTAAGTCTCATAGACTGGGCACGAATGAGGAATGAAAGGCGGGCATGGTAGATTCTAGTAGGAAAAGCAAAGGGAAAACGCCCAGTTGGTAGACCAAGAATGAGGTGGGGAATAACATTAACCATGATTTCAGGTAAATAGATTATACAGGGGATGATTGGAAAATATTGCTCAGGATTGGGATGTATGGAGAGCTTGTGTTCGTGCGGCCATGAACTTACGGGTTCGATAGTGCCAGTGAGTTAGTTAGTGATTAATATTTTAAACATCCTCTCCCGGTAGTTCGTTTCACTGAAAGGCAGAGATGGAATGGGACACGCAAAAGTGACTAACATAGAGAGGTTAAACTAAGACTATGAAGGGAAGAGATAAAGAAGGAAAGAAATGTTACACATTTATCAGAATGCATTAGTAAACATGGATTCGGATTTTAGGACGCTTATGGTAACATTAACATTTGGTTTATTTATTACCCTCTTTACTTTAAGGAAAGAATGAGATGAAATCTACTCTACGGTGATAAGTAGGCCTCGAGGAGGACCTGCTACAACTCTTCTTTACGCCCTATTCCGCCCTACGTTGACATAATCTCTGTGTAATGATCAGATACCGGATCTTTGGCAGAATGCCTTTTTAAATGTGTTAAATCTATCTTCAATTTGAAAGTGAATCTGGATGAATTATTCTTTGGTGATTAAATTGCTACAGTGTTATGTTGCCTTATTCTGCCTTTTTAAATAGGCTATAAATGCCTAATTTACGAAATAAATGCTTTTTGTTGCCTTTATTTGATTATTTATCTATTATTTATTAATTTACTATTATAATTGTCTACAGTTATTTTAATTTATTTATATGACCGTTACAATGAAAGTGACTTCACCGAATGTATATTATTGCCTTTCAGTCAGTTCATAATTATTCTCTTTGCAACAATGAGTGCTGCCGTGCAAAATATATATATATAGCATAAAGCATTTGAATTACTGCATGTGTTTATTCGAAAAGGCTACAATGAGTGCGGGGTGTAACTTTCTTTTTCTTTCAGTTTTCATTGCGATGTTATTGTAGCTAGCAGCAAGATGTCGAAATATGTTAGTACTTTTGGATCCGACGTATTTTGTACTGACAGTAATGTACTCACATGCAAAATATGCGAGCAGGCAGTGAACTACGAAAATAAACATTTTATATCGGAACATATCAGTACAATTAAACACAAAAATGCACTTTCCAAGGCTACTGGAAAGAAGATTTCTTTGCTTCCAACAGTAATTGCAACATCGAGTCGAAAATCTCAATTTGTAAGTTTTTCTAATTGCCTTTTTTCCTGCCTATTTTAGTTATTTATAATGCCTTTTTGCCTGCCTATTTTAAGGATTTATTATGCCTAAACTTTTGGTCTCTGGTAATGATGAAGTAAATGAGTTATCCCCGTTAATTCACCACAAGCATATATTTTAACGATCTGTGGTTTGCTCAACCAGACTATTCTTTTTTTTTTTTTACCTAGTGTGTGATGAAATGAAATGTGATATGAAATAAATTAATGGACATGAAATTACATAATTAGGGAGAGAATTACACAAGGATAGATTGTAATATTACGTACTCCATGATTGTAACCGCGTATTATGTTATTTCATAAAGAGCTGACTGGCACTATCGGACCCATAGGTTCATGACCGCGCGGACATAAGCTCTCCACGCAAATCTATCCTAAGCTAATGCTTTCCAATTATCCTCTGTGGAATCTACTTCCTTCAAATCACGGTTACTGTTATACTTCCATGTCATTCTTGGCCTACTAAATGGGTGATTTATCTCTGGTTTTCATACAGAAGCTTCCATGTCCCTCTTCCATTCCCTATTCTTGCCACATGTCCTGCCCATTGCAGTCTATGAGACATAACTCTTTATTATATCTGGTTTCCTATAAAGATCATGTAGCTCACTGTTCTGAAATCTTCTCCATTCGCTTGTCTGTTCATCTCTCTCTGGTCCAAAATGTTTCCTAAGAACTTTATTCTCTAATACTTATAATATTTCTCCTCCCTTAAAGCAAGGGTCCATGTTTAGAATCCATATATAATATCTGGTAGAATAAGAGTTTTATGTATTTCAGTTCAGTCTTTTTTGAGAGAAGTTGGGACGACGGGAGTCCCTGCATTCTATAATAACATGCTCTTGCAGAATTTAACCTATGTTTAATGTATTTGTGTATCTCATTCCTATTTGCAATTATTGTTTCTAGGTGTTTGAATTCATTTAATTAAAATTTTCATATGTAAATTACTTACTATGTGAAATTGGGCCAATGCTCATAATCAGAGCTGGGTGTAGGAAACCGAAACACATGAAACTAAGAAGACACGATCGTTGTGTAGGATGAGGAGAAATGTGAAATGGAGAGTAGCGTTCCTCATTGTCTCAACATATAAAAATTCAGTCACAGTAGTTACAAAATAAATTATCACATTTTTAGATATAATTATATTCACTAGATCTCTGGTAAAAAAATGTAATTGCCAATCGTTATGACGAAATGAACTTAGTTATTAAGATTGGGATGGGTTGGGTATGGGAAAAAGGGACTGAAAATCGCAAGAATGTGTGGGGAAAAATAAGGACAAAATATTTTGGCCGAATGTGTCGGAAAACAATCACTGTTTTTACAAAGAGACCTAAAACTAGTTTGGGGAAAATAATCTTATATACTCAATCCAGGATTTAAAGAGAGATCAGGGCTTGCTTGGTTCAGGTTACGGGTATAGACATTTTTAAAAATTAGCGACGATCACGATATGCGATTATGTCCAATGTGCGGGAGCTTTGAAGACAAGATATATATATATATATATATATATATATATATAGGCCTATATATATATATAAGGAAAATATAACGATTTAGAATATTGGAGGCATTAGTTATTACCGGAAAGATTTCTAAATTCAAATCGTGAAAGATTGGCATGCTACGAGTTATTGGTAAACCCAGAAAATTGGATAAACTTGGGTAGATTTCTGGACAAAACGCTGAAAATAAGAACAACTCTTATCCATGAATAAATAAATATGTTAACAAATTGCAATATACCATTAATTATTAATAATTCTACATAACTAAGTTAATGTATAATGTAATTGTATTGTTATCTAATTGTTATATTATTGTGTTTACCTTTTTGTTTTAAAATTAATAAAAAATTATAGAATATTCACCTGAAAGGTCCGTCTCCTCAACTTAATTATCATTTAACTGTAGCGCTTTCGGGACTTGTCCCATCATCGGCAGGATTCAAAACTGGTGTTTCACCAGTTTCACTGGTGTAAACACCAGTTTTGAATCCTGCCGATGATGGGACAAGTCCCGAAAGCGCTACAGTTAAATGATAATTAAGTTGAGGAGACGGACCTTTCAGGTGAATATTCTATAATTTTTTATTAATTTTGAATAAACCTCAACGGAACACATCATGAATCTTATAAAAGTTGATTTTTGTTTTAAGTATATTATTACTAAACATCAACTTATTGTAACGGACTATCAACAGCACGTACGGCTTACTGCCTACTGCCCGTGCGATCCATATTTGTAAATAACATTGTATGTATCTAACTTTTAGTTTAATAAAGTAATTATGTATTGTACTTCAAATTAACTCCACCCCATCACACGGGTCATTTTATTATCCATAGGCCTACTCCGTGCAATCCAAACGTAAGTCTTAAAATTGTGTTGCCATATACCAGGGCCGTTAAACAGTGCTCACTAAATATTTAGATTTATTTTCCTCTATAAGGATACATTTTAGAGTATGATGAACAAGAATTTTTGACAAGGAGTGACAAGACGCCCCTCCCCCTCCAATTCAACCCTACGTCGGATAGGCTGACAAGGTAAGACACTGCCACTCACTTGTCAGTTGTGTTCTTTGATTTGGAGTCGACCTGCACGCTGGTAGGAAGAGGACCGTCTGTTATCACCTAGTGATCACTGTTTAACGGCCCTGCCCCAACATAGGCCAACTCTTAATAACTACAAAGAATTGCACCAATACATCCTCTCGGATGTCTAGGAGTTAAGTTTCTTGCCTCAAGTTCCGAGGGTCACGGATTTAATCGCGGTTAGGGTCGATGGATATTTTAGAATGGAAAAATTCAAGGGAAAATTCCTCCGGGAAGGACGATAAGCCGTAGGTCTCAAGTCTAAAGATTTTCCGGCTCGTAAATAACCCTAAACTGAAGCCTCTGAGCCATGCGCAACCAAGAAATACCTCAGTTGCCTTCTGGAGACTTTTTAGGCGATGAGGTAATCATTTGTCACTCACCACTGTTGATATATAGGCCTATATTGGTAAATAAGCATAATTAAGATTAAAATTAAATTTCTTTGTACCTCGCCTCATATCCAGTCTTCTAAGTATACCGGTCAAAACCTAGGTGGTTTAATCTCCATTAATATCTCGTCACGAGAAATTACTGAAGATGAAACTACATAGGGTTTGAATCCGGTATAATTAGAAATCTGTATACGAGGTGAGGTACAAAGAATTTTATTTAATTCTTAAATTCAACCTCATAGTGAAATTTCCTATAAAAGTTCAAAATAACATTTTATGAGTAACTACTGCTAGGGAGTATCCTCTCCATATGTGGGGATGTACTGGTACAGTTAGACACAATGAAACAATACGCGTCGGTATAAAAACGTACTAATACGATTTCCGTGCGCCAGGTAGCAGTGAACTTTCGTTCCACTAACGTCATCTAGCGGTCTCTTAAACAAGAGCACATCAAAACGGATTTTTTTTACTACAATGCTTGTGGTTCTTTTTTTTTCTCGTTTTCTTTCGTTTACACTGTTGTTCATCTTTATTTTACCTTTGTTAACCTTTTTATCTTATTCACACATACAAACACAAGACAGGACACACACCCAGACCCAAGGTGGAGATTGAAAATCCCCTACCCCGCCGGGAATCGAACCCGGGTCGCCGGAGTGGAATGTAGGTACTCTACCGACTACACCACGGCGACGGACAGTTATCAACACATTACATTTCTAGCAAGTGAAGCTAATATTCAATATCTAATATTGAATTTATCACTTCTCACTCAATGACAAATTAAATCTAATATTAAATATCAAATAACATTTATTTCTCAGAAATACATTTTTGAGCCAGTGTCTATTATATATTTTTGTTAGTAGTAGTAGGAGCAGTAGTAGTCCCTGGTCACTCCATTACGGAACATAGGGCCTTGATAAAATCTTGTCAATGCACAGTATTGTTTGCCAATGCCTTAATTTCATTCCAATTCATCGCAGCCTGTTCAGCTTCATCCCAGATTGTATTACTCCATGTTGCCCTAGGTCTTCCTCTTCGCCTTCTCAATCCTTGTGGGTTCCAATCAAATGCCACTTATGTCATGTTATCATTGTCTCTCCTTAACACATGACCAACTCATTTCCATTTTCTAAATTTTATTTCTTTACAAATTTCATTTTGATTCATTCTTCTCCAAAGTTCTTTATTTGTTATAGTCTCCGGCCACCATATACCCAAGACGTTTTTCAGGCAACCATTTACAAAGATTTACAATTTCGTTCCAATTTGTTTCGTAGCCTTCCAAGTTTCACAGCCGTATAATAAAATCATTTTTACATTTTAATTAAATAATCTTAGTTTAAGTCTTGCGGATATTTGTTTCGACCTCCAAATCGATTTCAATTGAATGTAAAAATATCTTGCTTTCTTTATTCTGGAAATAACAATATTTTTGTTACAGCCCAACAATTTTTTTTCCCCTCTTTCCGTTTACACTGTTTTCCTTCTTATTTTACAGTTTTCTTAACTTTCTGTTATTCTCACATATAGACACAAGGACAAGACACATATCCAGACCCAAGGTGGAGATTAAAAGTCCCCTACCCCGCTGGGAATCGAACCCGGGTCGCCGGAGTTGATGGTAGGGACTCTACCGACTACGCCACGGCGACGAACAAACGAATTCATACTAAACATATGGGTGCTTAAATTACTTCCTCTCTGCATGAAACATTTTTCCTTTTCTTTATATATAATTCATTGATGTAGTTCGTACATTCAAATGAACTATATGTGAGGCAAAATGTGTGATTACTGATCCTGCAAGATTTCCACGACAGGTGTTATTTATTTGAGATACCCCCTTTAATGTCATTACCTTCGTTGACCTGTGAAACATGGTGTAGTTGGTAATCGTATAGTGTGATGGGAGCACTCTGGTGGTGGCCTGTCATATTAATTACTTTGTGACACAAAGAATTGCGGATACAGAATGAAGTTATCGAACCATTTAACTATACATGCTGTGCATATATGTCAGAACATGGCTTCAGAAAAAAAATCTTCAACATTAAACCATCTCTTTACGAAACGTAATCGATGATTCGCCGCTTGTACGTGTGTGTGAGTAACGCTTCCATTTTTTCTATCTCTTTCTCTTCACTTCAAACCGTTCCATTTACTCTCTTGTTCATTGTCATTTTGTTTCTTAATTCGTCTCATTTGATATTATATTCCCTCTCTGTTTATCCCCTATTTCAACCTCCTTTCTACCTTTACATTTTCTCCATTGCCCACATATTTGCCAGCTTCTGAATTCTTACACATCTACTTACCTGGAGTCCAGATTTGAGAAGTTATCCTCTTACAACAATATTGAGACTAGATCATAAGATAACAGTCTGCTAACAATTCCTCTTCATAGCTCTTCCTCTTATTCTACTTCCTTCACAGTAGCCTCTGCCCGCTCCTGCAATTTCCTTCCTCACGATATCAGGGGTTGCAGCACACTTGGCACTTTGACACTTTTAAGTCACGCTTATACAGTTACCTGTTGTCTAATAATTAATTTATCTCTATTTATTTAAATTTATACTACCATTAATAATTTTTTCGTTTTTTATACATCTTGTACAAATTATACATTTTATTCGTTAAATCTAGAGTAAATCAAAATGCATTATAAATATTAATTGCAATGTATTTTTAATGTGTAATCGTTTATGTTTATTGTAATTTATATGTAAGACTACTTTTTGTACTTTTTAAAACCTGGTTGAGTGCAGACAAGGCCTTAACTCTGCCAGGTAAAATAAAGATGCTATTATTATTATTATTATTATTATTATTATTATTATTATTATTATTATTATTATTATTATTATTATTATTAGTCCACCGCTGTAGTCTCGAGGTAGCGTGGTGCCTAGTCATGCAGTGGACCCGGGTACGATTACCGATCGGGACAAGATTCCTCGGCGAAGTTTTTTCGGTTCACCTGTAAAGCGGCCCCTACACCATCAATATTTACGCCAATATATTGCACAATAATTGTCATTGTACAATTATATTGAGCGTCTGTAGATCACATTGAAAGATTGTGCAATATATTGAGTCAATCAAAAACAGTTTGATTTTTATTGTGCAATCTAGTAAATATTGCGTCGTCTGTTGGCGATATTGCGCAATACTATAGCCACACAACTTGCAGTCTTCTTATTATTCCACATGTTGACTGCACAGGTATCACCCGCGAACTAATTTATTGAGCAATAATATTGCACCGTGTAAGTTGGCCACGGAATGCTGTTGTACAAAATATTCTGCAATATATTGACGTAAATGTTGATCGTGCAGGGGCCGCTTAAAACAAATGTCAGGAAGTTTTAAGGACGAAAAGTTCCCCGAACATCATCTGGCCACCATCATCGTCATTATCATCATTCGCCAGTGTGGAAAGCAACGGGAAGCTACTGCACTTAAAATTCTCTAGTAAAGCTGGAAAGCAATAACATGAAAATGCTATGATTGCAGTGAAAGACTTGCACTCGGGCAGAACACCATAGAGAATTCCATATATTACTAATCTTTCCCTTTTTTAATTATTTTCATCTCACTTTTTCTGTTAACTTCAATTTGCTGCTCTGTACTTCTAGATTTCCCAGCTATTTTCTTCTCTCGTTACCCTTTCTCTACAATATTCGGTTCTCTAATCCATCTCTTGTCATTTCTTTCATTGTTCACATATTCCTTTTGTCATCATCTACTCCACATCTCTCACTTTCTTCAAATAACTTTTCCCTTTTCTAACTAACTCACTGGCACTATCGAACCCGTAGGTTCACGGCCACGCGGACATAAGCTCTCCAAACATCCTTATGCCGAGCGATTGTTTACTAATAATCCCCTGTCTAATCTATTTCCCTCAAATTATGGTTAATGTAATTCTCCCAACTCATTCCTGGTCCACCATTTGGGCGTTTTCATTCTGGTTTTCCTATAAGAAGCTTACATGCTCCTTTTTATTTCCCCATTCGTGCCACATGTCCCGCATATCTAAGTCTACGAGAATTAACTGTTCTTATTATGTCTGGTTTGCTATAAAGCCATGTAACTCACATTTATGTAGTCTTCTCCATTAGCCTGTCTGTTCATCTCCCTTTGGTCCAAAAAAAATCCTAAAAATTTTATTCTCAAATAGACTTACTCGTAATCTTTTCTTCTCCCTTAAAGTAAGAGTCAATGTTTCGCAGCCTTATAATTTAACTAGAAGAATAACAGATTTATATTTTTTTCAATGTAACGTTTTTTTTGAGAGGATTTGGGAAGACAATAGTCCCTGCAATGTACAATGGCATGCATTTCCAGTCTCTTCACTGCTGTTTATTATTTTATAGTTTTTCCTCTCTGAAGGGATGAAATTTTCGACATTTTCGTTCAAATTTAGCATTTTTTGTTTTTGTGTATTAAAAAATACTATGAACCTTAAAGTATAAGTTGACGAAGTTTCAGTGTCCTATGGCGCTTGTAAGTCTCCTTAAAGACTGTATGAGGGCATGTATGCTACATTCTAATTTAACTGCAGGCAAAATTTCAAATTGGCTTTTCCACACTTTTATTTTCATTGCATATCAATACATTCAAATCAAAATAGCATTGGCAACTTTAATGATTGAAGCACGAAATTTTAACTGCATGTCCCACACACTACGCGTAATAATTCTGTGCATGGATTTTGAAACAACGTTGATAGTTTTCGAAATAAACAATACAATATGTCAAGCAATTTTTAAAAAATCATATGCAGAGGATGTATATATTTTCTTCTTCCTTTATTATAATGATATAGATCAGTTAATGCATAGTGTTGTTCTAAGTACGTCAGTTGTCGTGTAGAAAGAAATTAAACAATTTAAAAAACTATCGGACTTATTAAAAATTGTAATATACAAATTTTTAAATGGATTTTCTTCAATAACTCAAAAGCCTTTAAGCCTAGAAGGATGAAATTTTAATATAATATACCTATTATGGCATGAATGTGTGTACAAAAAATCAAATATGCAACTTAAAAAATGTAGAAAATAGAAATTTCACCCATCACCCCCCTTAAAATTCTCCTTCATTCCTCCATATTCATCTTTGTTGCCACACATTTACATTCCCTTCCTTAAGAGTAATGCACGAAGGATTTTGTTTAACGACGCTCTTTAAAAACTCTATTAGATTCGAAAATCAAATCTGAGCTTGAAAGACCGAAACTGTTTTGTTCAATGTTCTCTTATTTCAGACTTGAGTTTCGTTTACATTCCGTTCATCTACGACACGCGACCCACGACCTTACTTCCGTTCTGAAGGAAATCATCCTCAGAATATTTAAGCCCTTAAAAATTACTCGGGTTTAAACCCGTGAAACTCGGAAATAGAGGAGACCATACTAATCGGCCGGGATCGATGGAGCAAGTCCTCCGAGAGCGACATTAAGCCGTGGGTACCGAGTCTGAAGATTTTCAGGCTGGTAAAAGATCCTTAAGCCTGAATGAATAGGCCTCCAAGTAAAATTACCGACCTCAATGTCCTAGTAATACTTTGTTGCATGTTAAATGTCTCATTGGGTCGGGTGTTGACCGCATTCCATCCGTGACATCTATGAGCAAATAAGTTAATTAAAAATGAACATTGACTAGTAACTCCTTACAAAGCAGAGGCTATGATTCAACAATGGGATACGCCAATATATATATATATATATATATATATACTGCTTTGGTCTTGAGGTAGCTTGCTGCATTGTCATGCAGAGGGCCCGGGTTCGATTCCCGGTCGGGACAGGCTCTTGGGTAAAGTTTTTTCGGGGCTTTCCTCACCTTTAAGACAAATATCAGGAAGTTTAGGGCCCAAAGGTCCCCGAAAATCATCCGGCCATCATCATCATCATCCCTATCATTATCATCATCATCCTTCACTGGTGCGGAAAGCAACGGGAAGCTACCACACCTATAATCCCTTAGTAAAGCTGCAAAGCATAGCATGAAAATGCTATAATTGCAGTGAAAGACCTGCCCTCGGGCAGAGTTACTATGATGGATGGATATATTTATTTATTTATTTATTTTGGACGCGGCCTTGGTACATAAAACGCTACTCTGAGAGACATTTCAAGGTAGGTTTCGGCATGCAATGATTGGCAATTGCTTTGTTAGAAACGTTATGTCTATCTCTTACTCTCTGCGTTTCTGTTATGTATCAGTAATGCATTTTTTAAACACGGCTAATATGATATGGATGATTATGACGACCAGTGTTCGCGGACTATTCGGTTGATTCGTTTCATGATATTATCTTTTACAGGTGAGGAAAAACCTGAAAAAATCCTCACCAAGAAAAATTGTCCCCACCGGAATCGTATCAAAGCCCGCTGCTTCTGACGCAACTGCGTTGCTCCTAGTTCACTCAATGGACTAAAATAACGAATAAATGAAGCAATTGCTGAACGAGTAAATCTGCCAACACAATACGTTCATTAATGTCACTCACATCTGCTTCTTGAACACATGAGCCATTGTATTGTTCACTCATTTTATTTTGTTCAGGGTTTATATGTAGTTCTGGAGGCTTTCATTTAAAACTATAATAACTACCAAACAGAAAATTAACAATCTCATTGATCCTTATAATCTAGAATTACTTGTATAAATTTAATAGAAATATCCATGTCATCAGCACTGTATACATGTATTTAAACTGGCCATACATGCTTTATGTAGTTTCTCTGTAACTGACATATTAACCAGACACTTCGTCCTAAGTTAATTATATCTAGAACACTATTTCACGCACGTTTTAGAGAATTCCGATGGTACGTAACTAATTAGTTGTTCTTATGAAAATATATTTTTAAAAAATCAACCTTACTTACAAACGAACTGTCACCATTGCATGCTTAAAGCGGCCATCAAAGTTCTTGCAGAGCAGATTTGTGATGTACAAACGTCATTCTTTACAATATGTGACGCGAGTTACTTAATTCCTTCATAAATTCCTGTCAAATTTTATTCTTGGGGTTCGATTTTTAAAATTATTTCCCACTATTTACAATGATTTTTTAATTTTTTTCTAACGATTAATATATTTTTCTATGATATTTAACTTCATAGTCTACGTAGCATGAAGACGTGGCATCCATATTGATTTTAACGAATATTCTACAAAGTCGTGATCCAGTGCAGCCAACATAGAGTATGTAAAATACTAGTTAACTGTACACATATACTTAAGAATTTCAAAACTCACTATTTATTTTTGGGCGTTGCATTCTTACACACGTTAGAGTGCTTAAATTATCTTATGTTAGCTTTTAGATTATAAAATAAAATAAGTTAAAATATACCTTCTTAGGTAAGATCCGTCGTCCTCAACTTATAAAATATGTATTATTTATGCTGTAGGCCTTTCAGAACATCCGTTCCATCTTTAGCAGGTCCTTCTTCGCTACAATATCTAGTATGATGGTTGATGCTGCTGGTCCTAATGTGGTGTTGTCACGACAACAATCATCATACTAGATATTGTAGCGAAGAAGGACCTGCTAAAGATGTAACGGATATTCTGAAAGGCCTACAGGAATAAAGAATACATATTTTGTAAGTTGAGGATGACGGATCTTACCTAAGAAGGTATATTTTAACTTATTTATTTTATGACTCTCCACCTTAACGGTTTTAAGAATGAATTTTATTAGTATTGCGCTTTTAGATTGGTCTTTGACAGTCTACAGTACTTCATTTGCGTTAGGTTAGCTTTTAGGTTCGTTAAATATCGTGTATATGTTGGCTGCAACCCGTGATTCCACGGTGTAAACCGTTTTGCGTTAGATTGCGCACGCGTAAGGTGTATGATTGGAACATAGAAACAATTTTCGCGTCACGTCTTCGAAAGAATCCCAAAAAAATCTGCCGCTTTTAACAGCAAGACACAGAAATCGAAACCAGAATCCAGCGATGGTAACCCGCTGTAGTACCATGTGGACGTCCCTGCTAGGCTTACAGCGGCGTGTAGTGAGGCGGGTACGGCGCGGAAAAGTTTCTAAGACGCGATATGACACGGATGTTGAGGTGTCTATAAATAAAATGAAATAAGGAATTTCCAAGGATAAATTCTCTCTTTTCTTCTGTTCTTTTCCTTTTGTATGTATATTTACATGACCCACGACTGCCGCGAATTAAAGGGAGAAAGGTTACCATGTAACTATAGAATATTTATAAACTATTTAATACATACAGTACATAGGCCTACGTACAGAATAACAAGCAGGTCCTCGCCGGATGAGTGATCATCTCAATGACAAGCCACAACTGACATAATGCGAATATTTATGAATAATATACTTCAGTGACTCATATTCATTACTAGAAAAGTTAATATGATAAGGGCAGAGGATGATATTGTTTTATTTCCGCCATTACACCTTCAAACTATTCATCAGGCATCAACATATCAATATTCGGTCCAACAAATATCCTTTTTTTCAAGTTTGTAACTGACATATTTAGGAATTGGCCATACAGGTATTGGAAACCATTTTCCGTTTTGTCCGATGCTTTCACATAGCCCCTATTGCTTCGGTAGTCTAATTTTATGTGCGGTCGAGGCAATAAAATTTGATGTGATCAAACAAATCATTACTCTATAATATTCACGTAAAATTACCGTAAAGGGAGAGTTTAAAATAAGAATAAGAAAGAAAGAAAAACTATGTTCAGCTGAGAGTAATCATTCCATTGCCATGTCTGACCAATTCTATTTAAAATTCCTATATTAATTGTGATTTTTTTTAATGCTGCAACTTCTAGTTGAAACATTTTTTATATTGATAATAAATAATAATAATATAATAATAATAATAATAATAATAATAATAATAATAATAGTAAAGTTATAAAAAATTACATACTTATTACAATTTTAAAATATTATTAAAATATTGACGAAACAAAAGACAATGGAGATGTGGACTAATATTAGCTAAATACTAACAAAACACAGAATAAAATAAAATAAAAATAATATACATTAAAATTAAGTAAGTAAAGGTTCCTAGATGGATATTTATATGTGTATACAAATTGCTGAATTTAGTTGTTCTGCAGTTAATATTTTCATTGTGTGGAACTTAAGATATTAGTTAATTTGGATTTAAATAACGATAGTGACTGACATGACTGGGAAGTGAGTTCCATGCTCTAGTCATGGATGCGATATGAGATATGGAGATAGTATTGAATCATTTCATTTCTAAGATTAATTATTACTGTTTTTGAATTGAATAGCTTATAAGCTTCGAAATGAATTCGAGACTTCGGGATTGATATATTCGCTCTCTAATAAAGTAGGAAGACGATAATAAGCTCCTTAGAACCGGAATAATTGTATTAGCATGTAACAAAGTGAAGCTTTTCGCTAGATATTCTACTCTGAAATTTTACATAAAATAGTTCCGTAGATGAAATATTAAATTCAATTAGCGATGTCTGTTCAGAATGCAAAATATGATCTGCACAAGAATTTCGCAACCTCATCTTATATCTATGTTTTTATTAAATTTACACGTCAATAGTTAGTACTTACTTACTCACTGGCACTATCGAACCCGTAGGTTCATGGCCGCGCGGACATAAGCTCTCCATACATCCCTATCCTGAGCTAATGCTTTCCAATCATTCCCTGTATAATCTACTTCCCTCAAATCATTGTTAATGTTATTCTCCCACCTCATTCTTGGTCTACCAACTCGGCGTTTTCCCTCTGGCTTTCCTACAAGAAGCTTCCATGCAAGTCTTTCATTCGCCATACGTGCAAAATGTCCTGCCCATCGCAGTCTACGAGATTTAACTGTTCTTATTATATCTGGCTTCCTATAAAGACTATGTAGTTCATTGTTATGTAGTCTTCTCCATTCACCTGTCTGTTCATCTCTCTTTGGTCCAAAAAATTTTCCTAAGGACTTTATTCTCAAATACTCGTAACCTCCTTTCCTCCCTTAAAGTAAGAGTCCATGTTTCGCACCTTTATAATGTAACTGGTAGAATAATAGTTTTATATTTTTTCAGCTTAACGTTTTTTGAAAGGAGTTGGGACATCAAAAGTCTGTGCAATGCATAATAGCATGCATTTCCAGAATTGAGCCTATGTTTAATTTCTTTGTCGTACTATGTTAAACATTTCTATAATCTAAATCTTAGAGTTATAACTTAATACTTTGCGTTTTTTACTCGCCCAAGTTAAATCTGCACGCGGAATATATGCTAGGAATGTGTTGTCAATTCTCTTTCTTCTCTTACTATGTTGCCTCTCTCTGTCCCCTGTATTGTGTTACTTGACTGGGAGGAGAGCGCTGGCAAATACTGTTTTTTTAATGCTTGGTGACCTAGAGTAGTTGTTGATCAAATGAATAATCCGTCATCCATGTTACTGCTGAGGAATGTGCTGTCCCTCCTTTGCCTTCCTCTTTCTTTTCTTAAATGGCACTACAACTCAATAAGGACTTTCGCCTCTTCAATGAACTCCCTACAGGCATTTCTTTCCTTAGAAAGCCTATCCCAATGGTTTATTTGACATTTTTTTTTAGATTTTGGCGCACACAATCGCAACATCTATTCTTTGGTCTTCCTCTTAATCTGGTTCCTTGAGGATGTAAACAGAAAGATTTGTTTCATCTTTCTATTATTTGGCATTCTATTAATATATCCAATCCATCTAAACGGCCAATCCTTATGTTTGAGACAATATCAAGTTCGCCTGATATTTGTATTAATTTTCTGTTATAATTTCTTCTCCAGATATTGTCTACACAAAGCTGCTCCCAATATTCTTCTCAGTGCCTTTCTTTCAAAAAAAATATTTATATGATTAACAGATATAAGAGTCAAGTACCCAAGTTTCATAACCATAAGTAGTAGTTAGTCTAATTAATATTTTATATATCTTGATTTTGGTTCTTCTAAGAATCCTTCCTCATTATATGTTGCCAATTCCCGCCCACTGTATTGTGAGTCTGATAATAGATAGATGACAAACACTGAGATTTTAAATGATCCGAAACCTTCAGCAGTCGTCAACTAAATGACTAATTTGATAACCATGTAATGATATTTTATATGTGTTTAGGGATTCTCCTTTCCAAAGGAAAATAGTCTGCCGACACTAGCGCTAACATACTTCCCCTCTAGTCGTGCAGACTTAAAATGGGCGAGTAATATTAACTATAAACACAATAAAAATCAATACTTTTAAAAGTGTTTATGAACAACCGTTGACGTTGCTGAATAATAAAGTGATGTGATCACATTACATGCCTTAGGAGGCCTTCGGGTAGTAAGGAGGTTAAGGCTCCCACTTTTTCAGACAATCGGCACGAGATGTCAGCCGGATTGTCAGCTCTGCGTGACAACCGCCTTAACCCCCAGAACAAGCGCCTGCTAATAATTTCCATTAGAGGCTGAGTCGATCCCAGGACCATAGTATCGTCAGAAGGATTAGGTCGGTTTAAAAATCCTGATCCAACCGGGACTCTAACCCCCGACCTTCCAGCTCGTAGCCTCTTGCCTGAACCACATACGCTATGGCGTGCCCCAGGTTACTGTATAAAAGGTTAAAAATGTTTCCATCCTAACAATCCATCTATCCCGACCGTGTTTGAACTCGCGATCTTCGATATCAGAAACAAATAAATTAACCCCTAGACGACAGAGTTCGATACCAACCTACATGCTTACTAATAACTGTCCAGATAATATTTAAACCAATAGATGTAGCAAATATAATTTCAAATATCTTTTAAAATACTTTAAGTTTCGGCAGACCCTAATGTTGTCTGGAAGCAGAAATATATTATTTATATTTTACGATTTTTCCTTAAAATTTGCTTGCATCTTAATTATACGTATTGAGTACCCAATATATCTAATATATAAAAATGAATGTGTGTTTGCTTGTTTGTTTGTTCGTTCGTTCTATATGCGCGGCCATACCGTTGATCCGATTGTGATGGGGCTTTCTGCAAAATGTTCAGGTGATTTCCCGGGATGAACATAGGCTATAAGGGAGTTGTGATGCTCAACTCCTACACCCTTGAATATTGCCCTTTGTAGTGGAAAACGTGAAAAAAGAAGTTCTTTGGACGCTTAAATGGCATACCCTGCCTAAACCATACCAAATACACAAAATTAATGTACACAGAATTGAATATCTCAAAAAGCTCTACAAAAAAGGTTCGCGACAGCATATGTTTATCCCTTACGGATAACCCACAATAACGAATTTTGTCTTTTAGCTCATTTATGCCAAGAAGATCGAGATAAGTAGATTCCCGGGCAACACTGAGAAATCAGCACTGGAAATCTTAAAATAATTACGATATACATTTATTATTATTTTTCATTTTACTTATTCAACTAATCTTAACAAGTACATTAATTTTCGTCTTTCAGCTCATTTATGCCGAGAAGAACGGGATGAGCAGATTCCCAGACAACGCCGGGTAAACAGCACGGGGTATCTAAAAGTAATTACGATATACATTTTTCCTCTTACTTATTTAACTAAACATAAAACACATTAATTTTCGTATTTCAGTTCATTCATGTCAAGAATGATCGGGATAAGTAGATTCCCGGGCAACGCCGGGTAATCAGCACGAGGTATCTAAAAATATAAATGTATAATTATTTTTCCTTATACTTATTCAACTAAACATAAAAGCATATTAATTTTGATTTATTTAGGCGTAGCAGCGCACGCCGGGTATTAGCTAGCAATGAATAAGAACAATAAGAGTTGTATAGTAGTTGAAACGGTGTATTTACTGATAATGAGCAATAGGTCGGAAATGCCAGCTTTAAACTCAATGAGGCAAGTAATTTCTTGAAATTATTAATTAAGGCAAAACTAAAGGAATGGAATTGAGGCGGTAAGAAGCTAAGAGGTGTAATTATAAGCTTTGCTCTTTTGTGGAAAACAGGTTTGAATCGTAGGCAATTGAAAATTATTACAATCACTCTTTATCTACCCCTTACGCATACAGTTATATCCCTTTGATACTAGATGCAATTATGCTTCAACATTATATTATACACCAAACTTATTTTTTTGTGAAAATGAAAATCACTTACAGGTTCAATGTCCACTTAGATATAAGCTCTCCAAAAATCCCTATCCTGAGGTAACGATTTTCAACCATTCCTCGTATAATTTATTTATTTATTTAGCCTGGTGGAGTTAGGCCATGTGGTCTTCTCTTCCACTCACCAGAACAAACATATATTACATCAGAATATAACAATCACAATTAACTATAATATTAAACACTAAAAGATGATTTGACCAATAAGATGATATCTATTATATTATGATATCCATCCATAGTAATTCTGCCCGAAGGCAGGTCCTTCACTGCAACCATAGCATTTTCATGCTATGCTTGCAGCTTTACTAGGGAATTGTAAGTGTGGTAGCTTGCCGTTGCTTTCCACACCGGTGAAGGAGGATGATAAGGATGACGATGATGGCCATATGATTTCGGGGACCGTTTGGGCCGTAGTTTTCCTGACATTTGTCTTACAGGTGAGGAAAAACCCCGATAAAAACCTCACCCAGAAAAAACTGCTCCGACCGGGGATCGAACCCGGGCCCGCTGCGTGACAAGGCAGCACGCTACCTCGAGACCACAGCGGTGGACATATTATGATATAATAGATCCAAATAAAGCAAGTGAAACAAACTAAATATTTGAGAATAATTATAGATAACATTGAAGGTATAGGCAAAGACAACATAAATCATAGAATTGAATTGAGTAGCAAAATAATATCAACGTTAAATTCCATATGGTGGGGTAAGCATATTTGGAAAGACACAAAAAAAAAATTGGTAAAACACTGGTGGAGTCTGTTCCAATATATGGAAGTGAGGTATGGACAATCAATAAGTACTACAAGAATAGAGTAACAGCTCTAGAAATGGATTATTTACGCAGAAGTGCCAGAGAGTCAAAATTAGAACATGTCACAAATAAGGAAATTAGAAATATAATGGAAGCAGAAGAAAGCATCATTGAAAGAATTGAGGAGAAGGAATTAAAGTGGTTAGGACATGTCTTAAGAATGGAAGATGAACGATGGCCAAAGCAACTATATCAATGGCATCCGACCAGAAGGAGGAAGAGAGGTAGACCGAAGTTAACATGGAAGGAAAACATGAAGACATTAATGCAAGATAGAGGGCTAAGCATTGAAGATGCCCAAGATCGTAGGCTTTGGAAGTTTGGCATGGGAAGACGGCAGCAGCTGTAAAAACCCGAAGATAGATAGAGATATATTTTGATCTATAATACAACCAGTTAATGATAGTTAAGATTAAGACTATGGGTCGGTTTCACCAACAGAGATAACTGTATTACGCCAGTTTAAGCTATGCATTATACACGGGGAAAACTGACGTAATACAGCTACCTCTGTTGGTCAAACCGGCCCTAAAACTAATCCATAGTAATTCTGCCTGAGGGCAGGTCCTTCACTGCAATCATAGCATTTTCATGCTATGTTTGCAGCTTTACTAGGGAATTGTAGGTGAGGTAGCTTCCCGTTACTTTCCACACCGGTGAAGGATGATGATGATAATGATGGTGGTGATGATGGCCATATGATTTCGGGGACCGTTTGGACCTTAAAGTTTTCTTGACATTTGTCGTACAGGTGATGAAAAACCCCGATAAAAACCTCACCCAGAAAAACTGCCCCGGCCGGGGATCGAACCCGGGCCCGCTGCGTGACAAATTAAAATATTTATTAATTTTAATATTATTTTCATAAAGAATTAAATTTATGAATTGTTAAAATAATTCTTTCAGTGAGGTGTATAACTTCCATCATAGTTAATAATATTCTCCCTCCTCATTCTTGGCCAACCTACTGAACGCCCTCCCTCTGGCAACTCTAAAAATATTTCGAAGGCTCCCCTTTCATTTTCCATTCGTGACACGTATCTTGTCCATCGCAGTCTATGAGGCTTCACTTGTTTCGTTGCGTCTTTTTTCCGTAAACATCGTATAGCTCACTGTTAACGCTGTTTTCTCCTTTTTCTGTCTGCTCGACTCCCTTCATTCCAAAAAGTGTCCTAAGAACTTTAGTCTCATATACGCGTTGTCTTTTCTCCTCTCTTAAAGTAAGATACCATGTTTCGCATCAATATAGAGGAGGGAGCGTAAATAACATTATGGGCTAGATACGATATATGTCAGTCATGTTGAAATATATAAAATGTTATGGAGTTTGATACAGCATGGTTCAGTAGTGGCTTGTTAACATATTTTAAGATATAAAATAAAACTTTCATATGGCGTAAAAAAAATTAAGCATATTACAATACCGATTTTTCAAGATTAGAAAAAATGAATCATGAATAAGATGAATGTTGTAGAGTAAACATGTAAGGCTTTTGAGATATACCACAGACTTACAGTTTTGCATCTGGTACAGAATCGCTTTCACGATATTTTCTAACCCATAGTGGCACATTATTCCTGGAGGGAGCATTGCAACTCTGAAAATCCTGCTTAGTAGATGAATTGGAGTTTGCTGTTACCAGACCAATACTCTATCGCACTGCATTGTCAGATAACCATTACTGTCAACTGTGTTACTAACTCCTAAAACAAACACTAAAAAGTCAGTGAACAGTGTCTATTAAAACTCCATAAAATTGCATGTATTTAAACATTATTCAAATATTTCTTTGACCTAGCAAGCAGCGTTAAAATTATTTTAAAAACGATCAGGTATTTATGTCTCATTCTGTATTAGGCTATAACGATAAGAATAATAATTTTATATGTGCTTAGTTCGACATTTTTGTTCAAGAGTTGAGCCTAAGTTTAATTTCCTTCTGCACCTCATTTCTGTTCGTAATTATTGCTCCTATGAACTCGAAATTTGATATTTTTCAAAATGTTAACTGTCCATTCCTATTAAATAATGTATCTTTATATATGGTCACACGTAGAAATACATTATATAATGGAAATGGACAGCTAATGACAAATGAGGGAAATTTTGAGGAAGTGGCTGAATTCAAATACCTAGGAACAATAATCACAAATAGGAATGAGATGCACAAAGAAATTAAACATAGGCTCAATTCTGGAAATGCATGCTATTATGCATTGCAGAGACTTTTGATGTCCCAACTCCTTTCAAAAAACGTTAAGCTGAAAATATATAAAACTATTATTCTACCAGTTATATTATATGGGTGCGAAACATGGACTCTAACTTTAAGGGAGGAAAGGAGATTACAAGTATTTGAGAATAAAGTTCTTAGGAAAATTTTTGGACCAAAGAGAGATGAACAGACAGGTGAATGGAGACGACTACATAACAATGAAGTACATGGTCTTTATAGGAAGCCAGATATAATAAGAACAGTTAAGTCCCGTAGACTGCGATGGGCAGGACATGTTGCGCGTATGGGGAATGAACGACGTGCATGGAAACTTCTTGTAGGAAAGCCAGAAGGAAAACGCCCAGTTGGTAGACCAAGAATGAGGTGGGAGAACAACATTAACTATGATTTGAGGGAAGTAGATTATACAGGGAATGATTGGAAAGCATTAGCTCAGGATAGGGATGTATGGAGAGCTTATGTCCGTGCGGCCATGAACCTACGGGTTCGATAGTGCCAGTGAGTAAGTAAGTAAGTATCTTTATGTGTGACCATGTATTTAGTTTTATTGACATTTACTTCCAGTAATCTTGAAGATTGTTAGATAAATTATGCAGTGGAAGGTATTAATTATTAATGCAATTTACCTGCTTCTTAGTGTTATTTAGTGAAATGTGTCTATTGGCTTTTAGTATTTCCTTACTGTCACCTAATAATACTATGTCATTAGTAGAACTGAAACCATCCCTTCCAATGACGCGACGTTGACTAAGCATCACCCATACAGTAGAGGTCACTCTGGACAGTGGTCAGATGTAAATAAATAATAGTTTTAAAAAACTAAATCAACACGTTTTGTTAGAAAACCGAACTAAAAAATGAAAAATAATTTTAATTTCCAACACGCTTGGGATAAAGTTACAGTGGACAACAAGAAAATCATCTCCAACACATATAGAATAAAACTAGAGTTATCAACAAAAAGAAAATAATTTTACCTTCAAAAGCGTGGGGTGCTCAATATCAATTAATATATTTGATAATAATAAACAGATATTGGTAAAAGTAAAGCCTCTATGAAGAAAATGTAAAAATCATAGAAAGCACCCCACGCTTTTCATGGTAAAATTATTTTATTTTTGTAGATAACTCTAGTTTTATTCTATATGTGTAGGAGATGATTATTTGTTGACCACTTTAATTTTATCCCAAACGCGTTGGAAATTAAAATTATTTTTCATATTTTAGTTCGGTTTTCTAATAAAGCGTGTTGTTTTAGTTTTTTAAAGCTATTATTTATTTTTTATTTTTTTAGTTTTAATATTTTACAGAATAAGATAAAATGTAAATATCTTTAAATTCCATACTATTGTAGTATGAGCTAAAAGTAATACTCCTCTAAAAAATCCTCCCAGTGGGATTTGAACCAGCGACCTATGGATTGCTGAACTTATATACCACTAGAGTTCACCGCTCTACCAACTGAGCTCTTACAACGATTGACTGAAAAGCCGACAAGTCCGCAACCTAGAATACCAGTTTTCATTTTTTTGATTTTCTGATGTTTCTGGCCAGGATTTTAGAAACAAAATAAGAAATTATTGTATTGTCACGTGTCCTTTACAAGTACACAAAATTTCAAATCGATCCAATGTTTCTAAGTGGGTGAAAATCGTGTTCAAAGATTCCGTTACATAGATACAAAGACACTTTTTTTGATTTTCTGATGATTCTGGCCAGGATTTTAGAAAATAAATATGAAATTATTGTATTGTCACGGGTCCTTTACAAGTATACAAAGTTTCAAGTTGATCCAATGATTTTAAGTGGGTGAAATACTCGTTGAAAGATTCCGTTACATAGATAGATAGATAGATAGATAGATACAGGTCAAGCTAATATAAAGCGTGTAAAAAGAGCAGATTTTAGACTTACAGTGTATACTTCCATTGAATATTCAAGTTGCGCCATGACTGTTCGGAACATTTGAATTCAAATATAAATAAAATAGCTACTGCACTGGATACCAAACAACACATTTCAGCAATGTTGCTGAAAGCAGACGGTACAGAAAACTATTAAATGCCCCTGCCCTGTGACGTCATGTACAATGGTCGCTTTTAACCATACGTTGATATCGTGTTTACGAAGAAATTGTTCCATCTCTAATCATTAGCATACCTACATATGGTTAATACCATTGAGTTGTAGAATTAGCCCTATATATATTATTAGAAAACAAACTACATACCTTTTAGGTGAAATTGATTTGAATCTCCTCGATGTTCCGGTGAAGATATCTGTTAACCAGCCGTCCTAACTATTGTCAACAGCGCATTTGCCTGGTTTACGGACCTGTAATTCAAACAAACCTTAATTCAATTACTTGGTTAATTTTTTTTAATTCAGGGAGCTGGTTGTGAGGATAGGAAGAAAAGCAATCAGGAAACCATATAACCAAGAAATTGCATCTTTGATTCTAATCACCTATCATTAAACTAATTAAATAACTCACTGGCACTATCGAACCCTTAGGTTCATGGCCGTGCGGACATAACCTCACCACGCATACCTATCCTGAGCTATTGTTTTCCAACCATCCTCTATATAATCTACTTCCCTAAAATAATTGTTTCTGGTTTTCTTACAATACGCTTCCATGCCCCTCTTTCATTCCCCATTCTAGCCATGTGTCCTACCCATCGCAGTCTTAATTGTTCGTATTATATCAGGTTTCCTATAAAGATCGTGTAGCTCGGTTTTAATCAACGAACATTATTAATTATTTATGTTAATTAGGTTTACATTTATTTTTAAAAAACGCATACAGTATATGTATTTTATATATTTCAAATCATATCAGTCTAATTTAATTTATAAACAATTCCTCAAAAAGTCATTTCATTTGGTACACTTTTCTCAAAAGCCATTCGATATAGGGTTACAAAATTTTGAGTACACTTTACCCACAATATGATGAAGCTTGTGTAGCAGTTTCATTAAAATAATATTTCAAAAACGTCCACCGCTGTGGCCTCGAGGTAGCGTGCTGTGTTGTCACGCAGCGGGCCCGGGTTCGATCCCCGCTCGGGACAAGTTTCCTGGACGAGCTATTTTCGGGGTTTTTCCTCACCTGTAAGACAAATTTCAGGATACTTTATGGCCCAAACGGTCCCCGAACATCTGGCCATCATTATCATCAGTATCATATTCACCTCGTTAGAATAAGTTTAGGTTTAAGGCCTCTCCTGGCGCATCATTATCCATCGTCATCACCCCAACCTCAGAAGTAGTTATAGTCATTCAAAATATCTCTGCAGGCGGAAGATATACGAAGCTTATACGTGACGTCACATAAGGCAGTGTATACTGTCAGCGTCCCACGTCCCATTCCCCTCTGAACTCATAGATAGCAGTGTCACGTGTTCTATTCCTGCATAAACACGACTGCAGTGCCCTCCGTCAACAACTGCACTTACTTCTTAAACGGGTAATACAATACGCCAATGCTAGGAGATGATACCTGAAATGTCGAATGACAAACAGGTGGCATTGAAAAAAAAAATAAAAAACCATGTTTTTATCAATATTTTATACGAAAGAAGCATATTAGATATTTCAAATTAAAATTTTAATCATATTCTACACTCAAAAGATTATAGACAAAACAATAAAACTGCTAGGACAGATTATCATACTTATAGTTAAAATTCACTTTATTATTTATTACAAAAATATATAAAATTTGTACTTCACTTTCGGAGATATACTCAAAGTTAAATTATTTAAACATTAATTCAGACTAATTTATTTAAAATTCTGAAACATCTACGAGACTTAATTGTTCTTATTGCGTCTGGTTTCCTATAAAGATCACGGAGCTCATTGTTATGAAGTCTTCTCCAATCACCTGTCTGTTCATCTCTCTTTGGTCCAAAAAATTCTGAGAACTTTAATCTCAAATACTCGTAACCTATCCTCTGTATATGTTATATTCAAATGTTTGACACTGAGCAATGCAAGCTTAATATGACATGGTAAGAAAAATAAATGCTCGGACGGGACTTGAACCGGGACCTCTGGATTTATATCCCAGTGTGCTACCGATTACGGTACCGCGCAAGTCTAGTACAAACATTCATTTGTCTTATATATATATATATATATATATATATATATATTTATATACTCGAGAATATAACGTAATCGGTAGCGCACTGGGATATAAATCCAGAGTCCGGGTTCAAGTCCCGTCCGAGTATTTATTTTTCTTATCATGTCATATATGTATTATTATGGTATTTTCGGTCTAGTAAGTTGGAGCGATGTAGATTTGTAAAGAAAATATCAATTATCTTTCCTTGATCTTTTCCTCAAACCTTCTTCCTTACAAATTAGCTGATAACCTCTTTCAAGATGTAAGTTACGTAATGGTAATGCTATTCGATGCACTTATTTTGAATCATAATTTTACATACTGCTTGGAACTCGAGATATCCAATATGTGATTTCTCCTTGTTTTTCATTTTACCTAGTTACATGTTTTGGTGAACTACACATATTTTAAAAGTATTTTGAATTATATTCCTAATTATTATTTATCTCTTTATCTTATTTTAACCTCTCCCTTTATAGATACTTAAACATGCCCAACGTCACCAGGACCTTACAGGGTTAAAACTTGTCGGGAGACTATCATATTGTCATGCAGGTGAAGAAGGAGCTCCGAAAAATCTCACCTAGGAAACTATTCCCTACCGAGGATGGAACAGGGGCCCGCCGCGTAGGCAAAAATGACGTTAACCCAAGACCAGAGTGGTAGATGAATTACACTGAGCAACAAAAAAAAAAATTTTTGTCTCAGAAAGAAAAATATGTGATTCTGATAGTATTTTTTTCTCCTGAATTCAAATCTGATATCGAGTTTTCTCCACCACGCAAGGTTTCCGAGAGACAGGAATTTATAATTTCAAACACTTTAATATTTCCTACATTCGTAACTACACAATATTCGAACTTTCGGACTCACCTAGAAAGTAGGAAATGACGATTTTCTGCTATATTTTGCCTGTTGAGCATCCCTCTTGATGGTCCAACAATAATCGGCCAGCATATTACGATTCAATTTGCATTGATATATCTTTTCCATAGCTGAAATCATTTGAGTTAGCTCATTTGGTTTTATTTTACAATGGACAAATGGACGAAAAAGTCTATTAAAATTATTATTTAATTCCATTAATTGAAATTGAAATTTAAAAAAATGTCGGTGATGGAGAAATTCCGAATACATATTTGAAAACACGATAAAAACTGCATTAAGTGCAACTATTGGTACCCATGAGACAAAAATCATGTTGACCAGTGTTATTATATGTAGAATATCATTAATATTAATGTCCGCCGCAGTGAGCTAGTGGTTTTGTTCTTTGCCTCTAGTTCCGAAGGACACGGTTTTAAACCCGGCCGGACAGGGTCGATGAATTTTTAGGAATTGAAAAATCCAAGTTACAAATCCTCCGTGAGGGACTTCAACCTGTGAGTCTCGAATCTGAAGATTTTCAGGCTCGTAAACTATTCACGAGCCTGGATAAAGAGGCCTCTGTTAATTTTTTTTATCGATCGTTATCCTCTAACAAGAAAACTGTCAAGCACTGCATGCCGAATCCTGACTTGAAATTCTCCCAGAGAAGCGTTGTGATGTACAGCTCGGGTCCAAGCTCTGTGTGTTTGCGGGGGGAAGTGTGGGGAGTGGAGGAGGTACACTTCTCTGCTTCGCATAGTACTAACAGCTGAGACAGCAAATTCCTTTCAGACACACGGAGCTGGATCCCGAGCTATACGAGTACAAAGGACATCTCCAAAAACTATCTGCCGTTTTTAACTGCAAGATACTAAAATCCTTCCTCAAAGCTCTCACTTGAACTACAGGGAAGTAACCAGCCTCATGGGCGATTGGTCAGCGTTACTGACTACTGTTCATGACGTCCCGGGTTTGACTCCCGGTCAGACCGTAGGTATTTTTTCTTAAAGGGAATTATTCCTGTGGTTACCCATGGTCTGGAATTTAGGATAAAAACTCTCCTAGCGCTTCGTTATCATTTATCACTCATCATATCATCGGGGTAACGTAACTCCGCCTTCCAGGTGCCCCAAAGAAATGAATTACAATTCCGCCAATGCCAGGGGAGAAAGCCAGAAATGTCATAAAAGACAACCTGGTGGCATTAGACAAAAATAAATATACAGGGAAGTAATACAACTCCTGAATTGGTAAAATGGATAATCCTCACTACCTCCCCGCATACCGCGTCCCATCATACTCCAACCCTGATAATCTGTCCACAAGTCGCGTCCCGCCACACTACATTCCGCTTTACTCACGCAGGGAGTCGTACTGCTTCGCACCGTGCGTTACCATTACTAGATTCTGGGTTTAATTTCCGTGCCTTACAGTTAATTTTTTTTGAACACGGCCTTGGTACATTACAACGCTTCTCTGGGAGAAATTTCATGGTAGGTTCCGGCATGCAATGGTTGACAGTTCCTTGTAAGTAATAATTTAATTGCCTACTATTAGAAAAATAAGCGCTGACGAGTTTAGCGCTGAAAGAAATATGGTGTGGGGATGGATACTGGATGACAACACCAGTGAGGAAGGAAAACATTCGCCCTATTTACGAAAGCACAGTCACAGAAAACCGCAAACTGAAAACTGCATACTTTTGAATGAATAATAATACCCTTCGACACGGATGTATGAACAAAAGAAACTACCTGCAAGAGTAGTAAACCGAATGGCAAGAATACCCTACCTCCCAGGGCTAAAGTCTTCGGAGGAGGACACTAGGTGTCTCAGACGATATACCGACCACATATCACTCGTTGACAACTATGGCTAAATAAGGGTTACTATGTTAGCTTGGTAAAAACACTCCCACTTAAACTGAAAATATATAAAACTATTATTCTACCAGTTATATTATATGGATGCGAAACCTGGACTCTTACTTTAAGGGAGGAAAGGAGATTACGAGTATTTGAGAATAAAGTTCTTAGAAAAAATTTTGGACCAAAGAGAGATGACTAGACAGATGAATAGGGAAGACTGAATAACAGTGAATTACACGGTCTTTATAGGAAGCCAGATATAATGAGAACAGTTAAGTCTCGTGGACTACGGTGGGCAGGACATGTGGCACGAATGGGGAATGAAAGAGGTGCATGGAAACCTCTTGTAGGGAAACCCGAGGATAAACGCCCAGTTGGTAGACCAAGAATGAGGTGGGAGAATAACATTAACTATGATTTGAGGGAAATAGATTATACACGGGATGATTGGAAAACATTGGCTCAGGATAGTGATGTATGGAGAGCATATGTCCGCGCGGCCATGAACCTACAGGTTCGATGGTGCCAGTGAGTTAGTTAGTTAAAACATTCCCACTATTGAGCACCTTAACTCCCACAGTGGGGTATATAGATGGAGATTTATATTAATAAATGACTTGGATGTACGTAATTATTAACATAGTTTTCGCATCTTTGCCAAAAAAATCTTCGTCATGGAGTTAGGTTATAGACCTGTTTCCACTTCAAGAGACCATATCCCTCCACCTATTTATGGGTCGCTCAATACTTATTCTTCCTTTGGGTTTCTAGTGAAGCAAAATTGTATTGGATGTCATTCTTTCTATATGTTGGAGCCAGTTAGATCTATAATGTTTCGTTTTGTCAATAACGCTGTAGATATTTAATTCGGTTCTTATTTCTTCATTATATTTCTCATCTAACAATGTACGGTGTGAATCATAAATATGGCTATACGTTTGATCACGTTGTGTGATGAAAATATTACCATTACAGGAAATATGAAATTACCGTTGGAAAGGCAATTATTCAAATTACAACAATGCAATAAAACAAAACAGTGTAGAACTTACGTCATTAGTGAAAATGGCGTTGAATATGCAACAGCAAATTACAATTGTAGCACGGGCAATAACATATGCTAATGATCGTGAGGCCGCAAGACGGGTAAGACGTGACTTTAACGTAGCATTGTAGTCGTCGACTGTGGGGAAGTGGAGAAAATGACTGCTGGAAACGTTACGGATGCAGAAAATCAAACCTCCTGGAAGGCCTCGCATTAGCACGGATGCAGAAACAACGAAGAGAATTGTGGAGGCGTTTGACACTAGCCCATAAAAATCAACACGCCAAGCTGCACGTGAACAGTGATTGATTTTCTTTTGTTCTGTTGTAATTTGAATGATTCCCTTTCCAATGATAACATCATATTTCCTTTAATAATAATATTTTCGTCACAAAATGCGATCAAACGTATAGCCATATTTCTGAAACACTCTGTATAGCCTGCTACTGAACGTAACAATTTCATTTCAGTTACTTCTATTTTCATTTTATCTGATTTATTATGTGTCCAATTTTGACAAACATATGTTAACATAGGTACTGCCATAGTTTTATAGAATTTTAATCATGTAATTTTTATTTTTTAATTTTTTTGAAGTTTTTAAGAGCCAAATGGAGGAAAACACAACGAGGATATATACCCATCGATAGGAACCTCAAACTCGATGCTATTCTTTTCGCAGACGATTTAGCTCTTCTGGCACTTTCCGAAAATGATTTGCAACGATCAATTTATAATTTACAAAAAATAGGTGCCAAATTTAATATGGAAATATCAATTAACAAAACTAAAATTATGGCATTTCATGGGAAGGACCCCATACAAAGTAAAATCTGTCTCCAGAATAAAATTTTAGAGAGATTTAATCAATTTAAATATCTTGGATATTATCTCTCTATCTGGGATGAAAAGATGAAAAGGATACCCCTGAAAAAGTTACTAGTTATAATAAAAGTTTAGGAATTATTAATCAAGTTATGAAACCATCCCTTGTACAAAAAACACCAGATTACGTTTATATAACACTTTGGCTAGACCAGTGTTGACCTATGGTAGTGAAGCATGGACACTAAGAAAACAACATGAAAGCAGAATAACGGCTTGTGAAATGAGATTCATGCGCAGAACAGCGGGTTACACCAGATGGGATCGGAAAAGGAACACCGATATCTTAAAAGAATTGAAGACTACGCAAATTTTGGAATATATTAAACAATACCAACTAAATTGGAAACACCATCTTGAAAGAATGAGTTCAAATCGGATCCCCAAAGCTGTTTATAATTATATACCAAGAGGATGAAGATCACTGGGCCGTCCTGTGAAACGCTGGAGGGAAAATTTTCTATAGGATCGTAACAGGCCTTGGCCTAATACTTGGAAGGAAGAAGAAGAAGAAAAAAATAATAAGTTGATAAATATGAGATGAGATGACTTGGCTGTTAATGCGATGAAGTGTTGAAAACAGGTAAACGTACAGGTAATTAGAAGAGCTCTTGTGGCAACGTGACCGCAACTTCGACAAGAAGCTTCAAAATTAATATTACCACCAACTAGTAAACAAGATTACGTAGAACCGATTGTAGTGTTTTGGGTGACTGTAGGCATCCTTGTCTTCCACCACAAACTGAATAACAAGCAAGCCTCATTGTCAAATGCATCATTAATGTCTTTTCCAGTCGAGTTGAGCGATTTCCCCAGCAGTAAAAATGCTCTTAAAATTCCTTTATGAGAAAACGTCGTGGAGAGAAGTATAAAGCAACTCGTTATAAAAATTTACAGTATATCTATGATTGACTATAATCCTTTTTCTTCTTCTTCTTTTCCTCCTCCTCCATCTTCTTCTCCTCCCCTTTTTCTTCTCCTCCCCTTTTTCTTCTCCTCCCCTTTTTCTTCTTGTTCTAAATTAGCGCAATTAATTAGCCCAGGAGAGTCCTCGCTTCCTCTGTGTTCCTTTTCAATTCCTCCCTGTCCCTTTACAGTTGTCTCCGATTTCCCATTTTTATCCTCTGCAGATCCCAACACACATTATTCCATGTCACAGTATTCAAATATCTTGTCCTTGTCATTGCTGTTGTCGGTTTCCAATGAAGCTTCCTTTCCGATGCCATGTTGGTTTCCTAACTGTAGTGTTTTTATGGGGTGTGTTGTCAGCCACACCCAATCATCAACCTGGACAACCATATTCCGTTTTTCCCCGGGACTAGGTGGCTCAGCTATTCCCCGCGCACTGGGTTCTAATTATGGTCACCTCTAATGACCCATATAGGGTACGGGAGAGCTATTCTGTTCCCTGGTCTCCACAAGAGAGGATTGACAACACTTTCCTGATGTTATTAATATGTTTGTGATAATTAAAGATACTTCCTTTCTTATTTATCTTAGTTTAAGATCTCCCTTACATTTGCGTGTCTCAGGCCATCCGGGCCTTACAGTGACACACCCTGTCTGGAGTGAATAATTATTCTTAGAATCACTTACGATTTTTTGGCACTACAAACAAGTAAGGCCTCCCCAAATGAGGGATCAACTCAATCCCGGACAATATACTAGACGGCCGAAGAGCGACTTTGAATTTTGATTTTCAAATAAACCCCTAGTCGAATTTTGCTGATTTTTCAAGGATATCTTGCTCGTTTCTTTTCGGTAACATATCCCGAGTTTTGTTGTGTTTCGAAAATTACGGCCGCTAGGGCAATTTTTTAAAATTATTGGCTTCCGATTAACCTCGGCTCCTTATGGTACCATTTTGCTAATTAACGAACTAGACAAGTTGGCAAGTTTGTATCGTGTATATATATATATATATATATATATATGTGTGTGTGTGTGTGTTTTCTGGTCATATTCGATGCGTTGTTGGTATATATATAAATATATATCTCCATCCATCCATAGTAATTCTGCCCGATGGCAGGTCCTTCACTGCAATCATAGCATTTTCATGCTATGTATGCAGCTTTACTAGGGAATTGTAGGTGTGGTAGCTTCCCGTTGCTTTCCACACCGGTGAAGGATGATGATAATGATGATAATGATAAGGGTGATGATGATGTTGGCCACATGATTTCGGGGACCGTTTGGGCCTTAAAGTTTTCCTGTCATTTTTCTTACAGGTGAGGAAAAACCCCGATAAAAAACTTACCCAGAAAAACTGCCCCGACCGGAGATCGAACCCGGGCCCCCTGCGTGACAAGGCAGCACGCTACCTCGAGACCACAGCGGTGGACAATATATATATATATATATATATACAGGATATTGGAAAAAAAACACCGAGAACGGAGGTGAGGTGGTATATTGAGATATGTTGATCAATTTTTAATAAGGTAGGGGCCTACCAACATCCGGAAATTATGCGTTTTCACACTATGAGTAGCTAACTTCTCAAGAGTTCAGTTAGTTGGATTTCAAAACAGTCGTATAGAGTTTTCAAAATATCCACTTCCCATCTCATTGCAGAGCGTTCGTCGGCGGTGTAGCAATTGGCGCACACGTTCTAATACACGTGGCCTCGTTTGAATTATTTTCTGTAGCAGCGTGGATTCGGGCTATACGATCCATACGTGTCTCTACTCGAGTCTGATAAACAGATTGTGGTTCAACAAAAAGTAGTCGAAAGGATTAAGATCAGGTGATCTAGGAGGCCATGCGACTAGTCCACCTCTGCCAGTCCATCTGGATACGTGGTATTCAAATGTTTCCTCACATAGGTATCGAAGTGAGCTGGTGCTCCGTCGTATTGCAGCCACAATTCGTTATATGGGATGAACGAAAGGAAGATAAATAGAAAAAAAAGTGAATTGTAAAAGTTGAATTCATGTGACGTAAATTTGTCTCCCTCTTCTCTACCTTAAATTCAATATAACTACAAATATTATCTGAAGAGAAGGAGGAAACATTATTATAATATGAAGAAATTCAAATATGTATTACTGATATATCAAAGGTGTTCAAACACGGAATGAATGATACAGGAAAATTCTAGATTTATTCAATGAGGAAAAAAGTATATTGGATTTTCAATATTCATATTGTGTATGTATCGTTACAAGTTGTCACAAACTAGAAATATCAGCCTATATTGCAAAATATGATATATCTGGAGCAGAGTACTGCATTTTATTTATATGTTTATACGTATATTCATGACAAAGCTTTGAATCATTTTTATAATAAACAATACGACGTATTTATTTCCGAAGCAACTAGAAATTATATCCGCTACATGCGTTTACTTTCCTGTACCTGGTTGAAGACTGAAATGGAAGCGTTTACTATATTATCGTACAAATCATTGCAAATATATACTTTGTAAATTAATGAATCATTTTTTAACATCTTACCTCATATTTTATGTTTCTTCAAACACGGGAACTAGTTTTCTCATTTTCAACCGACATTATGACTACCGGAATTTTGTTGGAATCTCCATCAATAACGTTGCCATCTGGTGTTGATTTGATGAACATTGAGATGAGGTCACGTCATCATGAATCTCGAAATTCATGGATCTAAATTTGTTCTTCTGAATATATATCTTCTCCCAAATTGTCAATTCTAAAGGTTTTTCCTCTCGAGAATCATAAAATTGAAAAATAAGCCCTACTTTTAAAACATTTGGAAAAACCTTTAGAATTAACAATTTGGGAGAAGATATATATTCAGAAGAACAAATTTAGATCCATGGATTTCGAGATTCCTGTTGAACGTGACCTCATCTCAAAGTTAATCAAATCAACACCAGATGGCAACGTTATTGATGGAGATTCCAACGATTCCAACGAAAATCCGGTAGTCATAATGTCGGTTGAAAATGAGAGAGATCCTTCTCTCGAAAACTAGTTCCCGTGTTTGAAGAAACATAAAATATGAGGTAAGATGTTAAAAAATGACTCATTAATTTACGAATTAAGAACCACGTGTTATTTCCCATGTTTAACTATGAATACACTTTGTAACTACTTTAGATTCATTCAAAGATTTGGTACAATTTTATCAGGACACTTAAAAAAATATGAATTGTAATACTTAACTAACTCACTGGAACTATCGAAACGGGAGGTACATTGCTAAGCAGAAATTAAACTCTCAATGCATCCCTATCCAGAGGTGATTCTTGCCAATAATTCCCAGTAAAATTTTCCTTACTCAAATTATGGTTAATATTATTCTCCACTCTCTAGCTCTCCTACAAGAATATTTCGTGGCACTTTTATATTCTCCATTCGTGCCACATGTCCGGAACATCGCAGTCCACGAGAAGTAGTTTTTATAATTATATATGGATTTGTCCATCGCCCACCGCTGTGGTCTCGAGGTAGCGTGCTGCCTTGTCACGCAGCGGGTCCGGGTTCGATTCTCGGTCGGGACAGGCTCCTGGGTGAGGTTTTTTTCGGGGCTTTTCCTCACCTGTAAGACAAATGTCAGGAAGCTTAGGGCCCAACGGTCCACGAAAATCATCCGGCCATCATCATCATCACCTTTACCATTATCCTTCACCTGTGTGGAAAGCAACGGGAAACTACCACACCTATAATTCCCTAGTAAAGCTGCAAAGCATAGCATGAAAATGTTATGATTGCAGTGAAAGACCTGCCCTCGGGCAGAATTACTATGAATGGATGGATATATGGTTTCTCTTAAATATATTGTAGCTTATTTATTGTTGAATGCAGGCTTTCACGGCCGATAATCATAATAATAACAGATTCCGGGCCATGTGGCTATGGTCCATGACTGAAGTTTTTCCAGGCGCTTCTCCCCCGAATGCGTAGGGCATCTTCAGTGGTTCGACTTGAGCCCCCGACCAGGAAACACTCGCCACGATACCCTCCGTAGTCGAGGGAGAAACGTCTGGAAGAAACACCAATCGTGAACCACGACCACATAGCGCGGAATCTCTTAATATTATCAATGTAGCTCATTGTTATATAGTTTTCTCCAATCAGCTTTATGTTCGTCTCTATAGGTCCAAACATTTTTCTAATCACTTTATTTTCAAATAATCGTAATCTTTTCTTGTCTTTTAAAGTAAGAAAAAAAGTTTATCATCCATAGATCTGTGCAGTGAGTGCAAAAAATGACCATATATTGGGTAAATTTGATCCACTTATTTATGTATTTAACCTTAATTTACAAAGTACCTTCTTCGAGCCATTCTTCCACCGTAACAATTTTCTCCTAAGAAATTACTAAATGTGGTATCATTTTCGTTAATTCTGTTACTAATTTTCATGCACTATACAACCGAACTAAAACTTTAAGATTCATCTTCAGATGTCTGTTTTCTTCTAGAAGCCATTTAAGGGGGGACGAACACTTTTAGCCATTAAAAATATGGCATATTTCAATATTTTTTCTCAGCAAACAATGCTGGTTACAGAAATTAAATTTGGTGTGTAATATCGATATTGCAATGTGAGCATGTTTGTGTACAAGTACAATCTAACTTCAGTCGTTATGGTTAATTAAATATTCAAAATGTCAGCTGAAAATGTTGCATTATCTTGCCGTCACCCTAATAATTTTCCTAAATTTCAATATGTTTTAATGATTCTTGTTTTATTTTACTCATCAATGTCGTAGCTACAAAATATACTACAACTGTTTAATTATATAAAGTGTAAATATTTTATTTTTCATTTCAAATTAATGCATACTCATTTTTGTTAAAATTTGCATTAAAATATATTTTTAAGTAAAATATAATAGGTACATTACTGATTGTAATATATTTTGTTTATCTCTGTAAACTGCATATACATGCAAAATTTCATTTCAATATCTTGAAAACTTTGGGAGTTATCAGGGGAAGAGTATTGAAAAAATAAAGTTACGAAAAACAAGCGTCAAACTTACCGAAGATGTAGGTACCTTCAAAAATTAAAGGGCTCACTCGAGTGACAGCATTACACATTTTTAAACATAACTCGAAAAGTAATAGAGACATGAATGAAAATCTTTCACTAATGTAAAGACAGAGTTTCAGTCTATATGAAACAAAATTGAAAAATGACTTATTTTGACACCGAAAGGTGTTTGTTCCCCCCTTACCTCTTTTTGTGAATTCTTCACAACTGTTTCGATAATGTTAGATTATTCTTTTTCTGTTGCTTCTGTTCTTTTCGGAGCCATTGAACAATTTTTTTTTGTATATTGGACAGTTGTAATTGTTACACTGCTAGGGTTGGTACAGTTGTAGCAGAATACTAATAAATACCTACTACACATACAGGTAATTGTTCACTGAGCTTTATTTCTAACCTGTAAATAGCGATAAAGTTCTTCTCTCTGGAAAGTGGACTGTATTTTAGGAAATGCTGTGACACAAATAATTAAACATATGAAGATAAGACTATATTTAAACAAGTAATAATACATTAAGGTTGCACGTGCTCAAGTCTTGTTCAGTAAGTTTACCACGTGCTCTCGTCGCTTTCAGTTCTCTCACAAAGTACTTACACAGAGCGTCACTCTTCTAATTCACTTAATAATGCTTATAATGTGTGGCTATTGATTTCAGCCTTAATTTATCACTCACAGTTATTTATGTGCTCGTGTAGATGCTTAAACACTATGTGCAGAGGCGCACCACTAAACACGTCCGCCATCTACGAGACACACACACACACGACCGCTCGCTAGGAGCTCCACAAGCACAAGAAAAAGTGCGTACGCCACGCGGTTCAAACCACGAGAGGACTCAGGTTGGCCAACATTGACAACTCCCGCCAACCACTCAAGGCAGCCAACCTGAGGCGTCAACATGCTCCCCCCTTTGAGAGATCTCACGATTTAACACATCGGTGAATCTCTCAACACAACTGGGTAAGGGAACAAGTTTCACAATTGCTCGTCGAAATAATCCAGTTTTAGTCTTAAGGGTGACCACTCGCACCACACCATCGATCCCAGGGTGAAGCTGTTGGATCACACCAGTCTTCCATACCAGAGGTGGTAAGTTGTCGTCCCGAAGGATCACAAGATCACCGACAGCTGGGCACCATCTTCCGGCAGACAGCCATTTCCTCCTTTGCTGAAGCGACTGCAGGTATTGTCTGGACCACTGTTGCCAGAAAGACCTGTAGAGAGCCTGAACTACCTTCCACCTTGTATCGTAGGAAAGGGGACAGTTGGCTATATCGGGAGGGATAGTGCTAGTTAATAGTCTACCGACCAGGAAGTGACTGGGAGTTAGGTACATTTCTTCATGGGATTCACTGGGCGTGCAGATAGGTCTAGAATTTAGTACAGACTCGATCTGACACAACAAAGTACACAATTCTTCAAAACTAAGAATAGTTTTGCCTATAGTCCTTTTCATAAGGGATTTAACCGATTTTATTCCTGCCTCCCAAAGTCCACCAAAATGGGGACTAGAAGGAGGAATAAATCTCCATTCAATATTCATATTTGCTATGTTCTCGGTAATAGCATTCGCATGATTCTTGACAAAATTCAATAACTCGTTATTGGCACCCACAAAATTTGAACCATTATCACTCAATATGAGACAAGGGCGTCCTCTGCGGGCAACAAATCTATAGAGGGCAGCAATAAAGTCCTTAGTAGTAAGGCTCCTGACAACTTCTAAATGGATAGCCTTAGTTACTAAACATACAAAAAGTGCTATGTAAGCCTTGAATTTCACCTTAGATCTTGGGTTGTCTCCCTTTATTACAATTGGACCCCCGTAGTCCAAACCTACCTTAACAAAGGGAAGACTTTGCTCTACTCTATACTCAGGAAGTTTTAAAGACTCAATGACCTTGGACATCAAATTAGCAAGTAACAACGCGGCGCAGAGTTCCAAACGAGCAATAGTCTGTTGCTTCAATGGTGCAACTCTGGACTTAGAACACAACAAATGCACTGATACTTGATTGTTTTGCGATACATTACGAATATAAATACAGGCGCCGTATGCAGATTCTGAAGCATCACAGAAGCCATGTATTTCCACACATTTTGCATTAACATAGGGCATTACATTTCTAGGAACACGAATATTATTTAACACACACAACTCATTACAGATTTCCAACCAACGTTGCACTATAGAAGAAGATTGTTCCAATAGCTCATCCCATTCTACCTTTAACTGCCAAAGAGCTTGGATGATGAGTTTACACTTCACTACCACACACCCTAAGAGACCAAGAGGATCAAATATTGAAGCTACAGTGGAAAGAATGTTTCTCTTGGTGATCCTTCCTTGATCTGGATTGATCTTGATCTGAATTTGGAATTCATCAGAAGAGGGATGCCAAATGATACCTAAAGTTTTGACTGCTTCCTCCTTAGTAAGATTACAAGGGGTTAGAGTTTCTCTGTCTTCTTCTGGAACATTAACAAGAGCGTCTGGACAATTTGACTTCCATTTTCTTAAATGAAATTGGGCACTATCTAGCACAGAAGACACTTTACCTTGTAATTCTTGTGCACTTTCCACGGTATCCGAACCACAAATGAAATCGTCCATATAAAAACAAGACTGTATGGCATCAGAAGCGATAGGATGTGATTCCTTACATTGCTTAGATAATTCAAGCAAACATCTTGTTGCTAGAAACGACGCTGGAGCAGTGCCATAGGTCACGGTAGTAAGACGATACTCCCTTAAAGCCTCATCAGGTGACTCACGCCAGACGATGCGTTGCAAGTCCCTGTCGTCGGGGTGCACCAATATGCAACGATACATTTTAGCTATGTCGGCAGATAGCGCAACCTGATAAGTACGAAACCTCATGACAGTAGACAACAGTTCTGGTTGTATAGACGGTCCAACCATGAGCGTAGCATTCAAGGAAACTCCATTAGAAGATTCGCAACTTCCATCGAAAACAACTCGTAATTTGGTCGTTGTACTAGACTCTTTAATTACGCAATGATGCGGTAAGTAGAACGTACTCTTGTTTCCTTCTACGGGAGGTGCAAGCTCCATGTGTCCCAGATCGCTGTATTCTCTCATAAATCCGACATAGTGTTCCTTTAATTGATAATGTTTATCAAGCTTACTCTCAATGTGCTTAAATCTCTTAATAGCAGTGTGCTTAGATTCAGCGACCGAAGGAACATCAAGACGTATAGGTAACTTCACAATAAAACGACCAGATTCATCTCTTTGGATGTTTTCAACGAAATGTTGTTCACACGCTTTCTCTTCTGGACTAAGAACAGGGTTTTGCAGTTCGTCTAGCTGCCAGAACCTTTCCAGTTTTTTATCCAGAGAATCAAGTTTCACAAAATTTACCGAACGATGATCTACTCTTTTCTTAATACAAAGTTCAGGAAAGGCACCTGAAAATATGTAACCAAACTCTGTTTTGATCAACGTGGGGTATCCCTTCCTTCTCAAAGTCTCAGAACAAACAATATCATGGTACACGTCTGCGCCGAGAAGAAGTTCAATCGTAGCAGGTTTATTAAAGTTTGGATCACTCAACACAATGTTAGATGGAATATTCCAGTTTGAATGATCAATCTCGGTGGCAGGACATTGAGATGTGATATTCTCTACGACAGCACAATTCAAGTTCAACCTATAGTTAGACACTCTGGACAACAATTGCACCTTACAAGTAAGACTGACTGGAGAGACATCTGAGTCTCCAATACCCACAATAGGAAGTTTGCACGATTGGGTTGCAAGACCTAACTTGCTCAACAGATTTGTAGTCATAAAAGATAACTGGCTGGCAGAGTCCAGTAACGCTCTAACCTTAACTAACCGCCCTACTTTATCTTTCACATTAACACAGGCAGTGCTAAGAAGTACGTTTGAGCCTAGCCCGGAGGTTATCTTCATAGCAGTGGGAGACACAATAGCTGGATGCTCAACATTAGGCTTTCTTTCAAAATGTATTAAAGTATTGTGTTTGCGTTGACATTTGGAACAAGGTTTCTCTTTACAAAATCTCGCTGTATGCCCCTTTGAAAAGCAATTATAACATAATCTAATCTGACCAACTAAATGTACTCTATCATCTACAGTTAATTGGTTGAATTCCTCACAATCTGTTAAATTATGTTTATTTGATTTGCAATTATGGCAATATCTCGATTTGCTGTCATTAGCAATATGGAAAGATTTGACTTTAGGCTTTACATCTAGTTTCTCATTCACTACAATGTTTTTACATTCACTGAGCTCCAAAGTTTGAGCCTTTCTCTCCAAAAATTCCATAAACTCGACTAAGCTAGGGATATCCGTAGCACCGTGTTTAGCTTCCCACTCTGACCTATGAATACCTTTCATTTTACTCGATATAAATTCCTGCAACATTAGATCTGATAACAGAACATCACTCCGAAGATTCTCTATGGCATTAATATTGCCTTTTACTTGGTTAAGTACTTTCCTATACTCTGCAGCAGTACCTGTACTACAAGAAGGTAAGCTGAGTAAGCACTTAACATGCTGAGACAATATCATGCGTCTGTTGTCGTACCTTTGCTGAATTAACTTCCAGGCGGTACCAAAATTGCCTTCAGTTATCGCTAAATTACTGAGTAATTGCCTAGGTTCGCCTTCAAGTGACGATAATAAATAATGAAGCCTTTGAACATTATCTAAGTTGGTATTGTTAATCACCAGGGACTCAAAGGTATTCTTAAATGAGAGGTATTCAGTCAATTCTCCTTGGAAATGGGGAATCTGAATAGCCGGTAACTTAAAACTACAACTCGATCTACTAGATGCACGTGACTCATCAAAACCATGACTATCTGTAGGTTTTTGAAGACTTTCTATTAAATCCTGCACCTTGCCACACAACTCATAATATTCATTTTCAAAATCCTCATGATCCCTTGCATGATCCTGACCTGGCTTTGAATCTACTTCAAGCTCTAAGAAATTCCTAACTGCCTCAAACTGTTCCCAAATATCTCCTAGCTTACTTTGTCTAGCTACTAGGGTGTTTAGGGAAATGGTTTCACTATTGATATAATTTTCCAAATTAGTAAGGCTTCTTTTAAGAATGCCTCGCTTTTGGATAGCCTTTGCCTCACTTTCAAATGACATTTTGATAAATAACAAATTACCGAACACTATAACACAAAATATTTTATAAAATAATTAAAATATATATATAAATCACACAAATAATATGGAAATTTGAAATATCATGTCAGCTCGACTCAATACTGAATGAGGTAGGATATCAGCTCTAAGATAGGAGATACAAGCATGCAGTAGTACTTATCTTTAGGTCTCTACTAGGATTTCCAATAGACCAGACATCTGTGGTACTCTAGAATGGGACACCACGCTGCTAGAAGGTCACAGCACCGTTGATATCAAAGGATAGCTCACTCGAAGATCTGCGAGGGGGTCGCGACCCACTAGTTGATAACCAAAACATCACGTGGTAACGCTTTCACTGTCTTTGTTTAATATATTTCTTCACGTAAGTATTACTTTTTGTGTCACAATATCACGATTTTTCACAAGGCGGCTGTTAGATCCGGCCCGGAGGACCAACAATATGTAGCAGAATACTAATAAATACCTACTACACATACAGGTAATTGTTCACTGGGCTTTATTTCTAACCTGTAAATAGCGATAAAGTTCTTCTCTCTGGAAAGTGGACTGTATTTTAGGAAATGCTGTGACACAAATAATTAAACATATGAAGATAAGACTATATTTAAACAAGTAATAATACATTAAGGTTGCACGTGCTCAAGTCTTGTTCAGTAAGTTTACCACGTGCTCTCGTCGCTTTCAGTTCTCTCACAAAGTACTTACACAGAGCGTCACTCTTCTAATTCACTTAATAATGCTTATAATGTGTGGCTATTGATTTCAGCCTTAATTTATCACTCACAGTTATTTATGTGCTCGTGTAGATGCTTAAACACTATGTGCAGAGGCGCACCACTAAACACGTCCGCCATCTACGAGACGCACACACACACGACCGCTCGCTAGGAGCTCCACAAGCACAAGAAAAAAGTGCGTACGCCACGCGGTTCAAACCACGAGAGGACTCAGGTTGGCCAACATTGACAACTCCCGCCAACCACTCAAGGCAGCCAACCTGAGGCGTCAACAACAGTGTACGTTGTGATGTATTTTTAAGGGAAATCGGAGAGCACTATAAGCTTACTTGTTACTCGTATAATAACGGCTAGACCAGGCCCATTGTTAAGTACTCGCTAGATATGAAAAGACCTGTTCAATCCTACATCAGATAGGCTGGGAATAACACTGTCACTCACTTTAGAGTTGTGTTGTTTCATTGGGAGTGCTCCTGATGAGGGAAAGAGTGGAACGTCTTTTCACATTTAGTGAGCAAGTTTTAACAGTCCTGGGTTAGACTTTCATATTTTTTCATGGCTTATATAGCATGGAAATATACTATTTTTGTACATTAATGTTAATTTTAATTACCAAGGAACATACGAAAAATAAAATTTATAACATTATTGTTTGTCCGTTGGTAATATTTTGGAACCTTCGTAAAAATATTAACTGTAGTATCACTTTTTTTACCCTCACTGTAGCATAAAATGCCTGTGAACAATAATTAATAACGGAAATGGGGTGCAGAAAATAATTAAAACTGAATTTTGTTTTTTGCGCAGGAGAAACATACTAAAGCCTGGAACCCAGTTCCAATTCGTCCGCCACGAACCCTAAATGAGATGACCGACACGGGAACTAGGGACTCAGATATAGAGGACGAATCACTAACCATTTGCGACAAAGAACAGCCCTCTTTTTACATAATATGGATGTGATATATGGTCTCTTATTTTAATAACGGAGAAAAATACTGTGATTTTTGTAATGGATAAATAGCTAAGGAACTATTTTGGACATAAGAGAACGAACGGACAGATGAATTGGGAAAAAAACTATGTAATTATGGGAAATCAAACTTCATAAGTCTTGTAGATTATATTATATTATATTATATTATATATATATATATATATATATATATATATATACTATCTACTAAAAATAATTGGGCAACCATTAGTTTGGTTACTTTCGTATGCCATTTGATTGTTGTGGTTGGTATGTGATGCAGTGAGTCAGGGTACCAGTTGAGAACGAGATGGCACGTGGTGCAGAGCTATTGGACTTTGATAAGGGCATAATTGTGGGCTGCCACCTCAGTGGACAGTCTAGCAGGACAATAGTCGCTAAGATAAATAGGCCCAAATCAACAAACGCATTCATCCTACGAAAGAGGGAGGTCGATGGACATTGTGACAATGTTCAACGTTCAGTGCGAACGAAAATCCTGACCAACAGATATCGCAGAACCCTCAAACGTGTTATGATAAAACCAGGGCACAACCAATTTCCATCATCAGATAGGAGTTTCAAGCAGCAACAAACGTGGCTGTTTCCATTGGGACTTTACGAACAGAGGCCTATCAACTCGGATACCACGGAAGAGCAGCAGCAGCAGAATATAAGCCGCAAATCACGAAGACAAATAAAGCTCAGAGATTCAGTTAGTGTTTGGACCATCATAACTAGAGACCGGATGTTAGGTAAAATGCCTATAGTTACATATTATAGATATTGTAAAAGTGACTTCATATAAGTTCATATCAACGACCCTAGAGTTGTTTTCCATGACGTTGATTTTGCCTATAAATGCCTATTTCAGCTTATAATGCCTATTTGCAATTTTGTTCTCGAAATTAAGTCAGCATTTCAATTAAATCAATTGAAATGGACAAACTTCATGGCACAAATCATTTCATAGAATTTTTCAAGTGTTCTTTTTATTAATTTCCTTAGAATATTTTAGGATAATAGTGGCAATAACACAATAACCTAGCAGGTAGATCGTTTCCCCCTCAGTGCACTCGCATTAGGTAAATATTGTTGTTCTCCACTTCATACATTCCCGTTAAGCGAAATAGCCCTAAGCTATTTCCCATTGATTTATGCTCCGGCTCTAATATTTATTTGTATTTGTGCTGGTTGAGTGGAAGAGAGGGCCTTATGGCCTTAACTCTGCCAGAATAAATAAAGTATTATTATTATTATTATTATTATTATTATTATTATTATTATTATTATTATTATTATTATTATTATTAAGGCTTGGAGAAAAGTTCTTTGCTTCTTTTCAATATAAACATTGCTGAGTGATAAAGAGGGTAGATGGCTCAAGCTTTCTTTCTCTGTCTTACACCTGGTGCTGAAGCTGGCAATATTATTTTAATGTTGGTAACACTGAATCCAGTCTGCAGTCCTCATTCACAGACAGGTGATTCAAAGACAAAGTGGTGCTGCAAATGTTTTTTTTTTTGCCTTTATAACAGTTTTCTAAGATACCTAAAGAGCGGACAACAGTAAAATGCAAACTGACCAATTTCGTGAAATAATTTGGCACGGAAATATTCTCAAGTGACGGTTCTTTGTAAAAAGGCAAAAACATTCCAAAGGCATCTCTGATATCTTCGCATGCTATTGATTGCATAAAATGTTTATATTCTTAACGTAACATTGTAAAAAGTTATGTTGTTGTCCATTTTTTGTAAGAGCCTATTTTGAATTTTTAGTGCCTGTATTAATGATTTTTAGTGCCTTTTTTCCTGCCTATTTTGAATTTTTTAAGTGTCTAACATCCGGACTCTAATCATAACTGGACCCTGGGGCAATGGAAATCGGTTCTGTAGAGAGACCAGTCGAGATTAACATTATTTCGATCTGATGGACCTGTTTGGGTGTGGCGCCTACCAGGGGAAAGGCTTCTACCAGAGTGTAGAGTGCCTACCAGGAAATTTGGTGGTGGTGGATTAATGGTTTGGTGGTTGTTCGTGGTAAAATGAACTCTTGAGGCATATTATACAATTCTGGATAACGAAATGCTCCCAACACTGTGGCGGTTTTATAGAATGGACCTTGTTACTTCCAGGATGACAATGCTTGGTGCCATGTTTCGGTGGATACTATGCGGTAGTATGCAGTAAATAATGTTCAGCGGTTGGACTGATCCGCTCAGAGTTCTGATCTCCATCCCATTGAGTACATTTCGGACGAATTGGACCGCTGTGTGAGGTATTAGTCATTCAAAATATCTCTGCAGACGGATGAATTACGAAGCTCTGTTTGTTGCTACACGTGACGTCATATAAAGCAGTGTACACTGTCAGCGTCCCACGTCCCATTCCCCTCTGCACTCATAGATAGCAGTGTCACGTGTTCTGTTCCTGCATAAACACGACTGCAGTGCCCTCCGTCAACAACTGCGCTTATTCCTTAAACGGGTAATATCAGGAAATGCGGACAACTTCCATTGTCCAACTCTGTGGCATGTTGCAAGAGGAATGGCGACGCACTCCAGTGGATATTCTACACAAACTAGTGGAGAGCATGCCTGACAGGGTAGCTGCGGTTATAGCAGCCAGAGGTGGCACCACGAGGTTCTAGAGGACAAATCAAGTGCCCAATTACTTTTTGATAGTGTATGTGTATGTGTGTGTGTGTGTGTGTGTGTGTGTGTGTGGTGTGTGGCACGAATACATATAAGCGTAAGTACACAAATGAAAATGCATGTAATTTATAGGTAGGGCAATAAAATTGAGATAGAGAAAAAATAGGGCTCAATGAAGAAATTTATATTACAGACAATGAAAATTTGAATACGGTAATTGTTTCTGATATTAAATCGCATTATATATTATTTTACTTAATTGATCTTAATATACTCTATTTACTATATGTGTGTGTGTGTTATTTAAGTTCTGTTTCCTATGCTAGCATGCGTTTGCATATTGTGCCTATGTTTATTTTCTTTCTGCATCTCATTGCTGTTTTTATTTATCGTTTTAGCATACTTGAATTCAACCACTTCTTCAGAATTTCCTAATTTGTAGTTAACTGTCCATTTAACTAACTCGCTGGAACTCTCGAACCATTAGGTTCATGGTCGCGCGGATATAAGCTCTCCATACATCCTTAACCAGAGTTAATATTTTCCAATCATCCCTTTGTATTCTATTTTTCTCAAATAATGGTTAATACTATATTCTCACCTCATTCTTGGTCTACCAACTGAGCGTTTTCCCTCTGATTTTCCTTCAAGATGCTTCCATGCACCTCTTTCATTTCTCATTCGTCCCACGTGTCCAACCCATTGCAGTCTAAGAGACTTAACTGTTTTTATTATATCTGGCTTCCTATGAAGACCATATATCTAACTGTTCTGTAGTCTTCGCCATTTACCGGTATGTTCATCTCTCTTTGGTCCAGTAACTGTCCATTTACTTTATATAATTTAGAGTCTGAAATGACCCCAAGTCCATGGTGCCGCCAAAACTTTTCGGGCAGTTTATAAATCCTGACTTCTTGGGGACTTGAACCCACTATCTTTCGGGTTGTAGCTTATTGCCTTAACCAACTGCACTATAGCATGTCCCTGTGGGACGTGATATTTCTTGCAAAAGGAGGGATTATAAATTAAGGTAAAGTGAGAAAGAGAGAGAAAGAGAGAGAGAGAGAGAGAGAGAGAGAGAGAGAGAGAGAGAGAGAGAGAGAGAGAGAGAGAGAGAAAAACTCTTTAACATTCGTGTTAATCAGGAATGAACGTAGTTGAAGCCGGAATTCAGAGTGAATATTGCTCCAATTTAATTGTTAGATTAGCTACTCCAGAACACAAGATATTAACTTGCTTGTTTATGTTAATTCTCTTGTTACAAGTGTTCAGCGGTGAATGTTTGTTTGTATATGTGTATTGAACAATCTGCAGATCTTGCAACAAGTTTCTTGAGATCAACTTAGCATAGAAAAGAAGAAAAAATGAACCATTGAAGCAGACATGGAAACAACCTAGTTAACATGATAATAATTCTTATTAACAGAAATAAATTAAATCTAATTCAGCGTGTATACATTATGGTTGGATTATATGACATGAAAAAAACGATTTTATTCATTATGATCGTACTTTGGTTAAATGTGAAAGCTTAAATATATAAATTTGCTGTGTGTCTGTGTACTGGCACATTATTATGGTCTTTATACTAAATAAATAGAGTTTAAATAACCAGTAAATATATATATATATATATATATATATATATAAAGTTCCTCTTTAAAACAGAAATATATATCTAATGTCCATCGCTGTGGTCTCGAGGTAGCGTGCTGCCTTGTCACGCAGCGGGCCCGGGTTCGATCCCTGGTCGGGGCAGTTTTTCTGGGTGAGGTTTTTATCGGGGTTTTTCCTCACCTGTAAGACATATGTCAGGAAAAATTTAAGGCCCAAACGGTCCCCGACTGACTCTCTAACAAATAGTACGTTGAATATAGCAAACGATGAACTGATTCCTCGACCTACACATTTGATAATAATTGAGATTTAAATAATGATTTACTGAGTCGTTTCCTAGAAAAATAATTAATAATTATAATGTTGGTTATAATATACAGTTTGATGCGTTTCATTTTTTCCCACTAGGGTGCATTCCTTACAATATTGCGATCCTATTTGCCAATGTGATAAGTTGCAGTGATGAACAAATGAAACATAACCAAAGATTTCTCATTTGATTTCGAACATAGCTGTTTACATTAAATATATACATATTTTAATATAACTACGTATATTTAAATAATGATTTGTAAGTAAACAGCTTAATTATATTCGTTAGGTAGTCCTAACAAATGCCACTCTTGATTTCCAAATCTTCTAGATAAATTCACTTGTCACTTCGTGATTCGTGAATTTATCGATTATTTTGGAAATCGCTCGTGACATTACTTATGATAAAGAAGGGGCCCAAATCAATTGTGTTAGTAAAGAAACTGTTAGTATATGTTGATGTTGTATCATTACGTAGGCGATAGGGCTGTAATTAAGAAAGCCCAACACACACAAACAATAAAATAATACTAAGATACTGGGGTTCAAAGTAAACATGAATAAAACTAAATAGGCTATATAACCCACGTAGAAATGCATTATATATTAGAAATGTACAGTTAATTATTAAATGAGAGAAATTAAAAAAAACTGAATTCAACATTGTTTCTAGCTTTATGGGAGGAGAAAATATTACAAATAGACGAGAATTTTTTAAAATTTTTTTTACAAAAGAAGGACGAAAAGATAGGCGAATGGAGAAAATTACGTAACAGTGAGATACACGATATATATGGGAATCGAGACGAAATAAAGAACAGGTATATCTCGCAGACTGCGATGATCATGAGATGTGTCACGGATGGGGAATGAAACAAGGGCATGCAAATTTATTGTAAAAGCAGAGGGAAAAAGCCAAGCAGGTAGGCCTAGAACAAAATGAAAGTTTTGAAGGAGGTTAATTGTACACGGAATGGGTGGAAAACATTAACTCAGTATAGGAATATACAGACAGCTTTAGGACTTAAGTCTCCGGTTTCGATAGTGCCGGTGAGTTAATTATGTTTATGGATTACGCTGTTCGTATGTTTGTGTGGGACTGCGCGAGTTAATCCGTTAATATATCCAGTAAATTCTCTAACATTAGTTTCTTCTGTTCATTTAGATGTACTTGTGGAAGCAATATTTATTTCTCCTTTTTCTATTTCAATTACTTTTTCTTCTGCGCATTTTGTGTGTGTGTGTGTGTATGCGTATATCATTTACCTTTAACCTTTAGTATTTTTTTTTTGTCTAACTTGAACTTTATTCCCGTATTCTTTTCGCTCTTTAATTTAATGTGGAACTAGTCTGTCTTTTATTTTTATTCCAGTAGCTCTATAATACGATTTCTTTGGATGCGGTACCATTTTTTTTCTATAATGACTCCATTTGACAACTTAATTTCCGTTTTCTTGAGTTTGTAAATAAGAACGAAATAAAAAGTGAAAAGTTTTGCTTAATTTGAATTTTCCGATTTCACTTCTTATAATACGAAATTCAATGGAAAATAAATGATGTCCTTACTACTGGAAATCTGTAGCAGTCAATATCACGTACTTCAATAGGTAATCAATCAGATATAAGAATCTTCCTACGTAATCACTTAAAGAAGTCTTCGTTGAAAAATAATAGATTGGAACTCCGTTGTTCAGAATTTGATTCTACGTAATGATCAAGTGTTACCTAGACCTAAACAAATTAATTTCAGAAACATTCATAGATTAGAAAATGTTGAAATGTTAATATGTATTGGAATTCTTCAAAATATTGCTTTATATACCCCGCGTTTTCAAATATTATCTTAAGTAATGCCACGAGTGATTTCCAAATTATCGATAAATTCACGACTCACGAAGTCTAGAGAATTTGGAAATCAAGAGTGGTATTTATTAGGACTATTTAACGAATAAAATTAAGCTGTTTACTCACAAATCATTATTTAACTATGGCTATTTTAAAATATGTATATATTTAATGTAAACGGCGATGTTTGAAAACAAATGAGAAACGATTGGTACGCTTCATTTGCTTCTTTTGTTCATCCCTGCAACCAGGTCATATCATTTATTGTCAAAGGATCTCAATATTGTAAGAATGCACCCTAGTGGAGAAATTTATAACCAACATTATAGGTATTAATTAATTTCTGATGTCCTATGATGTAAATATGTCAATTATATATTTCTGCAACGTCATTTCATGGAAAATAATTCGTTTAAGAAAGTGCAAACATGGTTCTTTTTTTAGTGGTATAATCAATTGCTACAAACGTATTTTTTTATATTATCTCCCGATGCGCTATGTGCTGACATGCATTATATATACAATCTGGTAGTCTTGTTTCTTTTGGTGTCAGTCACTGCAAAATAATGCTATGACCTATTCAGAATGTTAAAAAGGAGGAGCTTTCTTTAATATGATAAACTTCACTTGATAAATTCGAGAAGAAACACGACTGTGATCGGTTGTAAATCAAAAATCATTTAAATGTGATTGGTCGTTCATTCCCATTTGGGGCACGAGTTAAATAGTCATAAGTAATGCCACGAGTGACTTCCAAATCTATCTAAAGGATTTGTAAATCAAGAGTAGTGGCATTTGTCAGAACTATTTAACGAATAAAATTAAGCTGTTTACTCACAAATCATTATTTAAATATAGTTATTACAAAAGATGTATATATTTAATGTAAACGGCGATGTTTGAAAACAAATGAGGAATGTTTGGTTAAGTTTCATTTGTTCAACACTGCAACTTGATCATACTATATATTGCCAAACATGATCGCAATATTGTACGAATGCACCCTCCACCCATCCATTCATATAGTAATTCTGCTCGAGGGTAGGTCCTTCACTGCAATCATAGCATTTTCATGCTATGCTTGCAGTTTTACTAGGGAATTGTAGTTGTGGTAGCTTCTCGTTGCTTTCCACGCCGGTGAAGGATGATGATGATGATGATAAAGATAAGGATGATAATAAAGATAAGGATGATGATGATAATGGCCATATGATTTCGGGGACCGTTTGGGCCTTAAAGTTTTCCTGACATTTGGAATGCACCCTAGTGGAGAAAAAATGTAACGCATCAAACTGTATATTATAACCTACATTATAGATTGTTAATTCATTTTTTGAGAAACAAATCAGTAAAATCAGCATTTAAACCACAATAATGAACACACAATTATCAAATGTGTAGGTCGAAGGAATCTGTTCATTATTTGCTATATTCATCGTATTTGTTAGAGAGTCAGTCACTGCAAAATAGTGCTCTGACCTGTTCAGAATATTAAAAAGGAGGAGCTTTCTTTATTTTGGTAATACAAATTCGAAATTTATCTAGATGAAATACGACTGTGATTGGTTGTAAAACAGAATTCATTGAAACATGATTGGTCATTGACTCCCATTTGGGGCATGAGTTAAATAGTTTATTCAAGTTACCTATATGTTGAATTTTCTTTTATGACGCGAATGAACACCGTATTTTTAAAAGACTTTGTGTGTTTTAGCGCGGCTCACTTGCTCGATAACTCAAGTGCCGATTTTTATTTTATCATATTTATAGACGCTTTAACATAAATATTATATTTCCTGTAACAACCTCTGGATGTAACCATTAGTTTGTGCTTTTCTATCATGTATTTTTATTTTTAAGAGTAAAATATGATGATTTTAATGGTCTAGGGGTTAAGTTCTTTGCTTCTGGTCACGAGGATCGCGGGTTCCAAACCGGTCGAATTAGGTTTGGATTTTTACGATGGAAAAATCGAAGTGACACGTCCTCAGGAAGGGAATTGAAGCCATGAGTCCCTAGTCTGAGGATGTTCTGCCCATAAATGGCCTCCAACCGAATTTAGAGCATCTGAGGCAAAACTTAATCGTCCTTTTCATCCAAGTAATATCTTAGCTGTGTACTATGTGTCCCCTCGAGCAAATGAGCTTACCACTTCTCATTCGCTGACAAGTGTAGGGAAATAAGTGCAATTAAATAAGTTTTGTTAAATTCCCGCAAGGGAGCATATTTGGCCGACGCGGGAATATGCCGTTATGGGCAGACAGTCTTTTAATTAAGTTACATTAACAATAATTGGTTATTTAGTATTATAAAGTATAATTATTATATAAAATATTATTTTAATTAGTACCTACTATAAATTTAGCGAATAGAAGACAAAATGCTGAAAAGGGAATCATATATATGTAAGTAAAACTGATATGACATACGGAGGGTTGTTTCCGATCTCTGAGAACGATTTGCCAAGTAGATTGTGACGTTGGAGTGTGTCATCAGGACAGGAGCGTGTGAAGTGATCAAACCAGTCAGTGTGCTGCTTCTGTTATATTCACACGCGTGTTGCTCGCATAATACCTAAGCAGATAGACCTGTTTTGGGAAGGGTACATTACTGCCCTTTCCGACGCTAATTATAGTTCTTCCGCGATTATTGAGGCTTGCAAAAAACGTAATTTTGTGGTGTCAAAGTGTGGAATTAGCTCAGTGCTTAATGAAAAGTGAAAGGGTCACTTGGGATTAATTGCAAAAGGAAAAAAAAAACAGGCAAATCCACGACCTGCTACTACCCGCACCCCAGATGTAATCAGAAAGGTCAAGGCCCTTATCTCTGGTAGTAACCCTGCCACACAAAGAGTGATTGCAAACAGATTGGGAATATTCCTTAAAACTGTAAACACCATAATAAACAAAGATTTAAACATGGAGAAGCGCCAAAAAAGCAGGGTTCATAAATTGTTGCCATGTCACATTGTCGAACGCCGCACCAACAGCAGGAAATTCTATGAAAAGTACATGGCAGGAGAAAAATGGAAATTTTTGGTCACACTTGATGAAGCATATGTGCATCTAGGAGACTGCAACAAACCCCAGACAATTTACTATAGAGAAAGGGGTGTAAAAAAAATTTCAAAAGTGGTATGCCGAATGCAGAGAAAGTTTCTCAAAGGGATTTATGGTCATCGCGGGATATTGCTACAATGGAAAACTGACCATTTGTACAGTAGCTAAAAAGGCCAAAATCAACTCCCAGTACTACCAGGAAGAAGTTCTCACCCCAATTTACCGGACCGAAATCCCAGCTCTCTATGGTATAGGCAAAAACCAAGTCTGGGTGCACCAAGACAAGGCCTCCAGTCACACTTTGGGTTCAACCCTGGCATTCCTGGAGAGAATGGAGCAGGAAACTGGAATACATGCTATTCCATTCAGCAACATCCCAGTGAAGTCTCCTGATGCATCACCGATGGACTTTTGTGCCTTTGGACTCTTCAAAAGGGCACTGGGAAACAGGCGTTCTCGAACAATAGACGGTTTCTGGAAAGCGTGTAAAGAGGAGTGGGAACTTCTAGACATGGCTGTGCTGCATAAGAGTCTTCTGCAGTGGAAACTCCGATGCCGAGCCATAGCTCGGGTGAAGGGCCATCAAATAGAGCATGATCGATGGTGGAGACACGGCTTTTCTTAAGGTAAAACTTAAAAATCATTTGTTATCAGAGATCAGAAACAACCCTCCATATAATAAATTTAATGTTTGACGGACAAAATTAATTATTCAAACCGGTTCGTGATTAATGAATATTTTAGATTGTAAAAATCCAGAATATAGTTTAAGTAAAGCCGTGACTCCCGTGTCGTATATTTAAGGTAGGCTTACATTAAAGAATATCAAGTCTAAAATAGTAGTAGATGATGTAGTAGGACTTTATTAGAATAAAAGTAAGATACATACATTTTATTTACACATATGTATCGCACGGGCTGCAAACCGGACGTGCTGTTGAGAGTCCGTGTCAATAAATTAATGTCTAATAATAATAATATAATAATATCCTCGACTCGCGTCGAGGATGAGATGAGATGAGATAAAGCCCTTATATAGAGGTCTGTGAATGACAAGGGTGCCGGCCGACCATGCCTGACACATCATCACAGGGGCAGATGAAAGAAGTGAAACGAAATGGATGAGATGAGTATAGAGAAATGGTGAATTAAATTGTGGCAGGGAAAAAAGGGAGGAAACCCCGAGAAAAACCTGCCCAAGTTCCGTTTCGTCCACTACGATACCCATTAGGAGTGACCGAGACTCGATCTTGGGACTCCAGCGATGACAGGCGAGCGTCTAACCGTTTCCGCAGATAATAACATTGTTGTGTAATGTGGGTACGGTAGCGTTTGGTTGGTGAAAAGGATAATTGTTGTAGGTTAATTCGGTAGATTGGAAGATTAATTATGGTATTATAGGTAATTATGGTGATTCAGGTTACGTTGAAGTCTTGAAGTCTTGAAGAATTAAAAGATGAAGTTAGTAACAAAACAAAGTGTAGTTTTATTCAGTAAATGTGCGTCTGTCCTGCACACACACAAAATACAAAAAGCCAAGATTCTTCTCAAGACGGTGAATATATATTTTTTTCAGCCCCTTCGCAAAACACAGTACAAAGACAATTTCTTAAAGTAAAGAATGAACCGATATTTTTTTTGTATATAAGTCACCCTAGCTTGGTCCTTTTTTTTACGACATGTGAGAGGGTGGCATCTGACCAGTTTCAATTGACCTGTCTCCATTACGTAGTCGTAAACCCGTTACACAATTTCTAAATGTTTAAAATAGTAATTTCTCTCGTTTAATCATTTTTACAGTACACCTTCCCCCTTATTGAAGAAATGTATTTTAATACATTTCGTCATTAATACTTTTCTTCATTATACCTTCTAATTCTGATCAATCTCTATCTAATTATTATTTTGTTAAATTCTAACTAAGTTACTTTCCTGACACGAATTATAGGCTGAAATCTATATATACATGTCTTTGAGAATCATTGAAAACATATCATTACAATACATTACAAATTACAACATATATTCAATAAACTAAGTCCAACCGGACCTCACGATATTGTTAAAAATATTCATCATAATTTTCTCTTGTTCGGGCGTTATTTCTTTCTGAATATCATAAATTTCATGCCCTGCATTGTTTTAATTCTTACCACGGTTATATCAGTTATTTGAACTAAAGAATTAGTAATCTGTGCTTTTCTGTTTAGCACAACTTTCATATTAATATAATTCATATGGAAAGGAGAGGCAGAATGAAGGCCTGGCTGCTATTCGTTTTCTCTTCATTATACGGTATTAAAAAACCTACCTTCGTTATGCCTTTACATTTTTTACCATAGTTGCCTGTCAATTAATAAAGTTTACTTTTGTGTATTATCGCTATTGACTGAGTTCCTTATAAAAATAATAATTATACAATCACCCATTATTAATAATTGTCTATAATCCTAATACTAAATGTATCATTCTTTTAATGTGTATACCTGTTTCCTAGTATTTAAAAATGTTATTCTATATATTTTATTATATGTTTATTTATTTCTGATTCCAACTCTTAATGATAAGATCGTATGGTGTGTCCAAACAATAGTTATAATTTTACTTAGAAGCTCCTAATTTTAACATTTTAATTTATAAATAGGCTGTAACTCAACATAATGTATGCATTTTCGTTAATTTTATTATTAAATATAAAAATATTCTAGTTAAACCATTTATAATTTCATTAAAAATATGTTAAATTTGGTATTTTCATATAATGCATAATTTAAAACTCGGATAGAGCTTTATTTCTCCCATCTTTTCAAAATAATTCCTAATGTATTTACTACTGAGACATTTACCTTTCATTTCCTTCCGTACACATGTGATAATGACATCAACACTGTAAATAATCAGATTAAGCTAATTTTAACCTTTCTATGTGATACCACTGATCACACTTTATTTTATCAACTCTTTTACTACTTGCATATGCTAGCTTCACATTAACATTTTTAACTTCTGCGACCTTGTAAGGTCCCATCCACTTGGATTCCAACTTATGACTTTTGTTCCTTAACATATAAACAAGATCCCCAACTTTTATCTTTACAGATTTAATATCTTTATTCCTATGCTCTGCTGTCTTAAATTTTTTCTGCTGTAAATTTTCGTTAGCTAATTTCCATATTTCTTGGAATTGCCTTTTCATAACATTTACATAATTATTATAGTTATATAATGGTTGCGGCTTTTGTTGTAATACACCTGGTGTATTAGCAATTCTACCATACAGTAATTCAAATGGTGTGAATTTCGTCTCTGTATGTGGAGTGGTGTTATACACGAAAGTTGCATACGAAATCCAATTATCCCAACATTCAGGCTTATTGTCTATGTAGATCCTTAAATAGTCTACAAGTATTTTATGACTTCTTTCTAAACTTCCGTTACTCTGTGGTCGATATACACTGCTATGTATGTGCTTAATACCTAATAATCTTGTCATCTCCTTGAAAACATCGCTCATAAATTGTGACCCTTGGTCAGTAAGTAACTCTATGGGAATACCGTATCTTAGAATAATTCCTTCCATCAACTGTTTCGCGACCTCCTCCACTGTAATTGATTTTAAGGGAAGTGCTATTAAATATTTCGTTAACAAGTCCTGACATGTCAATAAATATTGGTTTCCATCGTCCGTTTTTCTCATTGGACCTACGATATCTAAAGCTATCTTATCCCACGGCCTAACAGGTGTGTCTGTTATCTGCATCTGTGCTTTTATTTCATATCCTTTCTGTTGCGCGCATTTTTGACATCCCTTAATATATCGTTCCACATCTTTAAACATATTTTCCCAATATTTATATAACTTGATTCTTTCGTATGTCCGATGTATACCCTGATGACCTCCAATTGGACATACATGAAATTCTTTTATTATTTGTAACTTTGTTTCTCTGTTAATTCATCCCGATTTACTTCACCTACTAAGGGATATCTACTTAATGCGTCGGCATTAGTGTTTTTAGTGCCTGCCTTGTGTAAGGCCTTGAAATCATATTCTGCTATCATAAGTTTCCATCTCATAACCCTTGTGTTTGTAGATTCCGACTCTTTAATTTTATCTAATATGGTAATTAATGGTTTATGATCGGTTACAATTACGAACCTCCTACCTAATAGATATGGCCTGAATTTTTTACATGCCCAAACAACGGCTAAAAATTCCTTATCAAATGTGGAATATCGTTCTTCTGCTTGATTTAACGTCCTACTGGCATAAGCTATCGGCCTATCTTCTCCGATTTCACCCTGACTTAATATGGCTCCAATTGCTATCTGACTTGCATCTGTTGTTACTATAAAGGGCTGCGAAAAATCTGGATATCTCAGAACAGGTTCGTTAGTCAATAATAATCTTAAAGTATCAAAACTTTCCTCACATTGTTGATTCCAATCCCATTCTACACCCTTCCTTAATAGTTGTGTTAATGGCTTAGCAATTTCACTAAAACGTGGTATAAATTTTCTATAATATCCGGCTAAACCCAAGAACGATTTTACATCTTTCGTGTATTTAGGAGTTGGGAACAACTGTATTGCCCTTATCTTACTTGGATCAGGTTTGACTCCCTCTTCACCTCTCACATGTCCTAGATACTGTAATTCTATTTTTAAGAATTCACACTTATCCGGTTCTAATTGTACTCGATATTCCTTCAATTTTTCGAATACCTTCCTCAAATTTATATTGTGTTCCTCTAGAGTAGCCCCGAATATAATAATGTCGTCTAGATACACAAAACAATTTACTCCTAACATACCTGCCAATGCATAATTCATAAACCTTTGGTAAGTACTGGGCCTAATGATTTCTTGTTCCAACATGGTTTTGGTTTGGTCTTCCACTTCTTTCCTATAAGCTTCCGGTATCCTATAGGGCTTTACATGTATAAATTGCTGTTCATTTAATGTAGGCGTATCAATCACATGCTTCACTGTTTTTATTTCTGTAAGCCTATCTCCTGGCAACCTGAAAATCTCTGAAAATTCCTTACATATTTCCAACACTTCGTCCTTTCCTTCTGTGATATGACCTAATCTTAACTTATTTCTTAACTCATAATTTCTTTCATTACCCATTAAATTTTGTTTTCCTATAGATTCTGTCTTATCCCATCGACTTAGTTCAGGTAGTTTATCTAATTCATACTCTTCCTGATTTAAATTAAGCACCATTGTCACGAATTTTTCCCCGTCGCAATATACTAAACTTTCTGCACAATAAACTTGATTTCCTAATTCCTGTCTCTCTATCCTATAATCACCTGGATTTATTTTCGTTGGAAATGCTACAAGAGTTTCACTCATAGGGGTTAATGTCGCTACTGATTTCCATGGAATATTTAACGTAATTTCGTGCTGTTGCAACCAATCTCTGCCTAACAATAAATCAAAATATTTTATCTCTCCCAACATTATATCAAACAGCATCTCTTTTCCTTCCACTTCCAATTTCACTTTTCCTAAAGCTCGACACCGTTCTCCACTTACAGTACGAAATTCCTCACATACAGGTATAATATTGTTATTTGCACTTAAACATGTTTTAGTAACCATTGAGATACACGACCCTGTATCGACTGATGATAAACCCTTTCCTTCTTTAATTTGAGGACATTGAACAAATATTTCATACTCATGTGTACTACCAACTTGATTTTTTACCATGCAATTTCCTTATTATTTTCATCTCCCAATGTTATGGTCCTTACTTCACTACTCTGTCGGCCTACTTCGCTTGTTATCTGTGTAACAGCGCCTACTTTATTTATTAGATCATCTTGTGTAGGGATCTCTGGTTCGTGTTCTCGAACACCGGACTCTTGGTCCACCTTACCGTGCCTTTTTACTTGGCAATTTAAGACCGAGCGACATTCTCTTGTAGAATGCCCTCCTGTGGAATCTTGGTCCACTTTATCGTGCCTTTTTACTTGGCAATTTATTACCGAGCGACATTCTCTTGTAGAATGCCCTCCTGTGGAATCTTGGTCCACCTTACCCTGCCTCTTTACTTGGCAATTTATTACCGAGCGACATTCTCTTATGGAATGCCCTCCTGTGGAATCTTGGTCCACTTTACCCTGCCTTTTTACTTGGCAATTTATTACCGAGCGACATTCTCTTATGGAATGCCCTCCTTTTAAGAACGAGCGACATTCTCTTGGGGAATGTCCTCCTGTGGAATCTTGGTCCACTTTATCGTGCCTTTTTACTTGGCAATTTATTACCGAGCGACATTCTCTTGTAGAATGCCCTCCTGTGGAATCTTGGTCCACTTTACCCTGCCTTTTTACTTGGCAATTTATTACCGAGCGACATTCTCTTATGGAATGCCCTCCTTTTAAGAACGAGCGACATTCTCTTATGGAATGCCCTCCTGTTTTATTTTCGTACACCCCACTGTTTACATCCTTGCATTTCTTTACATAATGACACTTTTTCTGACTATTATCATTGGGGTACTTACTTTCCCTTTCATGGAAAGACTCTCACTCTTTACTTGAATAGCTCTGTCAATCAATATAGGAGGACCTAATTTTTCTATCACATGTTTTAATACCTGTCTGATTTCGTCTGATACTATCCCTTGTACAAACATTTGTTTTCCTACATGAATTATAATGTCTTGGACCACTTCTATCTTAGCATTTTCCCAACCTGATGTTATTTTCCCCATTGAACTCCCCAAGTCGGCCATTATACTTTCCAATCTATTTCCCCATTTAATCATCGGTTCTTTCTCTTTTTGTCTCATTAATGTTAGTTCTTGCACGTAATAATAAAAAGTTATTTTTATAGCATACTGATTTTCTAATTTGTGCTTGATATATTCCCACGTTATTTCTACACTTTCTCTATTGCCTATATTAAGAATTCGTTTCGCATCCCCTGTAATTTTAGCGATGATATATTTTATAAGTAACGCTCTCTGTGTTTCCGTCACTAATTGATATGCGTTTTCAACATTATCTATGAAATGATTTATTTCACTCGGCTTTGAACCATCGAAACCAGCACTAAATAATTTAGCTATTTCCGAAACCGATGCTATTGGCCTATCCTCTAGTCTACCTTGTAATTGTTGCACTTGTTCTTGGAGTTCCCTTATCATGTCCTCCATTATTATTATTGATTGAGCTATTCAAGGGCTTTTGTACACTGAATAATGAAAAATACAAGAGCAACCTAACTCCGCAGAGTTTACCACTTACCTGGATCACGTGTCTTGTAGTAGACAGACGTTCGCGTAGGTTGGCGCCTGTTGATGAAGAAATCAACACCTCCGCCGATCACAGGTCATGGAGTCCTAGGCTTGCGTCCACCATCAACCGGAAGACTTCTGTCAACGGGTTGCGGATGAGAGGAAGGAAGTGACACCTCGATGTCCGTCCAGAATGCACACCCTTCGTCGTCCTAAAGCTTCTCAGTCTTCTAGACCTAGAGGTCTCCGTCGAGGTCTTCTAGAGCTAGAGCTCAATTTCCTTAGAATCACGCTAGAGATGTCCGTCGAGGAATTCCGGATTCGATGCTCTGCTATTTACTGCGAGCTCAATTTTAGAATCACCTAGAGATGACCGTCGAGGAATTCCGGAATCGATGCTCAGCTATATACTGGATTCGGAAGCCGCCACACTGGTAAGAATTGAAGATGAGATTGAAGAAAAAATAGTTGCTTGCAGATTTCACCAACCAGGTGTGTTAATTAACACCTTAAATATCCCACGGAGCTGCCACCATTTTATGTTGTGTAATGTGGGTACGGTAGCGTTTGGTTGGTGAAACGGATAATTGTTGTAGGTTAATTCGGTAGATTGGAAGATTAATTATGGTATTATAGGTAATTATGGTGATTCAGGTTACGTTGAAGTCTTGAAGTCTTGAAGAATTAAAAGATGAAGTTAGTAACAAAACAAAGTGTAGTTTTATTCAGTAAATGTGCGTCTGTCCTGGACACACACAAAATACAAAAAGCCAAGATTCTTCTCAAGACGGTGAATATATATTTTTTCAGCCCCTTCGCAAAACACAGTACAAAGACAATTTCTTAAAGTAAAGAATGAACCGATATTTTTTTTGTATATAAGTCACCCTAGCTTGGTCCTTTTTTTACGACATGTGAGAGGGTGGCATCTGACCAGTTTCAATTGACCTGTCTCCATTACGTAGTCGTAAACCCGTTACACAATTTCTAAATGTTTAAAATAGTAATTTCTCTCGTTTAATACATTTTTACAGTACAACATTTGTGAATTATCTACAGTTAAATTAACCCAATGGACTCTTATTTAAATGCCTGCTAACTTTCCCCTCCACTCAGATGTAAATGGCCACAGAAGACAGGAGGTGTCATGCTCTTTACATGCAAACACAAAAATGCTCATAGAATGGAATTTAATAAATAATTTTCTTTATAAATTTTAGTGAAGGCTTCTGAATAATTGTACTTGCCTAAAGCGATATTTTGGTGTGGTAAATCTCAAAACATTCCGAGACACGAAGTGCAACTTCACAATTTTTGCACTGAAATCTAATTTCACTTTTTTTGTTCTGTTTTGAATACATGTTTGTAGGGATTCTATTTATTGTCTGTGCTGGGGATATACAGTTCCTTGCCTGTAACCTGACAGGGTTGTACTTGATGATGAGGGGGCCTCTCACATTTTAGGATGGCAGCTGAATTGTCTCCAATAACTGCTTGGCGACAGCTATTCTGAAGGTCGAATATGCTGTCTTACTATCTGTGAAATTATTGTAGACCACAAAAGAGCTAAACATAAGTATGTCCAGCAAATAGAAAAATAATTTTCTGTATCCTTTTACAGTGAACGCATTATGGGGAAAAGGGCAGTGATCTGGTTCTTGCAAGTCAACGCCTTGCATCCTGGTACTTCAGGCAGAGTCTTGGTTTTTTTATTTCTTCCCTAGGTCTTTGCCCTTTTACCCCCCTCAGTTTTCCTGTCGGTGTTCTGTCTAATGTTTCGAGGACAAAACTCTGTAATAAACTCATAATCCCGTCACGATCATCACCACACACCCTCTTAGATTCCATTTCAAAGACTTAGCACTACAAATTTCTTCTATATATTTCCAACAGACAGACAGCTTCTAATTACACGAATTCTTACAAAAGAAAGTGAGTCGTCCAACATGCTTTCTCTCAGGAACCTAGCAAAGCTAACACATTAGACATCTATGAGGTAGTTTGGAAGTTATTGCAAAATATATGAGCTCATGTGCTTGATGTTAATGTCACGTCATTCGAAGACTGGGCCTCACTAGAGCGCGCGTGAACGTCACGTCATACGAGTTGAATGGGTTAATAACACATAATAGGCTTGCATAATGTACAACTAATAAGGCAAGTAAAATTATATGAAACAATAATAATAATAATAATAATAATAATAATAATAATAATAATAACCTAGACCTTTGTTATATTATTATTGGCTTGATGAGAAAAGTGCAAAATAATGAATAACGAAAGTATATTACCTGAGACTTGGTTTTATATGAGTCCTATATCGTCTAAGAACATTTTTGGTATGCTTATTTTTATCCGTTTTTGAGTCGAGTGATCCTTGATACAAGAGGGAAGGGAATTCTAAAGACGGGTAGCCTAAATAAAGAAGAGAGACGAACAGACAGGTGAATGGAGTAAACTATATAATAGTAAGTTATATATCTTTATGGAAAATCAAATATAATAAAAATAATTACGTATCGTACGTTTCGATGTTCAGTATGGGGAATGAAAAAAGGGGCGTGGGAAATTCTTGTAGGGAAATTAGAGGGAAAGCGCCTAATAGGTGGGTCAAGAATCAGATGGGAAAATAATATTAACCACGATTTCAGGGAAGTTGATTTACTGGAAAACGTAAGCTCAGGATAAGGAAGTATGAAGGGTTAATGTTCGCGTGGCCATGAACCTCTGATTCCGGTGGTGCCAGTGAGATAGATTTAATTAGTTACATACCGACAAATGGCAAACATTTCCTGGGGGAACTCTCATATAACTGGATTAATATATATAATGTAATTAAATTGTTATCTTTTGAGTTGTTGTTTTTTATTTATCTTATACTAGCATATACCCGGCGTCAACTATATGTAGACCTCAATTAAAGCATATGATTCAATTAAGAGGGAGAAGTTATATAGTATTCTGCTGGAGATCGAAATTCCTAAAAAGTTAGTTATAGGCCTACTTATACGAATGTGTCTAAATGGCTCAATGAGTAGGGTGCGTGTAGGCAAACAGTTTTCGGACACTTTTGTAATCCGGAATGGGTTGAAGCAAGGAGATGCACTATCTCCTCTGCTATTTAATTTTGTACTAGAGCATGCCATTAAAACTTTAGAAAATGAGAAAGGCTTACAACTGAATGGTATTAATAAACTGTTAGTTTATGCTGATGATGTAGTATTGTTGGCTGATAGTGAGGAGATACTAAAGGACAATACGCACACACTATTGAGTAACACTAAGAACTTAGGACTGGAAGTAAATATCAATAAACTAAATATATGGTCACACGTAGAAATACATTAGGCTATATAATGGAAATGGACAGCTAATGACAAATGAGGGAAATTTTGAGGAAGTGGCTGAATTCAAATACCTAGGAACAATAATCACAAATAGGAATGAGATGCACAAGGAAATTAAACATAGGCTCAATTCTGGAAATGCGTGCTATTGTGCATTGCAGAGACTCTTGATGTCCCAACTCATTTCAAAAAACGTTAAACTGAATATATATAAAACTATTATTCTACCAGTTATACTATATGGGTGCGAAACATGGACTCTTACTTTAAGGAAGGAAAGGAGATTACAAGTATTTGAGAATAAAGTACTTAGGAACATTTTTGGACCAAAGAGAGATGAACAGACAGGTGAATGGAGAAGACTAAATAACAATGAACTACATGGTCTTTAGAGGAAGCCAGATATAATAAGAACAGTTAAGTCTCGTAGACTGCGATGGGCAGGACATATTGCACGTATGGGGAATGAAAGACTTGCATGGAAGCTTTTTGTAGGAAAGCCAGAGGGAAAACGCCCAGTTGGTAGACAAAGATTGAGATGGGAGAATAACATTAACTATGATTCGAGGGAAGTAGATTATACAGAGAATGATTGGAAAGCATTAGCTCAGGATAGGGATGTATGGAGAGCTTATGTCCGCGCGGCCATGAACCTACGGGTTCGATAGTGCCAGTGAGTAAGTAAGTATATACCCGGCGTGCGCTGCTACGCCTAAATAAATGAAAATTAATGTGTTTTTATGTTTAGATGAATAAGTAATAAGAACAATTTATATCGTAATTATTTTTAGATAGGCCTACCCCGTGGTGTTTATCCGGCGTTATCCGGGAATTTACTCATCCCGAACTTCTTGGCATAAATTACTGCTTATGATTAGTTGAATAAGTAACTTGAAAAAAATAATAAATGTATATCGTAATTATTTTAAGAATCCCTGTGCTGATTACTCAGTGTTGCCCGGGAATCTACTTATCTCGATCTTCTTGGAATAAATGAGCTGAAAGACAAAATTCGTTGTTGTGAGTTATCCGTTAAAGGGTATCCGCCATGTGTTGCAAAATGCTTGCACAGGAATCTACGTACTTGTCTCGATCTTCTTTGCATCAATGAAGGACAAAAATGAGTTATCCGTAAGAGATAAACATATGCTATTCGAGACTTTTTTGTAGAGCTTTTTGAGATATTCATTTCTATGTACATTAATTTTGTATATTTGTTATGGTTTAAGCAGCGTAAGTCATTTAAGCGTTCAAAGAGCTAGTTTTTTTCACGTTTTCCACTATAAAGGGCGATTTTAAGTGTGTACGATTTGAGTATCACAACTCTCTTATAGCCTATGTTGATCCCGGGAATCTCCTGAACATTTTGCAGAAAGCCCCATCACAATCCTATCAACGGTATGGTCGCGCATAAAGTACGAACGAAAAAACAAACATTCATTTTTATATATTAGATTATTACTAGAGGTGGCTCCGTGGCACAAGCGGTTAGACACTCCCCTCCCACCGCTGAGGTCCCGAGATCGAATCTCGATCATTCCATGTGAGTTTCGTTTGTGGACGAAACGGAGCTTGGACAGTTTTTTTTTTTCTCGGGGTTTTCTCCCGTTTTCCTCTCCTACAATTTCATTCCACCATTTATCTATACTCATCCATTTCGTTTAATTACGTTAATCTGCCCCTGTGATGGTACGTCAGGCGTGGTCGGCCGGCACCCTAGTCATTCACAGACCTCTATATAAGGTGCTTCATCTCATCTCATCCCTCGACCCGACCCTGAGTTTGACGCGAGCTGACGATAATATTATTAATATCTCTACAATCAGTTCCTATGGAAGTGAAAAGAAGACTTTACGCTTTAATTGCATCAGGTAAATGAACCATTATTATTATTATTATTATTATTATTATTATTATTATTATTATTATTATTATTATTATTAGCATTATTATTATATTTTAGTCCACCGCTGTGGTCTCGAGGTAGCGTGCTGCCTTGTCACGCAGCGGGCCCGGGTTCGATCCCCGGTCGGGGCAGTTTTTCTGGGTGAGGTTTTTATCGGGGTTTTTCCTCACCTGTAAGACAAATGACAGGAAAACTTTAAGGCCCAAACGGTCCCCGAAATCATATGGCCATCATCCTTATCATTATCATCTTTCACCGGTGTGGAAAGCAACGGGAAGCTACCACACCTACACAATTCCCTAGTAAAGCTGCAAGCATAGCATGAATATGCTATGATTGCAGTGAAGGACCTGCCTTCGGGCAGAATTACTATGGATGGATTATTATATTACTATTATTATTATTATTATTATTATTATTATTATTATTAATTTATTACTATTATTATTACTATTATTATAGTAATACTACTACTACTAATAATAAAAATCAAATTATTATTAGTATTATTATTATTATTATTATTATTATTATTATTATGTATATATACAACTTACTTTCTAATACTATACTATCCGAAACGTTACCCCACGCTGGTCATGGAAAATGAGAAGAATTTATTTTCAGGCTGTATGTAAATTCTTATTCATGCCGTTTCCAAGCAACAAGATACTGAATCTGATAAATCATAGCTAATTTAACTGATTATTGATTGATTTTGTTTCCTTTTTGCCAGTGAAACCAGCACCTGATTGCATTAATGCCAATTTGGCTTTTGTGAGTGACAGGCCGAGACCCCACATCAAACACATAAATGGCTGATTGTTTGGAAATCATGAAACAAACTAACACTTACTGTATCACATCAAAAGAAGTAAACAATATTCATTACACCATAACAACATTATTAATTTGTCTCTAATTATATATTCAGTGACAGTGAATATGATAATATCCATGAATATTTATCTCATAGACGTTAATTTTACCTCTTCGTGTTGATAAAAGTGCCTCTTCCTCTTCGTAATGAGAGATATCTCCGCAAATTAATTTATTTGACAAGGATATCGATTCAACAATGTTCGATCGATATGGTACAGTAAGAAATGCCAAAAGAAATCAACTTCAAAATTTACCAGAAAAAAGGTTAATTCTGTTGCTCTAAAAAATGTATTAAATGTTGTATAATGAATCTGCATTATTGTTAATAGTTATTTCTCATACAATCATGTGTTTTGATTTTTCCCAAGCCCAAAGAGATTTGACAGTAAAGATATGCTATCAATAACTATACATCAGGCTTAGAAATCGCCCGGAATACATATCCTCACACTATGTAAATATGTTGTTATTGTTGTTTACAAGTGGCTGGAGCTTGGTTTAAACCATTAGTCCTCTTGCTTTCCAATAAAGCCCTGCAATATATTACCTGTCTTTTACCTCGGGGTCAAGTCGCTTGCAATTTAGCAAATGTTCCTTGCTTAGGAGAGCATGTTCTCCACACAAGGAGCATGCCATAGTTCTAGGGACAATCCCCATTCTATGAAGGTGGTCATCCAGTCAGTCATGGCCCGTTTCCAATCTGAAGAGAGCTACTGCTGTTCTTCTAGGGAGATGTTTTGTCGTTTGAACGTACTTCGCTATGTCTTCATATTTCTTATTTTGAAGATCTTTTAAATTCTGTTCTCTTCTTTTGAGATGTATCTTTTTTTTTAGCTCCTGTTATCTTCTTTTGTTGTCCTCAGCCTGATTTTGGAGCCTTTCTTTGCTAACATTATCCAGTAATCCCACATTGCGGCGGTAACCACTGTAATACAATGTGTTTACCTTGAGTTTCTTCAATTTTATACATGGTTCTTATGTTCTGAATGATTGGGGTGTTTTGTTGGTTACCAGTTATTGCTTGTATTGCTGACATTGAAACTATCAATATTACTATTTTCTTGCTTATACTGGGCCTGTATAAAATATTCTGTAGTGCGGTTTCTATTGCCCTTAGTTCTGCGTCAAAATTTGTTGCTCCCGGTCCAAGTGAAACATATTGGGAAAATATTTCACTGTATATTCCTGCTCCGGCTCCATCTTCTGAGTTATTCAGGGAGCCATCATTACATATCCTTAACCACTCATCTTGTGGGTATTTGGTATCTATGGTTTTCAAGGAGATTTGTAACATGTTACATTGTAGGTCCTTAGATTGGCATATAAGTTGTGTAAGCGATAGTTCTGATTCTATATCCAGATAGTCTAATGGGTTTATGAGTGGTGGACTGGGTAATACTTTGCTTTTTGTTCTTTCTGGGATTATTTCGTTTACATTGTCTTTGAATGTTTTTTGTGTTATCTGTTTTCCTCTGGTACCAGTGATGTTTGTGTTTGTTTGCATTTAGTCTCTCATGCAGTACTAATGCTTGTAGTTCATGATCGTCTTGAAGTGGGTTGTTTCCTGTTGCCACTCTTAGTGCTATGGTTGGGGTAGTATTGACTGCACCGATTGTTATTCTTAGCATTTTACTTGGTAAATATTAAACATTATAATTAATTTTATCTTCTGATGTTGTATTTTTCGCTAAATAGTTAATCTAAATTCAAAGCGAGGTTGCGTTTTTCATTAGTCATTAGGCATTATTTCAGAAAAACACAACCTCTTGTTAGATTATTGTTGATGATAGATTAAAATAATTAAACGCAATTACTGAGTAAACCAAACGAATTACGCTCCAAGTCGAATTTATGGGTCGGTTTTGCTGGTTTATGGAATGCCCCTTACTTCTTTTAATGAAATTCTTCGTAATCTGATTCGTTTCGAGAAAAAATGCTGCCTATGGAGCGAATTTAAGATTTTGGCTTTCTTATAGACTTCCACTGACTTTCACTTTGTATGGCGGTGAGGGGGAACGCAGATTTTCATTATATTTCAATGACGTATATCAGGTTTTGTTATGAAAAAAAATTGAGCCTGCTATTGGCAATTTAATGTTATCCTCACTCATAATGATGCGATTTTGTTGGTTTATGTAATCGATCTTATTTTTAAGTTATATCACTTAAAAAGGTAAAGGCGGCCGTCACGCAGGTGCTAGAGTAACATTAACCATGTCAGGGAAGTAGTTTATATAATAATGCTTTATTTTAGCTGGCAGAGTTAAGGCCATAAGGCCTTCTCTTCCACTCAACCAGCGAATAGTAAAATTATACAAAAATTACGTACATATTACAATTTTAAGATATTATTAAAATACAGACTAAACAAAATACAATGATGATGTAATCTAACACTAGCTAACACTAACAAAAACATATACTATAATAACATTAAAATTATATAAAATAAAGTAAGTAGCTTCCTAGATGATTATTAATGGATTGCTCTATATAGTTGTTATGCAGTTAATGTTTTCATTGTGTCGAACTTAAGATATCAGTTAATTTGGATTTAAATAATGATAGCGATTGACAGTCCCTGACATGACTGGTAAGTGAGTTCCATGCTCTAGTCATAGATATTGTGTAAGATTCAGAGTATAGACAGGTCCTGTGTTGTGGTATCAAAAGTAAAGAAGAGTCTTGAGATCTTGTTCCTAAATTGTGATGAGCCGATAAATTTTTGAAACGTGTTGTTAAATAAGTTGGTAGATATGTGTGGCAGAATTTGGAATAATAAGGTATGTGAATGTAAAGTTCTTCTGTCATTTAGGCGTAGCCATGATAAGGCCAGAAATGAAGGAGACACGTGGTCATAACGACGGATATTGAATATAAATCGAATGCACGAAGGGATGATTGGAATGCATTAGCTCAGTATTGGGATGTATGGAGGGATTATGTCCGCTCATCCTTGAGCCTCAATTCAGTGGATTAGTTAGATAACAGGATATTTCAAACGTCACGCAGGGCTGACAACTCGGCTGACATTAAGTGCCGATTGTCCAGAAAAACTGGGATCCTTAACGTCGTATTACCCCAAGGGCTTCCTAAGGCCTGTAGTGGAATCGTTTTACTTTACTTTGGTCAAAGTAAACATTTAGGCGTGTTTATATGGACGTTTGAAATATCCTGTTACCTAACTAACTAATTCATTGGATCTATCGTATCCGTAGCTTCATTGATGCGAGGGCATAATCTCTCCATACATCCCTATACTGAGCGAATGTTTCCAATTATCCCCTGTATAAACTTTTCCCTCAGATCATGGTTAATGTTATTCTCCCACCTCATTCTTGGTCTACCAACTGGGTACTTTCCCTCTGGTTTTCCTACAAGGAAGCTACCATGCCCCTGTTTCATTCCCCATTCGTGCCACATGTCCTGTACAACGCAGTCTACGAGACCTAACTGTTATTATATCTGGCTTCCTATAATGATTTTATAGCTCACTGTTATGTAGCTTTCTCCATTCACCTGTGACCGTACACCTCTCTTTGGTCCAAAACTTTCTCTTATAACTTTATTCTCAAATACTCGTAATTTTCTTTCTTCACTTAAAGTAAGAGTTCATGTTTCGCAACTATAAAATATAACTGGGAGAATAACAGTTTCACATATTTTCAGTTCAACGTTTTTTGAACTGAGTTGGAACGACAATATCCTCTTATCACAAACTGAAATGAATACTTCTGAATTGGGACACTTTTAACTCAGTAATTCATACTAAATAATGCGAATATGACATGGATGATTTTTATTATGACCAGAGTATGTTCTGGGGTCATTTGGGGCTTAAAGTTTTCCTACATTTATCTTACAGGCAAGTAAAAACTCCGGAAAACCTCACCAGAAAACTTGATCTCATCGGGGGTCGAACCCGGGTCTGCTGCGATGAAGGAACGATGATACCCACTGCCCGAGTGGTGGATTACTGTGCAATGTATATATGTACAAAGAATGTGTAGACTTATGTAGATCTAATACTGTGTAAAATGTAAATTTCACCCATTCTCCCTCTTATATTATTGTACTGCACATACAATTGCTTTAGGACATGTATATATGAGCTACTAAGACAATAGTAAACTAGATGCAACACCTTGATAGGTGGCTATTGATAACGTCATGCCTTTAGGTGTGTTTGTCACGCCTTCAAAGTCACCAACACTCAGAGATCTTGTCTGGAATACAACTCCTTTTTCCTTCTCTAATTTATTTGGTTTTCATGGATAATTAACCCCGCTCTTAATTTCCTACTCCATATCTTCTAGAATCTTTCTCTTGTTAATTTAAACTTCTTCCTCGTGTTTTACTTACAGTTCTCCTTTAAGCAGAAAATTTAATTATTTGTCTCATTTGGATTATTGTAAATTATGATACATTTTAGAGAATTACTGAAAGAATGAAGCTGTTGAGATTATATCCGTGAAAAGATTTTTTAAAAATTGCAAATTCTCATCAATCCTAATTACTAAACACCGAAAAGATAATGAAATATATATATATATATATATATATATATATATATATATATATATCTATCTCTATCTATCTTCGGGTTTTTACAGCTGCTGCCGTCTTCCCGTGCCAAACCTCCAAAGCCTACGGTCTTGGGCATCTTCGATGCTTAGCCCTCTAGCTTGCATTACTGTCTTCATGTTTTCCTTCCATGTTAACCTTGGTCTTCCTCTTTTCTTCTTTCTGTTAGGATGCCATTCATATAGTTGCTTCGGCCATCGCTCATCTTCCATTCTTAAAACATGTCCTAACCACTTTAATTCCTTTTCCTCAATTCTTTCATTTCATTATGCTTTCTTCTGCTTCCATTTTGTTTCTAATTTCCTTATTTGTGACACGTTCTAATTTAGACTTTCTGGCACTTCTTCGTAAATAATCCATTTCTAGAGCTATTAGTCTATTCTTGTAGTACTAATTGATTGTCCATACCTCAACTTCCGTACATTGCAACAGATTCCACCAATGTTTTACCAATATATTTTTTTGTGTCTTTCCAAATATGCTTATCCCGCCATATGGAATTTAATGATGATATTATTTGCTACTCAATTCAATTCTATGTTTTATGTTCTCTTTGCCTATACCTTCGATGTTATCCATAATCATTCCCAAATATTTAGTTTGTTTCACTTGCTTTATTTGGATTCCATCTTCCAATACTAAGTTTTCTCTTTCATTGCTATTTATTGCCAGATATATATATATATATATATATATATATATATATAAGTCCACCGCTGCGCTGTGATCTCTGGGTATAGCGAAAGATAAGTCATAAAATAATATCTTTCCAGCGCTGCCTTTTCACTAGCTAATACCAATTCACACTATAAACATGTGCCAAAAAAATCTTGACAGATGCCGTCTTTCCCACAATAAAAACAAACACTGACAAAACTGAGTTAAAGAGGAAGGCTGACAACCTCGCAAAATTTCAGTGACTGACACTAATGAGGGTTTTGCCGGCATGTCGACTTTGTTCAATGATCTCTCCATTAGGGGCTGCTTGAGAAAATGTATTTATGACAGCTTGGAAGAAAAATATATTAAGCATTGTCCCAAAGTATAATGTTGCTGGCTCGTAAGCAGCGGGCTCGGCCGGGACAAGTTTTCTGGGTGAGGTATTTTATGGGGTTTCCTCTCCTGTAAGGCAAATGTCAGGAAATATGAACCCAAATTGTCCTGGAACATCATCTAGTCATGCTAATCATCAATATAATATTCGCTTTGTTTAGCGTGAATTAATGAGTGAATGGTGTGTCTTGTCTTAAATGTTATCTACGAGATAACCCTGGGATTACACTCATTCAGGCAGATCCTCCATGTCATTGTGTGGTCAAGAAAGTGGGTCTCTGAGCAAGACTATCAATTGCTCTCCGGACAGGTTGTGTCAATTTTAAGGGCTGGATGGCGTGAGACATGTAAATAAAACCTACGAAGGTAGAATTTAATAATACATATAGTCCACCGCTGTGGTCTCGAGGTAGCGTGCTGCCTTGTCACGCAGCGGGCCTGGGTTTGTCCCCGCTCGGGAGAGATTTTCTGGGTAAGGTTTTTATCGGGGTTATTCCTCACCTGTAAGTCAAATGTCAGGAAAACGTTAAGGCCCAAACGGTCCCTGAAATCATATGGCCATCGCATTGATCATCATTCATATTCATCTTATCATCTTCATCCTTCATCGGTGTGGAAAGCAACGGGAAGATACCACACCTATAATTCCCTAGTAAAGCTGCAAAGCATAGCATGAAAATGCTATGATTGCAGTGAAAAACCTGCCTTCGGGCAGAATTACTGGATGGATATATATATATATATATATATATATAACTCAAGACCTCTATGATTTACGTTAGTGACGTAACCACTAGTCCATTCAGAATCCTAATACAAACATTAATTTTTATTTCCTCTTACACAATTCTCTATCATAAGATGCAGACGGACATCGCTCGTCCAGCCATCTAATGACTTCTAAAGAAGGAAGCGTTTAAAGAGACTATTTAACTCATGCCATAAATGCTAGTCAATGACCAATCACGTTTCAATTAATGTTGTTTTACAACCAATGACAGTCGTGTTTCACCTCGCTCTTTATCGATTTCTCTTTATCAGCTCCTTTTTGTGATAAAGAAAGCTCCTCCTTTTTAATGTTCTGAACAGGTCAAAGCATTATTTCTCTCCAACAAATACATTGAATATAGCAAATAATGAAAAGATTCCTTGATTTTACTGAGTTTACTAAAAAAAATAAATTAATAACCCGTAATGTTGATTATGATATATAGTTTGATGTGTTTCATTATTTCTCCACTTGGGTGCACACTTAAAATATTGCGATCTTATTTGACAATAAATAATGTGATCAAGCAGCAGTGAATGTACATAACCTCACATTTCTGACTTGTTTTCAAAGATCGCCGTTTACATTAAATGTATAAATATTTTAAATAGCTATAGTTAAACAATGATTTGTGAGTAAACAACTAAATTTTATTCGTTAAATAGTCCTAACAAATGCCACTCACTTCGCGAGTCGTGAATTTATGGAAAATTTTGGAAATAACTCGTTGCATTACTTATGAATATTCACTTTATAGCAGTAACGCTTTTTTATTTCGACTTATAAGAATGTTTTGACATTTAGCAGTGGACAAATATGACTTCAAAAGAAAAATAAACGCCAGAATCAGGTTCAAATTTCGGTTAAGGCGATTATTTTCCTTTTCATATCACACACACACACACACACACATATATATATATATATATATATATAACGTGAGTGTTTATGTGTGTGTGGGAGAGGGGTTTAGGAGTTAACATTACTTTTTAGCAGTCGGAAGTTTTGTTTTTTCTGAATCAATCTCAGCATGAAGCAAACAATTTAGAAAACTGAGATCACTTCCGTTATCCACCAGAAATTAACTATTATGGGTGTGGTTAATCTGAAACAAAAGTTAATAGAAATCCGCTCTAGCGACCGCAATTTTCAAGTTTCTGTAAATATTTATAGTTTAAAAATATCGATGGGTTAAACTCGTATTACCACAAGGTTTTTTTACGGTATAAATTTACTTTACACTTTATGTTCTGTATTTTCAAAGAACTTTAAATACAAAGGTACAAAATTCTTATAATGTAAATTCTATAGGTATGTCAAGAATATTTTGGGTTCTATAAGAAAACAGTAATTTCAGAATATTCTGTATATGATATTTTATATAGTGACATAACTTTTCCGCCAGTATTAATACAGTTTTATACAGACTAACTAAATCACTGGTACTATCAAACCTGGAGGTTCATAGCCGCGCGGATGTATGATATGCATGCACCTAAAACGCTAGCTAATGTTTTCCAATTAAGCACAGTATAATTTGTCATAAATATCAAGAAATCAAGAGTGGCATTTGTTAGGACTATTTAATGAATAAAATTAAGCTGTTTACTGACAAATCATTATTTAAATATAGTTTATTTTAAAATAAGTATATATTTAATGTAAATGGCGATGTTTGAAAACAAATGAGAAACGTTATGTTTCATTTGTTCATCACTGCAACCAGATCATATTTATTACCAAATAGAATTGCAATATTGTAAGAATGCACCCTAGTGAACAAAAAATGAAACACATTATTACAGGTTATTAATTAATTTCTGATGTTCTATGATGTAAATATGTCAATTATATTTTTCTGTAACGTTAAATCTTGGGAAATAATACGTTTAAGAAAGTGCAAACAGTGGTTTCTTTTTTTTTGTGGTGTAATCGCTATGAATGTTTTTCTATTATATCTCGCAAGCAGAATATGGTTACATTCGTGCACTATATATACAATCTGGGAGCCACTTGATAAATTGAAAGCGATAAAATGAAAGTGATAAAATCGAGGTGCAAAAGTCTGTGATTGGTTGTAAATCAAAATTCATTGAAATGTAATTTGTCATTGACTGTCATTTGGGGCATGAGTTAAATAGCCTCCCTACAATCATAGTTAGTACTCTACCATATAATTCCTGGCCTACCTACTGGGCGCTATTCCGCTGGTCTTCCTACAAGATAATTTCAAGCCTTTTATTCATTCCGTTCGTACCACATATCCCATTTATCGCAGTCTACGAAACTTAACTGTTCTTGTTACATCCGTTTGCCCATTAAGATAATGCAGCTCACTCTTCGGAATAATATTTTTCATTCACTTGTATGTTTATTTCTCTTTGGTCCAACATTTTTCATAAAAATGTTTATTCAAATTGTTGTTTTAATCTGTTTCTTCGCCCTGAGATTTCATTAGATATAAAAATTAAATAATTTTCTTAACTGTTCCTATTAACGTTTTCTTAACTGTTAACTATTTTCTTAACTGTTCTTCTTACATATGTATGCCATTAAAATCATATAGCTAACTGTTAAAGGTATACTATTTTTCATGAATCTTATAAAAGTTGTATGTTTGTCTCTCTTTGGTCCAAAAATATTCTTAAAAACGCTTTATTGAAATTATTCTAATAAATTTCTTCGCTCTGAGATATCATTAAATATAAAAATAACTTGTTTTTCTGTGTGCTTGTGAGTGATCTTAATTTCCGGATATAAAACAGCTTTATTACGATTATTCACGGTTCTCTAGAGAATTGAATTTTTGTCACCGAGTTCAGATAACATGTCATGCTGTGCCGCATGAACAAAGCCAATTATTCCCTAATATATTTCTGGTTCTGACAATTTGACACGCTGAGTATGTAAAACCCAAGGCCATAATCTATTTCAATATATACTATTTACCGAATATTTAGCATAATAAATTTAATAAAGACTATTTGCAATATATTTATTTTTATTTGTTCTATCTATTTATTCATTTAGCCTGGTGGAGTTGCGACCATGTGGCCTTCTCTTCCACTCACCAGGACAAACATATATTACATCAGAATATAACAATCAGAATAACTTCAATATTAAATACTAAATGAAGATGTGATCAATAAGATAATATCTAATACATTACGATCTATAATACAACCAGTCAATGATAGTTTAAAACTAATAATAAAATGTATTCAAGCAAGTTAAATTAAATTGTTGGTAGACTTTCCCTGTCTAATATATATAAAAAAGCAAAGAAAATTAATGAGATATAGAAAACTAATTTTACGGTTATACAATATTTAAACAAAAGAAAATATTTGTTAATCTTAATATTATTTTTATAAATAATTTAATTTACTAATTGTTGAAAGAATGTTATTAGTGAGGTGCACCTAAGTAAACAGAAAACTACATAATTACTCCGAAATGGTTAATAAACAAGTCAGAAAAAAGAAGAAAGAAATAAGAAATGTATTAATCATACTAAGCACGGAAATAATGAACATAAAAAATAGTAAACCTTAACATATACAGGCATTGAAGCTCAAAATTTCGCAAAAACCATTAAAAACACGGTAAAATAATAATATTGCGTGCAGAACCGGTAATAAATTAAATCATCCTTATAAACTTTACAGATTGCATATATTGATTCATTCTGTATTCTAAGATGTATAGTTTTTTCACACTTCTTACGCCTTCAGATTCTTTTTACTTTTTAATTTATTGTATTTCTAAAATTTTAATAAAATTCCCTTTGTTGACATGCCCTGTAAAACATGTAAGTCCCAATTCAATGTATACTCGCCTACGTGTATTATAAAATGGAAAAACATTTTAAATCATGGATTTTTCTTTCTTATATACAATTCTCTATTGTAAGAGGCAGCGGGGCATCGCTCCCAGTGCCATATTACGGCTTCAATAAAAGGAAAACATTTTTGATGAAAATATTTCACTTTATGGCAATTACGTTTCTTTATTTCGATGTTATAATTAAATTTTGACTTATAGCAATGAAAGCCAAATATGACATGCAAAAAAATGAAAGACTAAACCGGGATTTGAATTCGGGACCTCTAACTTTATATGTTAATGTGATACCGTCTTCGCTATCCAAGTCATGAAAGCTATGGCAATTGCGCTGGTTTGAGTCCCTATGGGGGAATACATTTTCTCATGGAATTTCGGTATCGTACTAATCTAGCGCATGGTTTTCCTTTTACAGCATTTGAGAATCGTGAAAAATATAATATATATATATATATATATATATATTACCTTTAATTAGGTTTTCTCAGAAAAACAAAACATTACAATAAGTTTATAGGTTTTTTTTTTAAATTTCTTTATGCTCTCATAGTTTAACTTGTTCAAACAACTATTTTGTCATCCTTAAATATTTTTAAAGTTTTGTAAGCTTTCACGGCCGGTGTCTTGACCCCTGTGGCCCAGTTTTGTATAAGCTTGACGTTTCATCAACTGCAAAGGTAGAAATAAAAAATATACAATTTTTGAAGAATTTATAAGTTACTAGCTAATACCCGGCGTGCGCTGCTACTCCTAAATAAATGTTAATGTGTTTTTACCACCAGCCGTGCGCTGTTATACTTGCCCGGGAATCTGCCTACCCCGATCTTCTTGGCATCAACGAAAGACAAAAATGGTTATTGTGAGTTAACCGCAGAAGATAAACATATGCTGTCGCGGACTTTTTTGTAGAACTTTTTGAGATGTTCAGTTCTCTGTACATAAACTTGGTGTATTTGTTATGGTTTAGGCAGCGTAGGCCATTTAAGCTCAATATAGGGAATTTATTTCACGTTTTTCACTACAAAGGGTGATTTTTAGGGGTGAAGGGATTGAATATCACAACTCTCTTATAGCCTGTGTTCATCCCAGGAATCTTCTGAACATTTTGCAAAAAAAAAACATCAAAATCGGATCAACGATATGGCCACCCATGGAATAGGAACAAACAAACCAACAAATAAACAAACAAACGAGCATTGATTTTTATATATTAGATATCAAATTTCTAGAACGTTTCGTATATTCATTTTCACTAAAAAATAGTTTTAAACTGACTGTTTAACTCATGCTCCAAATGGGAGTCAATGACCAATCTCGTTACAATGATTTTTGATTTACAACCAATCACAGTCGTGTTTCGTCTAGAATTTACCAACTACAGTTTATCATAATAAAGAAAGCGCCTCCTTTTTAACATTCTGAATAGGTCATATTATTATTTTGCAGTGACTGACCCCCTAAGAATACGGCTACCAGGTTGTATAAATAGTTCATGAATGTCTACACGAAGCGCATGCGGGAGTTATATAAAAACATTTGTAGCAATTGATTATACCACCAAAAAGAGAAACCACTGTTTGCACTTTCTTAAATGTACTTTTTCCTAGAAAAATATAATTGTCATATTTACATCATAGGACATCAAAAATGAATTAATATACAGTTTGATGTGTTTCATTTTTTTCTCCACTAGAGTGCATTCTTGCAATATTGCGTTCCATTGGCAATAAATAATATGATCTGGTGTTGCAGTGACGAACAAAAGAAGGAAATGAAGCATAGTAATCGTTTCTCATTTGTTTTTCAACACATCGCCGTTTACATTAAATATATAAATATTTTAAAATAACTACATTTAAATAATAGTTTGTGAGTAAATAGCTTAATTTTATTCGTTAAATAGTCCTAACAAATGCCACACTTCATTTCCAAATTCTCTAGATAAATTCATTCCTCATTCGTGAGTCGTGAATTTATCGATAATTTGGAAATCACTCGTGACATTACTTATTATAAAATAGCTGTTCTAACATGTCAAGCCATAAGTGGTCGATAAAAGAAAAGACAACATATTTTATTATTTTTTTGAAGAGTTTCTTTATTGATATATATATATATATATATATATATAATAATTTCTTATAAAAGATCCCTTAATTGCTGATAAAAGCAACCCAGTAGCACTAACTTTACAAAATTTCACAGTCTACATCTGATTGTATTATCTAAAATCTAGTATAAATTTCAAGTGTAAAATGCAGATACTCTGGTATCCATAATTGTGAAATTCAATATATACTTTCAGTTAATATTCTTAAGTAGACTATTGGATTAATAGTTTTAAGTACACATTGAAGTATGTATGTATGTATACACCTGTACGTCCCGCGTGAAAACACGAGTACTCCCTAAGGGAATTTCTTAATTTAGCTTATTTGATTACGGGGAGGGGCACGCCGTAGCGTAATTGGTTAAAGCAATGCGCTACAAGCCGTTCGAGAGTTCGAGTCCCGGTGGGATCAGGTTTTTTTAAACTGACCCAAATCTTCTGCCGGCACCGTGACCGTGGTTTAACTCAGACTCAAACGGAAATGAGAACCTGACGCTTGTTCTGGGGGATCACTTTACCTTTATCTTATTTACTTACATATGTCAATGAGTGGCATGTGGTTAGCACATCGCCTCAGTTAGACATATGGTTAGGCGACTAAGTTATTACTTGGGTCGATAAAGGTCGTTTAAATTTTGCACAGAGGCCTATTTATTCAGGCTTGCGGTTCTTTAACGAGCCAGAAAATCTTCAGACTCGGGACCCCATGGCTTAAAGTCCCTCCTGGATGACATGTCGTTAGATTCCACCATATTAAAAATCCATCGACCCCGGCCGGGTTTGAACCCGCGACACTCGGGACTAGAGGAAATGTACGTAACCCTATGCCACCGCGGCCGACACATATTGAGGGAATATTAGTACATATACTATTCCGTACAGTATAACATTAGTATCCTAAATAGTAATTATTATAATGTAAAAGCAATATTTATACAGTATAAATTATAATATAATAATGATAATAAACTGGTCAACATGATTTTTGCCTCATGAGTACCAATAGTTGTACTTAATGCAGTTTTTTATCGTGTTTTCAAATATGTATTCGGAATTTGTCCATCACCCACATTTTTACTTCAATTTCAATTACTTACTTACTTACTTACGTACTTACTTACTTACGTACTTACTTACTTACGTACTTACTTACTTACTTACTTACTTACTTACTTACTTACTCACTGGCACTATCAAACCCGTAGGTGCATGGCCGCGCGGACATAATAATAATAATAATAATAATAATAATAATAATAATAATAATAATAGCTTTATTTTTACCTGGCAGAGTTAAGGCCTCTCCACACATCCTTATCCTGAGCTAATGCTTTCCAATCATTCCCTGTATAATCTACTTCCCTCAAATCATAGTTAATGTTATTCTCCCATCCCATTCTTGGTCTACCAACTGGGCGTTTTCACTCTGGCTTTCCTACAAGAAGCTTCCATGCAAGTCTTTCATTCCCCATACGTGCTACATGTCCTGCCCATCGCAGTCTACGAGTCAATTTCAATTAATGGATATAAATTATTGTATTTTTTTTTGTATTCATATGTAACATATGCTTGTTCTGGTGAGTGGAAGAGAAGGCCACATGGCCTTAACTCCACCAGGCTAAATAAATAAATCTAAATCTAAAATCTAAAATAAATAATTATTTTTTAAATAAACGGTGTTTCGTCCTTTTGTCCATTGTAGAAAAAAATCAAATGAGCTAACTCAGGAGATTTCAGCTATGGAAAAGATATATCAAGACAAATGGAATCCTAATATGCTGGCCGATTATTGTTGGACCATCAAGGTGAGTCCGAAAGTTCGAATATTGTGTAGTTACGAATGTAGAAAGTATTAAAGTGTTTGAAATTATAAATTCCTGTCTCTCGGAAACTTTGCGTGATGGAGAAAACCCGATATGATATTTGAATTCAGGAGAAAAATTATCAGAATCACATTTGTTTCTTCCTGAGACAAAAAAAAAGTTAGTTTTTTGTTGATCAGTGTAATTTGTTATAATATAAAATCCTTATGAATGTAAGGATTTGAATGTGTTTTTAAAACATGTCCTCACTGCGTTTTAAGAGTGATGGGAACAACTCAGCCCGATCGGAGGGTCAAAGCAGCGTGAATAATTGTCAATAGTATATTTAAACAATTTTTTTCTAATTATGAAACAATAATCCCGTATTACTGAAAAATAAAATAAAATGTGATCTCGATATTCCTTTAACTTTATCTTATAATAGTTTTATTCAAAAGCGTAACTAATCCAATTAAATAGTTGAATGCTCATTACTTACTCAGTGATCAGTATGGTAATTATTTTGTACCAATAATTAACAGCTCCCTTTCAGAAATTCCCTTTCATACATAACAATAATACGTTTGAATATGAATGGTTCTAAACTAATAAGAGACTGTTGAAGCATGAGTTTATTATTCAGAACCTGTGAAATTAATCACATTAAATTGCTGTTAATGAAACAACATATGATTTAAACAGAATATGAAAACACTGTCATATTAACAGATGAATTTCCCGTATAATGTTTGAAATAAACCAGAGTAATTAATACATTTTCAAATTTAAAAAACCGAGTGAGTTGAAATCGTTTTAATGTGCATATATTTCAGTACTTTTATTTTATTTTATTTATGTAGACTGGTGGATTTACGGCCAAATGGGCTTCTCTTCCACAAAGTAGGTTAACATATGTTACTATAATAATACAAAAATCATTAATTATAATAATAAATAAAAAATAGACCAATAAAATTAATATATATTAAGGAAAAATATATAATGTTAATGATAAATAAAATTAGAACTAAAACTAGAAATAAAAAACAAACAGAATCAATTATTCTGTACACTATCTCTCTCTCTCTCTCTCTCTCTCTCTCTCTATATATATATATATATATATATATATATTCGGATGTTATACTTAAATTTTTTGACATTGAGCAATGCAAGCTTCATATGACATGATGAGAAAAATAAATGCTCGGACGGGACTTGAACCCTGACCTCTATATTGATACTCCAGTGCGCTACCGATTACGCCATCGAGCAAGTCTAGTATAAACATTCATTTTTCTTATCATGTCATATTAAGTTTGCATTGCTCAATTGCTCAATATCAGAAATTTAATTATAATATACATATATATATACACACACACACACTCTCTTATTATTATGAGATGTAGCGGGAACTCGGTCTCCACTGCCATCTAGTAGCTATAACATCGATAAAGCGTCACTCCCATAGAGTAAAAGTATTCTCATGATTTGCTTACTTGGTATAGGAGCTACTAGATGGCAGTGGAGGCCGAATTCCGGCTACATCTCGTAATAATAAGAGAGTATGTATATAAGGAAAATGAATGTTTGCACTAGACTAGCTCGGTAGCGTATTCGGTAGCGCATTGTGGTATCACTCCAAAGGTCCAGAGGATATATATATATATATATGGCGAGCGTTTATCCGCTAATTATTATTCTCTAAAACCATTAAGTATTAGAGTTCATTTGAAGCGAACGTTAAAAAAATCGCTCTAGCGACCATAGTTTGTAATGTTTCACAACGAAACTTAATATATAGCCTACTACTAAAATAAACTGAGGTAGGTATATTTAAAAATTCGAAATCCAACCACTAGAGGTGGGGGTTTACATGAAATCCTTCTGCTTTGTTTGATTATATCACAGCCCACTCGCACCTAATGTCGCAACAATAAGAAATATCATGTGTATATCAGTCATTCTATAGATCACGTAGGCCTTAACAATTCAATTTGGTTTCAACTGGATCGTCCTCCTAACTTTCTGATGGCATGGTGTAGATGCCGACTCAGCCTCTGACGGAAATTATTATCAGACATGTATTCTTGAGGAACCCGTCCGTCACACATGGTTGACATCCCGAATTTCCAGAAATGCATCTTACGATTTATCGATGTGGCTATGGTAACTGATCTAACCCAATGTTCGTTACTATCTTCATGAAAACTAAATTTGCATATTGTAGGCCTGAATGTATCTTCTCGTCCCAGTTTTGCATTAAAATCTCCTAAGAGCAGTTTTCGCATGATCTCGTGAAAGGCTATCAAATGTGCATTCTAATTCTTCGTAGAACACACCCTTGATCTTGTCATCCTGATCATCTGTGGGATCATGTAGGCCTATGTTTAAGATTACGAGATCATGTCGTTTACCCTTTAGAACGAAGTATGAT